>OX336366.1:25426362-25924291 GCA_946902895.1 Fragum fragum
TTGGTCAATATCTTAAACCGTTCCTACACAATGATGTTTTTGATGCCTCCAAGAAAAATGCTTTTAAAAACATTGTGAAAATAGAAGAAGTTGCTTGCTAACCAAAATACAAGAAGTTTCAAAATTACATCGACAAAAAAGTTGTTGTCTGCAGCATCTTTGAATTGGACCAGTCTAAATGTTGTCTGGAAATGGGTTAATAAATACTTTATCATACTAGACATAGATTTAAAAAAATTACAATGAAAAAAATATCAATTTTCATAAGTTTTTAATAACTAGAGGTGCTTGAAAACATGTATGGCTCCACAGGCTGAGATGTACTGATTAAGCAATTGACTGTAGGAATTCAATATAACTGAATTATCTTTGCCATACCAGAAAATGAATTAAGGCACTGAAATCTTTGAAATAGTTCTATAGAAGCATTTTGAACATTCCATCTTTTTTTTTAACAAAAGTCAAATCAAGGTATATAAAATTCATTTACTAAGTCAATGAGCAGGTATTTTACAAAATTTTAAGAAATTTCACTGTATATGATATATGAACATTAGCCACCTAATAAAAGCCACGTTTTTTCAACCAATCAAAATTATATGAAGGAATCTGACAAAGAGAAATCTGAGGATCATTCCTGTGAAGTTTGGTTGGAATCAATTAACTTGTTTCAAAGTTTTCAGTATATACCACATACAGAAATTATACCTGTCCATAAAAGCAACATTTTTCATACAAAATACTTTTAAAGAATCAGATAAAGCGTCACCTAAGGATCATTCCAGTAAATCCATCACTTGGATTCTAAGAAGAAAAGCTTGATAAAGAATATAGTTTACTAGGTTCATTAACCAATTAACAGACGACAAAATTTTAGATTAGTCTAAATTGAAAGAAGTTGGAGACAACAATATGAAGTTGATAGAATTTCAAATATCTTTCAGGATAGAAAACAATTTGGAAAATGAAGAAATTACTTTATAAAATTGTTTACCCAAACTCTTCTCTTGAGGAAAGGTGAGATTGTTTTGGAATGGGTTAAACCAGCAATTCCCTTTTTGCTGCAACTTTTTCATCAGCTTTTTTCTCAGGGTAAGTGAAATTTTTATATGCAGGTAGTAAACCCATTCCTGGACAACAAATGTTTAGACTTGTCCAAATTGAAAGAGGTAACAGATGACAAAACAAAGTTGGTTTTAATCGAAAATTATGGGCCATACAAGCAATTTCTTCATTTCTTACAATGTTTTCCAAAGTGGTATTTCTCAGGCGCCAAGAAATGCAGTATTGTGTGGTAATGGGTTAAAGAACAGTATAAAAATTCATAAAAAACTTACTTTAAATTTTCCCCCGAGAATTCTTTGTCTAAGAATTTACTAAACTGATCCTTGCCCGCAGGATCTCGCAGCAATTCTTCCACAGAGAAAGCCCAGCGTTTAACTCGACGTAATGGAATATCTCTAGCATTTCTGTGAAAATCAAAAAAACACAAGTCTATATTCAAGCAGGTATGTTCTGTTTACACAATAAAGAAGTATTTAGCTCTAAACTTTGATTTACCCTGAAGGACTTCTAATACATTATATACACAGGTGAATTCAAAGAAACTATCATCTACCATTCAAGAATTATTAACAATGTTTTACCCTTTCCTGTACATACCAAGGCTTTTACATAGCTGAGATTTTATACTTGTGAATATATAACAAGCAATTTCTTCTTTCCATACAATATTTTCTACCACAAAGGATAGTTTCGTTTCAAATTACATCCAACTTTCATTGTTGTCTGCAACCTCTTTCATTTTGGACAAGTCTAAAATTCCAAACAAGAGGGCCATTAGCCCTAAAGCCCTCACCTGATTTGTTGATGAAAGAAGTAAAATGGCAAAAATGACCTTAACTTGCCATAACAAGATTTGATACTGAAGTCTTGTCTCAGAGATTAAACTAGAACGACATTCTTATAATGTTTCAAGATATCTATGCCAGAAGTATAGTGACTTCATAGAAAGGATGATGATCGTAAGATCTGACCTAGTGACCAACTTTATCAACCATGTGACCCAATATGGAATATGAAAGAGATCATGGAGAATAACATTCTGTACAATTAAAAGGACCTTAAATACAAACATAAGGGTCTCTACAGTGCACATAAGGTTTTTCTTAAATTTGACTAAGTGACCTAGTTTTTGACCCCACATGGGATATTTTCAAACCTGTCAAATCTTATGTAGACAAATATTTCAACTGCATATCAAGACATTTGAGCTCAAATGTGACCTCAAGAGTGCACACAAGGTTTTTCTCAAGTTTTACCTACTGGCCTAGTTGTTGATCCAACATGACCCATTTTCAAAATCATCTATAATCTTATGCAGACAAACATTTTATCAAGATATTTGAGCAAAAAATATGACCTCTAGAGTGCACAAAAGGTTTTGCTAAGATTTGACTTGTTGACGGTGACCTAGATTTTGACCCCACAAGAATAATATTTGAACTCATCCTAGATCTCATGCAGACAAACATTTTGGCCAAATAGCAGATAGATATTTTAGCCAAAAATGTATCCTCTAGAATTCACAAAAGGTTTTCCTTGGATTTGGCCTAGTTTTTACCCAACCTGACCCATTTTTAAACTTGTCTGAGAGTTTTTGTAACAAATGTTCTGACCAGCTTTTAATGCATTTGAGCCAAAAGTATGACCTCTTAGAGTTTACACATGATCTTCTAAGATTTGACCAGGTGACCTAGTTTTTGAAACCATACAAGCTTAAAATATAACCTTCAGAGTAAACACAAGGTTTTTCATAGGTTTGACTTGGTGACCTAGTTTTTGACCCCACATGATCCTTTTTCGAACTTGTCCAAAATATTATGTAGACAAACATTCTGACCAAGTTTCAAGATATTTGAGCCAAAAAAGTATTCAGTTTCAAGATCTTAGGTCAAATTGCTTATGAAATCATGGTATGGTTTTCAATCATAGTTCAATTTGTCCTTGACCTTTCATCTATTTGACTCCAAACCAGTAGTGTATTTCATTGGATCATTTGAAATAATTGTATAAAAATTGCATGGTCAATTTGTTCTAGAGTTAGAGCACTGAAATGAAAAAAGTCTATGGATGGACAAATGTACAGACAGACAATGTGAAACCAATATACCCCACTCAATTTCGTAGGTAGGGGGTATAAACAGTCAGTCCTATCACTATCAACCAAAATGTAAGCCTAAAAGTCTAAAGTTCAGTCTAACTATAACCCATTCCCTCACAATCCCTCCTTTTTGCATCCCTCAAGAAAAGGCTTTGGAAAACATTGTGGATAATGGAGAAATTGCTTGTATCAAGCAATTTCTTCATTATCCACTATGTTTTCTACCCAAAAAGACAAAATAAATTAAAATTCCATCAACTTAAGAACTGTTGTCTGCAGCTTCTTTGTGACCCTATTTTGACGAGTCTAGAATTTTATCTTGTGGGAATGGGTTAAATTCTTCATTTCACTTTATGTCTTGGATTCAATGCATTAGCCATTTAAAACGAACAACGCCTGCTAACATGTATTACATCAGTATAAAGATCAATTTAATTTTTTGTAGCAAGATGTAACGCTTTAACCCATAACCAAACTACAAAATTTTAGACTGCTCTAAATTGAAAGAAGTTGCAGTCAACAAAGCTAAATCAATGTAATTTTAAATATCTAAAAACTTTTAGGGTAGCAAGCATTGTGTACAACAAAGGAATTGCTTGCCAAATCTTGTCTACATTATGCACAATATTTTCACCAAGGTTTTTACAGTATGGGGGGGTGGGGGAAAGCAGGTTTGCGTGAGAATGGGCTTATAGACAGAGTTACTTTAGTTTACTTACAATGTTTTATCCTGATCCCAATATTCTGTGCTATCTGTCACCCATGGATTTGTGGGGTCAGCAGGGGAACAGAAGGCATCGTACTCCGCATATTGCTCATAATATGCTACATAACTGAAATAGAAGCCAAATCATTTTGATTAGATTTTTACCCATAATAAGATACATAACTGTAATAGTGGCCAAATTATTTTGTTTTAGCCCATTCCAACTCAATCCCTCCTTTTTACGCCCCTCAAGAGAAAAACTATGGAAAACATTGTGGATAATGAAGAAATTGCTTGTATCAAGCAATTTCTTCATAATCCACAATTTTTTCTATCCAAAAAGACGAAGAAATTCAAAATTCCATCAAATTGAAATTGTCGTCTGCAGCTTCTTTAAATTTGGATCAGTCTAAAATTTTGCTGTGTGGGAATGGGTTAAAATTATCCCATAATTTGCTACATAACTGTTATAGAAGCCAAATCATTTTGTTACGCTTTTCATCCATAATTTGCTACAAATACAATATAATCTAAGTGATATTAACCCATTACCAGTTACAAAAAAAATATATAGGCCAATATTTAAAGTTGATATAAATTCAACCCATTCCCAAATAATGACGCTTTTTGATAGCCCTCAAGAAAAACAAATGGGAAATAAATTGGGTAAAATGAAGAAACAGCTTGTAACAAGCAATTTTCTTCATTTTACACACAGTTTGCTACCAAGAAAGTTGAAAAAATTCTAAATTTCATAAACTTTAAATTTTTCGTCTGCAACTCTTTTCCATGTGTACCAGTCTAGATTTTTGTTGCCTAGTAATGGGTTGAATAACCCCGTCTCTATGGGTACAAAACAAAGTCAAAAATATGGAAATTGCTTGTAAAAGAGCAATTTATTAATTTCCCACATTGATTTCCCAAGTCTTTTATTAAGGTCTTAACCCATTCCCATACAAGAAAATTTTAGACTGGTCCAAATTGAAAGGAGTTGCAGACAACAATGTAAAGTTTGTGAAATTTTAGATTTTTTCAACTTTCTGGGTAGAAAACATTGTGTAAAATGAAGAAATTGCTTGTCACAAGCAATTTATTCATTTTCCACGATGTTTTCCAAAGCATTTTTTCATGAGGGGCATCTAAAAGTGTCATTGAGTGGAAATGGGTTAAAAAAGGGGGATTTGTGGGAATTTCTAATTCAAAAACAATTGCATTTGGCATTTTGGCTATAAATTTCAAGCCATTTAACTCTACAAGAAACAATTAACTCATTTCAACTTCATGGTAAAGACATAATACTTGTTACATAACTCATAATATTCGATGTAGCTGAGAAGCAATGTATATTAGCCTAAAATTCATCTATCAATAAAAGGAGCACGCTTTCCTGTCATTTTACTCATTACTTTAAAATCCAACATTTTGATACACACTTCCAAAAACATTATGAAAAAAAAGAAAGTGCTTGTAATAAGCTTTTTCTCCTTTTCAAAAAATGTTATCTACCTCATTCAGCACTTCTTTCTCAACACTGATATAATTTGAAAATAATGTTGTCTACAACTTCTTTAAATTGAACCAGTCTAAAATTTAGTTGTGTGGTTAGAAAAAACATAAGGGAGTGCCTTACAAAAAAAATGAAAGCTCTAGGTCAATAAACTTATAGATCAGGAAGTTAAAAGTTTCTTTCTTTATCTCTTGGTAAAATACAGTTTCCGAACATGCAGGTTTTTAGCTGATCAAAGAGTAATACCGTATTTATTCGAAAAATCGCCCGGGCGATTATTAGAATAGTGACCATCAGCAAAGTAGGGGGTGGGCGATTATTACAGTTTTTTTTGGTACGGAGGTAGGCGATTAGAGAGGTGTGTGGTATGAAAGATGATCGGTGAATACAAATAGTACGAAAATCATAATGACATTTTATTTAGGATGTATTAACGACTTTTTAAAAGCCAACGGCATATTTAGTTCTGCATTTGCATCGAAAATTAAACAGCTAAAAGTTGGGAAATCCCGCAACACTGCATCATAGTCATAAATGAATTTTAAAATGTCTAATAATTTGACCCTCGCAACTTGACATCGCGTATCATCGTTATTCCTGTATTTGTAGGACAATAAAGATGTACCTGTTTAAAGTATAATCCATTTTTGAAAGACCTGAAAAAATTCGACGTAAAGCTAAGACTTGTACCCCTGTCGTCTTACTCCCGGTTTTGTTTAAGGCATTTAATCGAAACGGAAACAAAAATCAAGGCTGAGTCCATTACGACAAATTAGTTATAGTAGGGTCGTGTAATAATCTTAACGCATGAGTAAGCGTGCCAGGTGTTCAACGCGACAATGTAGAGACGCGTCGGTCACCAAGGAGATATGGCCGCGCGAACTTTCCCGACTCTTTTCATTTCCTTCATTATTGAAAATAGCAATCTCATTTCAATTAAAGAAAATTACGATAATAAGTGTTTTGTTATGGATATTTAAATCATTTACTTATTTTCTAGCGTTTCACTGAATATAACCGGATATTTAAACGTATAAACGTTGAAAAATTTGATATACATCCTGTCCACGGCCCTAAACAGGGACGTCCACGGTAAAGGTCTTTCTCTTTCGTGTCTTTTTTTCTTTTACCCGTATCTCTTTATCTTAACTGATCGGATTTAATATAAATGATTTCTTGGCTCATTACTGAGGTACTTTTTTTAAGAATTGTCAAGACCAGAAATAAGTTAATGCTTGCAAATGATTTCATTGTTATTGGTAGTTCTCGGTAGTTTTTACCTAAAAACGTAGGCTCTTTGGATTCAGCCATTTAATATTGGATAATAAACATTAAACTTTTTTCAATATTGATATGTTTATTTCAATTTAAAATAACAGTCCATCTAAGAATTTCACGCCCGCAGACACCGAGACAATGGGAGCCTCGTAACAAAGTTTAAAATCATTCCTATGTCCAGATGATACGGAAATAGATTGTTTTAGTTTTTTTTTAGATCAAGTGACAAACTCCATTTTTTCTTTCCGTTCACAGTCAGTCTTTAACTGACCTTGGCAAGTTGAAACAACTAAGTTAAATGACGTATCAAAAGTAAAGCCTTGGCAGTTCAAGTTGAATAATGGATAATTATGGAGTAGCGGCGACGATCTCTTTACGTTTTTATATGAATAAATTACTTACCTTATAGATTCAAATCAAATATTATTTCATTTCATTCAAATACGCCAATTAATCATCACTTGATTTTCGATTGTAGAATGGGGATGGGCGTTTATTAGAATCACCTA
This sequence comes from Fragum fragum, assembly GCA_946902895.1. NCBI lineage: Eukaryota > Metazoa > Mollusca > Bivalvia > Cardiida > Cardiidae > Fragum > Fragum fragum. The sequence goes on from OX336366.1 coordinate 25,433,526, forward strand.
TTGTTACTGAAAATCGGCGAAAAAAGGCCGCATTTTATGCAGTATTTTAGGGGATGGGCGTTTATTAGAATATGGGCGATTATTAGAATAAATACGGTAATTCTATGTAATTTATAGGCAAAAGTGAAGACACATTTACAAAGCCTCCATGACTTCCTTCTTAATCTTGTAAAATTCAGGTTCCCAAAACAGAAGGTTTATGTTGATACAACAGTCATAATTCTAAGTACATGTATCTTGGTAGAGTACCATGATGCAAAAGTAAAGGCACAACTCCAAAACTTCTGGTAGTTTGAATGAAGAAGATTTTCAAATATTTCTTTCTTTATCTCTATTCTAAGTCAAAGACGCAACATGAATGACTTATGTTGATTACAGAATTATATAATAGTAGATTTTAGGTATAGTTTCATAAGAAAATTTTGTATGCAAAATTTGAAAACAGTGTCCAAAAATAAACCAAGCTGTGAGACAGGAAGTAGATAACTTACCAATCTAAGTTTGGTAAGCATTATGACGGACCCTTGGTTGAAATCCATACTGATTTTCAAGCCAAGCTATTTAAGAGATGAAGAGAATATTTTTGTTTTCATGGAGGTATGAACAGAAAAACCTAATCACAATGTATGAATACGCGAAGCGGATTCATACATTGTGTGATTAGGTTTTTTGGTTCATACCTTCATGAAAACAAAAAATATTCTCTTCATTTCTTATAATTTAATAGCATCGAGCGAACAATGCAACAACTTAACAAATTTTGATACCTTTTTGTAGTGAACTATTTTGTGCGGAAGCATTCAAAATGGCTGTGTACTCAAAATTTTGTTCATGGAGGTATGAATTAAATTTTTCGACCAATCAGATTGCTCGTTTTTGATAGACGAAACTAACAATTAAATTATCAATTAGTGAAGAGAAAATGCAAAGAAAGTATACCACTATGCCAGTCAATGTTCCAAATAAACTTAGTCATAAAAGAGGCCTCAAGAGATTCAACAAGTTTTTTCTATGATTTGTTCTGGTCACCTACTTTTTGATCCCAAGTGACACAATTTCACACATGTCCTATATTTCATCAAGACAACATTCTGACAACTTTTACTGTAGATTGAGCATCATGGGTGGCCTCTTGAGCGCCCAAAAGGTCTTTCTAAGATTTGATCTAGTAACCCAATTTTGTAGCCTCTAAAGTGTCCACAAGGTAATTGTTTATGACAGACAACATTATGACCAAAGTCAGACATCACATGACCACAAAAGCTCACCTTGTTCATGTTATGCTTCAGTGAGCTAAAAAGCTTTGGAAAATAAGTTCGAAAATGAAGAAACTGATTGTATCTCAAAATATTTTTAATTGTGAAGACACAGATTTTTTTTATTTCCATCAGCTGTAAATTGTCGGCTTCAATTTCTTTAAATTTGAACCAGTCTAGAATTTTGTTCTCTGGTAACAGATTAGATAAAGTAAAATTTTAAATTTAACACACAGGCCCAAAAAATTAATATAATATCTGTACCTTTCTGTAACTTTGGATATTTTTACTCTTCTTTTTTCTAATTTCTTCTTTAACAAATCAATCTGAAATAATAGAATACTTATTTAAACCTTAATGCAAACACTTAGAGACAAAAAAATCTAAGACAGATGCACTAATGGATAGACATGGTGAAACAAATATTACCCCCTCTACTTTGTAGGTGGGGTTATATAAATGCATTTAGAGTTAACTCCCTTGTAAGTATAGCATGCTCTTTTGATAGTGACATATATTCCGATTTTTAAAAGAATATGTTAATTTACACAATAAATATTATAAAATGTCAAATTTTTGGACACAGATGTGGCGACCTGGCTAGAGCAATTACTCAAGTTTTCTTGGAAGACTGCTGAGCTAAAAACCTAGGAAAGGGAAAAGTTGCATATCGGTAGACATTTCTCAACTTCCAGTATTACTTTCCAAATAATATCATAGAATCATTAACCCTTGTCATACTGTATAAATTACCTTACTGAATTGCTGTCAAATCAAAGGGCTGAAAGTTGTTAAACAAGATGTGTTTGTGAAACACTATGCCCCCGAAACGGAAATTCTTTAGAAACGGGTAAAGGGTTAAAATTTTGACCTTGACCTTGATGAAATGACCTTCCCCAGTTGCGCCTTGTTGAGACCTATCTTCATACCAAATATTAGCATTGTAACTTAATCAGGGTTGAAGTTATAGGAAAATGTTTAGTTGGAGGTTAAGTTTTGCAGACAGACAGACAGGTGGACAGACGGACAGACAGACAGACAGACACTTGTAAAACAATATGCCCCCGATCTTATCGATGGGGGGGCATAAAAATCAATATCTTTTTTTAGAAATCAACTTCATAAGCAACTCTTGCAGGAAAAGTACAAGCAGGAGGTATAGACTAAGATCAGCCTGCACATAAGTGCAGTCTGATCTTAGTCTACACCTCCTGCCAAATCTGGAATATTCAAGGGTTAAAAGCCATAATTGTTTTGGAATTAGTTCACAAGGTAGCACACAATCCCGCATTATAATGCACTGAAATATACAAACACTCGAAATCATTGTGGCAAAGGAGACATTGCTTGTGACAAGCAATTTCTCCGTAGTCTCAAAATTATTTCTTTCCATTAAGACTCTTTATAAACACACAATTTGAATGCATCTGAAACTTCTATCAATAAGGCCACCCTAAAATTTAGCCAATCTCTAATTTGTCCATTGTATACTTAAAGTGAGGTATCGATGTTTCTCAAACCTAAACAAGAAAAAATTGCCAAGTGTTGAATGATACGATCCATCAAACATTGAATACTTAAATTCAGATTCAGGTATGGCCTTGGCGATGATCTTAAAGGTTTAAAGTGGCTTTTTGTGGTTATACAGAAAAGGTTCAGCGGAATTCCAGGTTATTTATAGATATCACGGAATTTGTTTGTCGTCATCGCATGACCTCATATGCATATGACCGAAAGTCAATGGAAGATAACCAATTGACTAGCGAATCAATCAACGTCCTAAATTATAAATCACATCAAATGGTTAGTGCTAAACTATGGTAAGATTTTATATTCGTAGTAACACTTATGACAGTTTTGAACTAATCTTTAAATAAATAAAGACCGTCTAGCAAACATAACTCCTGATGACGTAACGATAGTGTATGTTTGATGTAATTCAAACTAAATGTGAGGTTCTTACCTTTAATCCATTCCCACCCTAACCCACCTTTTAACACTCCTCAAGAAATCAAAGTACTATTAGCTGGCAAAGCATGGTTTTGTTAAGTTACCTTCTTTGTAAAAGGTTATAATGATACATAAACAAGGTTAATGTAAGCTAGGAGTTAACCCATTACAACATCACACAATGTTTGACTGGTTCGAATTGAAAGAAGATGCAAAGAGGTTGGTGCAATTGAGAAAATATTTCCCTAGTAAGATAGAAAACAATGTGGACATTGAAGAAATTGCTTGTTACAAGCAATTTCTTCATGTCCACAATGATTTCAAAAACTTTTTTCTTGAATTGCCTAAAAATAGGAATTGAGTAGAAATGGGTAAAATAGCATGCATTTGAAATGGTTCTCTACAATTTGAATAGAGTTTGCAACATTCCTAAAATACATAAGCACTACATTTATGGTGTTGGCATTTAATGGATTCAGCAATTAAGCCTCCAGTGGCAGTTTGCACTGATTGAACTTTGAGAAGACCTCAAAATTTTGTCTGTTAACTTAAGCTATCAAAGCTAACACTTTGCTAGCTAAAAAGATTCTTAAAACATGACAAGCAATTTCTCAATTACCCACAATATTTCCTACCCCTAAAGACAAAGAATTTTAGAATTTTATAAACTGATTATTATCATCTGCAGCTTCTTTCAAGTTTGACAAGTCCAAAATGTTGTCATGTGGTAATGGGTTAAGCTACAATGTTTTATATTGCTTAGTACAGAACTGTAAGTTTTAGTGTTCTACTCATTGTTGTCATGGTGACAATAAGATTATCAACTGTAAATCATAATAGAAAATGGCCAATTAAACAATAAGGAATGAGTTGGGAAAAATAATAGAAAATTGGCACAACCTTCCCTGTGGGAATATATCATACATTAATAAATAATAGAATTCATGGGTTGATTAATTTGCGAGAGATATGAATAAATCAGATTAACACAAGGGAAATAACTTCTTCAATTTTTACACACAATATCTGCGCAAAAAATGTCAACAAGCCCTTCCTGATTTAGGAATGAAATGGTAACTTTTAAAAATTATGAACTTTGGACTTAAACTCATTACCACTTAATCCTGCTTTTTTATAACTAGTTTTTGGAGAACATTTTGAGAGAAGAAGAAATTGTTTGGTTAAGCAATTTCTCCTTTTCTAACCTATTTTCTACCCTAAATGACACTTATTCTATAACTCAAAGACACATTCAAAAATTGTCTGCAACTTCTCTCAAATTTGACTAGTCTAAAATTCTATCATCAGATAACAGGTTTATCAAATTACACCATTTATAAGGATCTTACAGTTATATCATGCTAGTTCTCTTATAATGGTAGGTATCAACTATACAATAGGGTTTTGCCCTGAAGCTAACACATAAGCTCTAACAACCGAGCAAAGTCGACCTGTTCACTGGCAATTTTTAGCCCATTTAGCCCAACACAGGGACGCTTTTGGACGCCCCTCAAGAAAAATATTGGGAAAATATTGTGTAAAATGAAGAAATTGCTTGTTACAAGCAATTTCTTCATTTTACACAATGTTTTCTACCAAGAAAATTGAAAAAATCTAGATTTTTATAAACTTTAAATTGTTGTCTGCTGTTCCTTTCATTTTAGACAATCTTAAATTTTCTTGTGTGGTAATGGGTTAAACCAGTCTCACTTACATTATGTATAATTTCTTTATGTAAATTTTCTGTGGGATGATGGAGGTCGGCCTCTGACACACTTGGACTGAGTCGCCCACCTGGTACTGCATAATTAGGCTGAAAAGACACCAAAAACATTTGGGTGAGAAGGCAGCAACAGACACTTGCCTAAATTGAAGGCTAAGTTAACAACGGAACAATTGATATGAACCACTCAAAAATGTTTCCATAAACACCTTATTCAAATGAATTTTGAATTTCAAGTTATTTTTCCTTTTCTTACCCTCACAAAGAAAAAAAAAATTATGAAAAGCATTTCATTGGAAAGAAATATTTCTTACAACTGAATCAAAATTATTTGAAAAACAAGAGGACCATGATGGTCCTAAATCGCTCACCTGAGGTATCTCCAAATTACAGTACTTTTTAGTATAAAAAAGACACAACTTGAGCAAAATAAATAAAAGATATATAAGATTTTGGGCTTTGTACAAAACAATCCAGTAATGCTTTACAATAATAATGAATGCCTTTGGCTTTATAGTTTAATCCATTACCAAACTATCCCAGAATTTGTCACCCTCAGGGAAAACAGGTTTGAAAAATACATAGTGAGAAAGGGAGTGACAAGCAATTATTCCATTTCTCACAGTGTTTTCTACCTGAAATTCTTTGTATTTAGATTTCAATCAAACTCTAATTACAGTCTGCAACTTCAATGGGTGTAATTTTAGCAACCTTGGTAGAGAACAATCTGGATGTACTATAAATCAAAATATGAATGCATTACAACTTATACATGAGGAGTGGAAAATATTTGAACATGCTCTTATTGAGCGTTTTTCATATCCTTGGATGCCTTGGAAAGGGCCATGTTTGTCAAAAGGATATAAACATGGTAGATAACAATAATGTTATCCTTTGTTTTTAATGTAAATGCTCTGGAACCCATATTTAAGAAGAATTCTTTCAATGCAATTTACGCAATTTTCAACCCCAGGAACAGAGACATTTTTTATCCTAAGAGCATGTTTTCCTGTTATGTAGTACAAAATTATTTAGTCATGCTACATACCAAATATGTTTGCCCTCCACCTTATTTTTTAGAAGGAGAAGACTTTTGATGTTGCTCTAATTGGGCGTTTTCAAAAATTTTTGAGCTCTGGGGCAGTGCCATGTTTTATCCCAGGGCTAAGATTTTAGCTAACATGGTAGGGAACCATCTGAATATGCTATATACAAAATATGAATGCCTTAGACTTTTTAGATTGGGAGGAAAAGACTATTGAACATGGTCTAATTGAGCATTTTTACTAACTTTGGACACCCAGGGAAGGGGTGTTTATTAACCTACAAGCATAATTTGATCAAAACAGATAGATAAAAGCCAGGCTATGCTACACTCAAAATATAAATGCCCTCCTCCTTAACCCTTTCCTGGTTAATCCCTGGCTTTTACGTCCCTGTCATTTCATAATTAAGAAAACATTGTGGGAAAAGAAGAAATTGCTCGTAACAAGCAATTTCTTCTTTTTCCGCAAAATTTTCTACCCTACTTAAAGGGTTAATTTTCAAATAAAATCAACTTCAAATTTTCGTCTGCAAAACCTTTGAATTTGGATGGGTCTAAAATTTTGCAAAACAGGAAAGGGTTAAAATGAAGAATTTTTTTTTAACATATTCAAATTTTGCGTTTTTCCAAATTTTGGACCCCTAGTGCAGAGCTTTTTTTGACCTGAAGAAGACATCTTTCAGTGATATGGTACAAAACCATCTAGTTATGCCCAATACCAAATATGAATATCCTAGACCTTATAGTTTAAGAGAAGTCTTTTGAAATTGCTCTAATTAAGCATTTTTCCAAACTTCGGACCTCAGGGGAAGGGCAATTTTTGACCCCAGAGATTAAATATTTAAAAAAACTTGGTTGAGAACAATATGATTAAGCTCTATATAAAATATAAATGCCTTTGGCCTTGTAGTCTGTTAAAAAAAAGACAACAAAGATTTTCGAAAATTTCCCTTTTTCATATGCCACAGTTACAAGAGTTCACGGAATTAAATTCTTTTAACAACTTTTGAAGAGCTTCACCTAAAAAACATCCCTGCAAAGTTTTAGATTGATTGGCCTACTGGTTAAGGAGGAGAAATTTTTTAAAGATTTTTACAGATTTACAAAGATTCCCATTTTCACATGCCGCAACAACCAGAGTTTTTGACAGAATTAAATTCTTTCAACAACTTTTGTAGAACTTCACCCAAGGAACATCCCTGCTAAGTTTCAGCTTGATTGGCCTACTGGTTAAGGAGGAGAAATTTTTTAAAGATTTTTTACAGATTTACTTAAGATTCCCATTTTCACATGCCGCGGCAACCAGAGTTTTTGATGGAATTAAATTCTTTTAACAACTTTTGTAGAACTTCATCCAAGGAACATCCCTGCTAAGTTTCAGCTTGATTGGCCTACTGGTTAAGGAGGAGAAATTTTTTAAAGATTTTTACAGATTTACTTAAGATTCCCATTTTCACATGCCGCGGCAACCAAAGTTTTTGACGGAATTAAATTCTTTTAACAACTTTTGTAGAACTTCACCCAAGGAACATCTCTGCAAAGTTTCAGCTTGATTGGCCTACTGGTTTAGGAGGAGAAGATTTTTAAAGATTTTTACAGATTTACTAAAGATTCCCATTTTCACATGCCGTGGCAACCAAAGTTTTTGACGGAATTAAATTCTTTTAACAACTTTTGTAAAACTTCACCCAAGGAACATCCCTGCTAAGTTTCAGCTTGATTGGCCTACTGGTTAAGGAGGAGAAAATTTTTAAAGATTTTTTACCGATTTTCTTAAGATTCCCATTTTCACATGCCGTGGCAACCAAAGTTTTTGACAGAATTAAATTCTTTTAACAACTTTTGTAGAACTTCACCCAAGGAACATCTCTGCAAAGTTTCAGCTTGATTGGCCTACTGGTTTAGGAGGAGAAGATTTTTAAAGATTTTATACAGATTTACTAAAGATTCCCATTTTCACATGCCGCGGCAACCAGAGTTTTTGACAGAATTAAATTCTTTTAACAACTTTTGTAGAACTTCACCCAAGGAACATCTCTGCAAAGTTTCAGCTTGATTGGCCTACTGGTTTAGGAGGAGAAGATTTTTAAAGATTTTTACAGATTTACTAAAGATTCCCATTTTCACATGCCGCGGCAACCAGAGTTTTTGACGGAATTAAATTCTTTTAACAACTTTTGTAGAACTTCACCCAAGGAACATCCCTGCAAAGTTTAAGCTTGATTGGCCTACTGGTTTAGGAGGAGAAGATTTTTAAAGAAATTGTGGACGGACGGACAGACGGACAGACGGACGGACGGACGACGGACAACGACCGATCACAATAGCTCACCTCGCACTTTGTGCTCAGGTGAGCTAAAAAGTATAGTAGGAAAGCCCTCTTTTTATTTTTAAAGTTTTTCCCATTATTTTTTCTCTTCTTTTTTTTCTTATGAACATTGATCCTAGTGTTAAAAAGGCAAGAATAATACAAGTGTACTGCCTACAGGTGCTTACGCTCGGCTATTGGGTGCTGGATAGTGGACAAAATGCATCTAGAGTTATCCCCCTTGATAGTATAGGTTGCTCTTTTGATAGTGAAAAAGTGTGCCAAGTTTCAAGTTAATGCCTTTAGTAGAACAAGAGATACCACAAATGTCAAAGTTTTGCACAATGACGACAACAACAACGACGACACCAAGGCTATACCAATACCTCGGGTTTTCTCCGAAAACAGCCAAGCTAGATATATTTGTCTGTAAAGATTCTCTAGAGGGCCAAGTACACAAATAATATTATATAAGTATAAAATGCACTGTATCAACCCTTTCCCGCACAACTAAGATTTAGACTGATCTAAATTCAAAGAAGTTGCAGACTTTAAGTTGATTGAATTCTAAAGTTTTTTATTTAATGGAGTAGAAAACATTGTGAATTATGCAGAAATTGCTTGTAGCAAGCAATTTTTTTACTGTCATAGTTTTCCAAAGCTTTTTTTTTCCTCAAGGGCGTAAAAAATGTGGGACTGTGTGGAAATAGATTAAAACAACTTAGTACAGTATTGATCCAATCCCCTATAAATGATATTGAGAAGAGTTCTCGCTTGATTTAGAAGAAGGGAAGTTTGATGGGTTTTATTTTTCACTAAGGTATGAATCAAACAGTCCTCAATATTTGAAAATAAGCCTGCCCATGAAAGCCATACTTTTCATCTAATCAGATATCTTTTAATCCATTTCCACACAATGACACTCTTTGATACCTCTTAAGAAAAACAATTGGGAAAACATTGTGGAAAATAAAGAAATTGCTTGAATCAAGCAATTTCTTCATTTCCCAAAATGTTTTCTACTAAGGCAGTTGAAAAAATCTACAATTTCAACAATGTTGGATTGTCTTCTGCAACTTCTTTCACTTTGGACCAGTCTGAAATGTTCTTGTCTGGTAATGGTTTAAAGGAGACAAGTTAGGTGTAAAACAAAAGCTTTGTCTGCAGGACACAGATACCCCACCGGTAGCCTTGATAATAACAAAGGGCAATAACTCCAAAATTATGCAAGCAAGAGTTATGGTTCTTGTGCACTGCACTTCTCCCCAATGAGGTCTATCCACCTATCACATTTCAAGTTGATAACTATTATACTTTCAGAGATATTATCCAGACAAAATGTAAGTCTTTACAATAACAAAGGGCAATAACTCAAAAATAATTCAAGCAAGAGTTGTGGTTCTTGTGAACTGCATTTCTCCTTAATGAGGTCTATCCACCTGTGAAGTTTCAAGTTGATAGCAATTATTCTTTCAGAGATATGCCCGGACAAAATATAAAGCTTTAAAATAACAAAGAGCAATAACTCCGAAATTATGAAAGAAACAGTTGTGGTTCTTGTGCACAGCACTTCTCCTCAATGAGGTCTATCTACCTGTGAAGTTTCAAGTTGATAGCTATTATACTTTCAGAGATATGCCCTGGACAAAATGTAAGTCTTTGAAATAACAAAGGGCAATAATTCAAAAATTATGCAAGCAAGAGTTGTGATTCTTGAGCACTGCTCTTCTCCTCAGTATGGTCTATCCACCTATGAAGTTTTAAGTTGATAGCTATTATACTTTCAGAGATATGCCCAAGACAAAATGTAAGTCTTTAAAATAGCAAAGGGCAATAATTCCAAAATTAAGCAAGCAAGTGTTGTGGTTCTTGTGCACTGCACTTTTCCTCAATGAGGTCTATCCACCTGTGAAGTTTCAAGTTGATAGCTATTACACTTTCAGAGATATGCCCCAAGACAACATATTAGTCTTTAAAATAACAAAGGGCAACCTTTGAAAATTATGCAAGATTGAGTTGTGGTTCTTGTGCACTTCACTTCTCCTCAATGAGGTCTAACCACCTGTGAAGATTCAAGTTGATAGCTATTATACTTCAGAGATATGCTCCTGACAAAATGTAAGTCTTTATAACAACAAAGGGCAATAATTCCAAAATTATGCAAGCAAGAGTTGTGGTTCTTGTGCACTTCCCTTCTCCTCAATGGGGTCTATCCATCTAAGAAGTTTTCTAGTTGATACCTATTATACTTTCAGAGATATTCTCCTGAAAAAATGTAAGTCTTTAAAATAACAAAGGGCAATAATTCCAAAATTATGCAAGCAAGAGTTGTGATTCCTGAGCACTGCTCTTCTCCTCAGTGAGGTCTATCCACCTATGAAGTTTCAAGTTGATAGCTATTATACTTTCAGAGATATGCCCCTGACAAAATGTAAATCTATAAAATAACAAGGGGCAATAATTCCAAAATTATGCAAGCAAGAGTTGTGGTTCTTGTGCACTGCACTTCTCCTCAATGAGGTCTATCCACCTGTGAAGTTTCAAGTTGATAGCTATTATACTTTCAGAGATATGCCCCGGACAAAATGTAAGTCTTTAAAATAACAGAGGGCATTAACTCCAAAATTATGCAAGCAAGAGTTGTGGTTCTTGTGCACTGCACTTCACCTCCATGAGGTCTATCCATCTAAGAAATTTCAAGTTGATAGCTATTATACTTTCAGAGATATACTCCTGACAAAATGTAAGTCTTTAAAATAACAAAGGGCAATAACTCCAAAATTATGCAAGCAAGAGTTGCGATTCCTGAGCACTGCTCTTCTCCTCAGTGAGGTCTATCCACCTATGAAGTTTCAAGTTGATAGCTATTATACTTTCAGAGATATGCCCCAGACAAAATGAAAGTCTTTAAAATAACACAGGGCCATAACTCCAAAATTATGCTAGCAAGAGTTGTGGTTCTTGTGCACTGCACTTCTCCTCAATGAGGTCTATCAACTTGTGAAGTTTCAAGTTGATAGCTATTACTCTTTCAGAGATATGCCCCTGACAAAATGTTAGTCTTTAAAATAACAAAGGGCAATAACTCGAAAATTATGCAAGATTGAGTTGTGGTTCTTGTGCACTGTACTTCTCCTCAATGAGGTCTATCCACCTGTGAAGTTTCAAATTAATAGTTATTATACTTTCAGAGATATGTCCCGGACAAAATGTTAGTCTGTAAAATAACAAAGGGCAATAATTCCAAAATTATGCAAGATTGGGTTGGGGTTTGTACAATGCACTTCTCCTCAATGAGGTCTATCCACCTGTGAAGTTTCAAGTTGATAGCTATTATACTTTCAGGGTATGCCCCGGACAAAATGTTATTCTTTAAAATAACAAAGGGCAATAACTCCAAAATTATGCAAGCAAGAGTTGTGATTCCTGAGCACTGCTCTTCTCCTCAATGAGGTCTATCCACCTGTGAAGTTTCAAGTTGATAGCTATTATACTTTCAGAGATATGCCCCCTGACAAAAGGTAAGTCTTTAAAAAAACAAAGGGCATTAACTCCAAAATTATGCAAGCAAGAGTTGTGGTTCTTGTGCACTGCACTTCTCCCCAATGAGGTCTATCCACCTATCACATTTCAAGTTGATAACTATTATACTTTCAGAGATATTATCCAGACAAAATGTAAGTCTTTACAATAACAAAGAGCAATAACTCCAAAATAATTCAAGCAAGAGTTGTGGTTCTTGTGAACTGCACTTCTCCTTAATTAGGTCTATCAACCTGTGAAGTTTCAAGTTGATAGCAATTATACTTTCAGAGATATGCCCGGACAAAATATAAAGCTTTAAAATAACAAAGAGCAATAACTCCGAAATTATGAAAGAAAAAGTTGTGGTTCTTGTGCACAGCACTTCTCCTCAATGAGGTCTATCTACCTGTGAAGTTTCAAGTTGATAGCTATTATACTTTCAGAGATATGCCCTGGACAAAATGTAAGTCTTTGAAATAACAAAGGGCAATAATTCCAAAATAATGCAAGCAAGAGTTGTGATTCTTGAGCACTGCTCTTCTCCTCAGTATGGTCTATCCACCTATGAAGTTTTAAGCTGATAGCTATTATACTTTCAGAGATATGCCCCAGACAAAATGTAAGTCTTTAAAATAGCAAAGGGCAATAATTCCAAAATTAAGCAAGCAAGAGTTGTGGTTCTTGTGCACTGCACTTTTCCTCAATGAGGTCTATCCACCTGTGAAGTTTCAAGTTGATAGCTATTACACTTTCAGAGATATGCCCAAGACAACATATTAGTCTTTAAAATAACAAAGGGCAACCTTTGAAAATTATGCAAGATTGAGTTGTGGTTCTTGTGCACTGCTCTTCTCCTCAATGAAGTCTAACCACCTGTGAAGATTCAAGTTGATAGCTATTATACTTTCAGAGATATGCTCCTGACAAAATGTAAGTCTTTATAACAACAAAGGGCAATAATTCCAAAATTATGCAAGCAAGAGTTGTAGTTCTTGTGCACTGCACTTCTCCTCAATGGGGTCTATCCATCTATGAAGTTTTCTAGTTGATACCTATTATACTTTCAGAGATATTCTCCTGACAAAATGTAAGTCTTTAAAATAACAAAGGGCAATAACTCCAAAATTATGCAAGCAAGAGTTGTGATTCCTGAGCACTGCTCTTCTCCTCAGTGAGGTCTATCCACCTATGAAGTTTCAAGTTGATAGCTATTATACTTTCAGAGATATGCCCCGGACAAAATGTAAGTCTATAAAATAACAAGGGGCAATAATTCCAAAATTATGCAAGCAAGAGTTGTGGTTCTTGTGCACTGCACTTCTCCTCAATGAGGTCTATCCACCTGTGAAGTTTCAAGTTGATAGCTATTATACTTTCAGAGATATGCCCCGGACAAAATGTAAGTCTTTAAAATAACAAAGGGCATTAACTCCAAAATTATGCAAGCAAGAGTTGTGGTTCTTGTGCACTGCACTTCTCCTCCATGGGGTCTATCCATCTAAGAAATTTCAAGTTGATAGCTATTATACTTTCAGAGATATACTCCTGACAAAATGTAAGTCTTTAAAATAACAAAGGGCAATAACTCCAAAATTATGCAAGCAAGAGTTGCAATTCCTGAGCACTGCTCTTCTCCTAAGTGAGGTCTATCCAATTATGAAGTTTCAAGTTGATTGCTATTATACTTTCAGAGATATGCCCCGGACAAAATGAAAGTCTTTAAAATAACAAAGGGCAATAACTCCAAAATTATGCAAGCAAGAGTTGTGGTTCTTGTGCACTGCACTTCTCCTCAATGAGGTCTATCCACTTGTGGAGTTTCAAGTTGATAGCTTTTACTCTTTCAGAGATATGCCCCTGACAAAATGTTAGTCTTTAAAATAACAAAGGGCAATAACTCAAAAATTATGCAAGATTGAGTTGTGGTTCTTGTGCACTGTACTTCTCCTCAATGAGGTCTATCCACCTGTGAAGTTTCAAATTAATAGTTATTATACTTTCAGAGATATGTCCCGGACAAAATGTTAGTCTGTAAAATAACAAAGGGCAATAATTCCAAAATTATGCAAGATTGGGTTGGGGTTTGTACAATGCACTTCTCCTCAATGAGGTCTATCCACCTGTGAAGTTTCAAGTTGATAGCTATTATACTTTCAGGGTTTGCCCCGGACAAAATGTTATTCTTTAAAATAACAAAGGGCAATAACTCCAAAATTATGCAAGCAAGAGTTGTGATTCCTGAGCACTGCTCTTCTCCTCAGTGAGGTCTATCCACCTATGAAGTTTCAAGTTAAAAGCTATAATACCTTCAGAGATATGCCCCGGACAAAATGTAAGTCTTAAAAATAACAAAGGGCAATAATTCCAAAATTATGCAAGCAAGAGTTGTGGTTCTTGTGCACTGCACTTCTCCTCAATGAGGTCTATCCACCTGTGAAGTTTCAAGTTGATAGCTATTATACTTTCAGAGATATGCCCCCTGACAAAAGGTAAGTCTTTAAAAAAAACAAAGGGCATTAACTCCAAAATTATGCAAGCAAGAGTTGTGGTTCTTGTGCACTGCACTTCTCCTACATGAGGTCTATCCATCTAAGAAATTTCAAGTTGATAGTTATTATGCTTTCAGAGATATGCCCTGGACAAAATGTAAGTATTTGAAATAACAAAGAGCAATAACTCAAAAATTATGCAAGATTGAGTTGTGGTTCTTGTGCACTTCACTTTTCCTCAATGAGGTCTATCCACCTGTGAAGTTTCAAGTTGATAGCTATTATACTTTCAGAGATATGCCCCGGACAAAATGTAAGTCTTTAAAATAACAAAGGGCAATGATTCCAAAATTATGCAAGCAAGAGTTGTGGTTCTTGTGCACTGCACTTCTCCTCAATGAGGTCTATCCACCTGTGAAGTATCAAGTTGATAGCTATTATACTTTCAGAGATATGCCCCGGACTGTAAGTCTTTAAAATAACAAAGGGCAATAACTTGAAAATTATGCAAGCAAGAGTTGTGGTTCTTGTGCACTGCACTTCTCCTCAATGAGGTCTATCCACCTATGAAGATTTAAGTTGATAGCTAGTATACTTTCAGAGATATGCCCCAAGACAATTTCGGGTCGGAAGGAAGGAAGGATGGACAGATGGACAAAGGCAAATGTATATGCCCCCCCCCCACATTAAGTGGTGGAGGCATAAACAGTTATTCCTGATAGATTTGGTTCAAACCCAGCCAATAGTTTCTGAGAAGAGGATTTTTCAAATTTTTCACTATGAGTCACGTACGAAAAAATGGCACAACCATAATAAAGATTTTTTTCTTCAGATCAAAATATCTGAAAGGAATCTGGTTATGTGTTACACACCTACTGATCCTGCAATGTTTGATTGGAATCCAGCCAATTGTTTCTGAGAAGAACATGTTCAAAGTTTTAGCTATGTACCATATTTGGAAATTAGCCCCACAAATAAAAAGCATTGTTTTTCATCTAATCAATATGTCTTGAAAGAATCTGGTTGAGGGCTATCCAAGGATCAAACCTGTGAATATTGGTTGAAATTCATCAAATAGTTTCAAAGTTTCATTGTTTTTTTTTAAATTCTGTTTATGGAAATTAGCCCATAAAAGCTATGTTCTTCCCCCAATCTGAATATTTGAGGCAGTTTGGCAGAGTAAGGGTCAACAAAAGATAATACATGTACCTGTGAAATTTTATTGAAATCACAAGTCTTTACGAACGAGATTTTCAAAGTCTATACCATATTAGGAAATAATCCCCACCCATAAAACACTCATGTTTTCTTTTAAGGTATTCGATTAAGGGTCACCAAAGGATCGTTCCTCTAAACTTTGGTTGAAAATCATCCAATCCTTTTGAGAAGAAGATTTTTAAGAAATAGCCTTTGGATGCACTGATGCACTTAGGCATGGATGGACACAATACTATGAAAATAGCTTAAATGGCCTTTGGCCAATGGTGCTAGAAAAACATTCATACTGTATGAGGCTGTTACCACTAGGGTATGAGATAAATTTTTCAGCCACTCAGAATGCAGGAATGTTGAGAGTTGAAACAAACAAGAGGGTGAATGGCCCTAAAATACTCAATCAAGTCTGTGGCAACATATGGTTGAAAAAACATAAGTGACCTAAGATTTTTACCCAAGGTAAGACTACATAAAAAATTTTGTCTTTGATATATCATGAAAAAATGAAATTTAAATCAAGTTTAAAACATTTGAGCCAAAATTACAACCACTACGCTGTATACAAAGGTTTGACCTAGTGACCTACTTATTGAAAATAAATGACCCAAAATTGAAATTGTTTGAAACATCACTGCAAAAAATATTTTGACCAAACAAGGAATTTCAGCTCCAATTAAGCTTCTAGAGTGCGTGGAAAGTATTTTGAAATTTGTCCTGGTGATCTACTTTTTGACCATGATTGACAAAATATCAAGTGAAGACAAATATTCTAACCAAATATCAAAAAATTTGAGGCAAAAATATACCCTTTAAAGTGCACACAATGTAATTCTAAGATTTGACCTAGTGATCTAGTTCTTGACCCCACATGGCCTATTCTCAAACTTGTCCGACACCTCATAAACGTTCTGACCAAATATTAAGTCATTTGGGACAAAAATTTGACCTCTAGAGTGCACACAGGGTTTTCTAAAATTTGATCTAGTGACCTAAATTTTGACTCAAAATGACCAAATGTCCAATTCCTCTGAGGTTGCATGGTGACAAAGATTCTGACAAAGTTTCAAGACATACAAGCCAAAAAATAGGCCACTAGAGTGCACACAAGATGTTGATGGATGATGGATGTAAAAGCTCACCTTAAGCACAATATGCTCAGGTGAGCTAAAATCTATGATAAAACTTTGCTAATACATATGACTTAAATGCTAGAGACTTTGTATGTAATTTTTTATACATTTAAATTGACAACTATATTAAATGAATTAATATTGTTTCCCCAGGTTTTTTTTTAAATAAGCAATGTCATTATGGTCACTACTCTATGCATGAATAGTAATAAAAGCTAATTCAAAATTCATGATTTGTTCTTATATGAAGTTCTACATCTAAAAGCCTATTTCATGCATCAATTAAGATGGTGGAAAGGCAATTTCTATCTCTAATTACCAGTTCGATAGTGTACAAGCCTCGAATTCTTATTTTTCAACAATATTTTCTATTCTAAAGGATAATTTTTGACAAATCAAACTTTGAATTGCCGTCTTTCATGCGTTTGTTTCATGTCTTTAAACTGATACCTTTATAAAGTGTATACATCGGGTAATGAATTAAAAATGATATAAAGAATGCACTTTAAGTTTTCAGAGAGAGGTACCAAATCCAAGGATTGCTAAGAGAAAAGGCTTTAAACCATCAAATGTTCTACATGTAAAGTCTACCACCAAGAAAAAGAGCTCAAGCAAACTAGAATTTCTCAAGAGAGAAAGAAGAAAAAGAGCAGATCTTAACCCATAACCATACGACAAAATTTTAGACTGTTCCAAATTGAAAAGAGTTGCAGATGAGAATTCAAAATTTGGGATTTTTTTTTCAATTTTCTGGTAGAAAATATTGTGTTAAATGAAGAAAGCAAGCAAATTCTTCATTTTACATAAAGGTTCCATATTGTTTTTCTTGAGGGAGGTCAAAAAGTGTCATTGCATGGGAAAATGCTAACAATCTTTTTTCTTCTTTTACAAATACTTTTTCATTATAAATCTAATTAGCAGAGATGTTTCTGGTTTTCGTGAAATCTTTAAAGGACTGCAAGTTAAAATGGATACAGGTCAAACAGATCTTCATACTCCTCATTCAGAATATCATATTTACTTACATGTATCCAACACCTCGTGTTTTATGAATATTCAAATAACTTCACTATGCACATTCATTTCTATATCTTTTTTGGCAGCGAATATTGTGGATAATGAAGAAATTGCTTGTTACAAGGAATTTTTTCATTTTCCACTATGTTTTCCCAAGCTAATTTCTTGAGGGGAGTAAAAAAGCGTCATTGTGTGGGAATTGGTTAACCAAAGATAGTCTGCAGTCTAAGGCAGTACTTGTATTTAACCCATTCCCAAACGACAAAGTTTTAGAGTGGTCCAATTCAAAGAAGTTGCAAAGGACAATTTTAAGCTGATGAAATTTTTAAAATCTTTGTCTTTGGAGGTAGAAAATATTGTGGGTAATGAAGAAATTGCTTGTGACAAGCAATTTCTTCATTATCCACAATGTTTCATAGGGCTTATATATCGAGGGGCGTTCAAAAGCGTCATTGTATGGGAATGGGTTAATGCAAGGTACTTTTTGTGGACATGTATCTTCATACCCCAATGTCAAGGCCAATATTCAAGGTCATATATGAATGTTATATTCCTTAAATTTGGCTGTTACAGAGGTTTTATGTTGGATTTCTTTTTTTTAACAACACTTTTAAAACTGTATCAAAATAAAATGGCGTGAAAATTTAGAGAACATCTTGATATTTTGGGATTTTAATAAATCCTTCCATCTATACTATGCTTTTTCTACATCAAATCCAAACATGCTTGAAATGATAGGAGTTAGATTAAGCGAAAGCACAATAACCTGTTATCATGAACTACCAAGTTTTATGATTTAACCTATTACCACACAACAAACTTTTAGACTGGTGCAAAGTGACGGAAGCTACAATTAGCTCACAATATCAAATATCTCTGACCATCTAGGTAGAAAACAATTTTTCACATTGTTTACCTACACTCTTTTCATGAGAGTAACATGCAATCAGGGTAGTTCGGCGATATTTTTAACCCATGTCATGCTGATCCCGGAATATTCCTACTTTGGAAGGAGGCATAGATAAAAATCAGCCAGCACATATGTGCAGTCTGACCCTAGTCTACACCACCTGTGTGTCCTCTTTAAGCCAACATTGTCCATAATATCAATCTCTGAACTAAGTATTGACCCTGACAACCAGACCCACAGTGCCATCAGCACTTTGATTTAATGCATTTCTGAACAAGGATTTAATTCATCCTGACAGGGATTAAATATTGAAAATTGATGTTTAGATAATCACTTACTTAATCCTTCGTCTATTCCCACACAATCCTTCTTTTTTGGGGAAAAAACAAGGTTGAAAATGAAAGAATTGCTTGATACGAGCAATTTTTTCATTTTCAATCTTATTTTCTCCCTAAAAAGAAAGATATAATCAAAATTCTCTCAGCTTGAAATTGTCATCTGTAATTTCTTTGAATTTGGACCAGTCATAAATTTTCATGTGTTGAAATGGGTTAAAGAGTTGCAAATTTTCCTTACCATTTTTTTTAAACATCTATGATAGTACATGTCTTCTTTTGGAGCGTGGTTTGGGTTCAGTAATTAACCCTTTCCTATACAATCTCTTGTTTTTATGTCCCTGTGATCTTATGCTTAAGAAAACATTGTGGGAAAAGCAGAAATTGCTTGTAACAAGTAATTTCTTATTTTCCCACCATTTTTTCTAACTTGTGTGTGGGTTACTTTTCAAATTGCACCCACTTTCAATTGTCATCTGCAACTTCTTCCAAATTGGACCCATCTAAAATTTTGAAAAACAGGAAAGGGTTAAGTTGTATATTGGTATGTGGTAGAAAGCACAAAAGCTAAAGCAGGTAACTATCTATGTTATATGTTAGTTTTAGCACACATGTATGACTTCAGGAAGTAGTCAAATATTTGACGAAAAATTCACAAGCACTGATATTATTGGAAAGGCTTTAAGTAACAGTGCAGTAAAAATTGCTCATCTGATTTTAAAAAAAAAGAAACTTTCTATTAGAAGGTAAACCAATCCCTAACCAATTACAATACTAGTTTGAGAAGTCTGGGACAAGTAATGTTAACCAATTTTCTGTCCAATACTTTGTTTTCATGTCCCAAAGTTTTTAAACTTGAGAAAACATCATGGGAAAAAGATAAATAGCTTGAAACAAGCTATTTCTTCTTTTCCCTAAATGTTTTCTAAACATTATGTTGGCTACTGCATATTTTAAATTACACTCACTTTTGATAGTCATCCGTAACCTCTTTTAAATTGTATGAGAATAAAATTTGGAAAAACAGGAAAGCGTAAAATTGCGCTGCATTCATTGACAGGTCGCTGGCCACACCCACTAACCTCTGACATTGCAGTTTGACAGATGTAACAAAAATAAATGTCGGAGTTCATATCTGGTCTAAATAGTTTTACTGGTCAATTGATTGTTTGACAGCAATGATCCATCAATTAATGCTTTATTGAAGAACTGATTAGGATTGATATACCAGTGTTTAGTCTTCTCTCTTTTTTCAAGGCATTATTCTTAGCGATATAGGTGTTTTATATACTAGAAAACATGTGTGCTTCTTTAGGAGAACAAAGATTAGTAAAAAGTGATCAACGTACCCAAGTACCTACCCGCGACATCTTGGAATGTCTGTTCATTCGACAAGCTTTCTTTATGTCAACTTCTATCGTATTTACACACCCTGGCTGTTAACAGAAAAGAAGTATGGTAAATCCAGTAAGCCAAATCATAACTTGGATTTTTTTCAAATTTAACCCTTGTCATGCTGAACATGTAAAATTCCTGTTTGAGCAGGAGTGCAGTCTGATCTTAGTCTACACTACCTGCTTGCCCTTCTCTTGCCAGGATTGGTTCTAAAATAAGTTTTCAAAAGAAATATTGACTTGCAACTAGTGCCTTCGGAGTTTTCAGTGCTTTGATTTTAGTACAATTCTTAACAGAATTATATTCAGCATGACAAGGGTTAAGGTAGCTTTACCAGTTTCAAACTATTCAAATTTTATACATCACTAGTTGTTTGTTGTACTCTTTCCTGTTTTTCAAAATTTTAGGCTTTTCCAATTTGAAAGAAGTTGCAGAAGACAACTAAAGTGAGAGCAATTTGAAAAGTAACTAACCTACATGGTAGGAAACATTGTGGGAAAAGAATAAATTGCTTGTTACGAGCAAATTCTTCTTTTTCCACAATATTTTCTCATGTAAAAAAATCACAGAAACGTAAAAAACAGGGATTGAACAGGAAAGGGTTAACCCCAAGTAAACATGATTAATTTTTGGCATCATAAGAGATTACAGATGAAATTTCAAAGTGTGTTTGAAATGAAAAACAGCAGTATATGGTATGATATGGAAAAGGTGGCATTTGTAATCATTTTTTTCTTTTCCCAAAGTCCAAGGTCCATTGACTAACTTGACCCTAAACAAAAGGGTCTCTAGTCAATGGCAAACACTTGTAGAAAACTACATAGTCCTTAGTAAAAAAAAAAATTTAATTAAAGCAAGGAAATGAAAAAGTCTATAAGCAGAAAAACAGTCATATGGATGAACAGATAGACATGGTCACTCTCCCCTCCCCCATATTACTCAATATCTCCTCCCCCCCCCTCCTTCTTTATTTTATAGGTTGGAATGTATAAAAAGTTAAAACCGTGATTGGCTATAACAAGGTTTTAAACTGTTCTCACTCAATCCCGCTTTTAATGCCACTTCAGAAAAGAGCTTTAGAATACATTTTGAATTAGAGGCACTTGAGTGCCTGTATCGCTCCACAGGCATGAATGTATTGATTAAGCAAATTTTTTCATTAGTTTAAAACAAACTGAATATAATGAAAATAAATCTAAATCATTGAAATCTTTGAAATAGTTTTAGAGAACCATTTCAAACTTTTCATTGTTTTAAAAAATTCAAGTCAAGTTATGTAAAATTCATAATGTAAATTTTTCACTATATACCATACATGGTCATAACCAACCACCACAATAGCCATGTTTTTCAACCGATCAAAATCATATGAAGGAATCTGACAAACAGTCATCAGGTTATCGTTCCCTTGAAATTTGGATGAAATCCATCTACCAGTTTCTGAAAAATTTACAATGTTTTCAGTATATACGATATGGAAATTAGCCCCGCCAATTAAAGCCAAATTTTTCATCCGATCAAAATTCTTTTTGTGAAATTTGGATGAAATATCTACCAGTTTCTGAAAAGAAGATTTTCAAAGCTTTCACACTATATGGAAAATAGCTTTGCGCATTAAAGCCATGTTTTTCATCCGATCAAAATTCTTTGAAGGAATTTGATAAAGGGTCACTCAAGGATCATTTCTGTGAAATTTTGTTGAAATCCATCCACCGGTCTCTGAGAAGAAGATTTTCAAAGCTTTCACCATATAGAGAAAAATAGCTCTGCCCATTAAAGCCATGTTTTTCTTCCGATCAAAATTCTTTGAAGGAATCGATAGAGGGTCACCCAAGGATCATTTCTGTGAAATTTGGTTGAAATCTGTTCAATACTTTCTGAGTAGAAGATTTTCAAAGTAAAAGTTTACGAACAGACGGACCATTGGAAGCACGCACAGACACATGCACGACGGACACAACGCCATTATCCACTTTATTTTTTACCCCAAAAGACAAAGATTTTTAAAATTTCATCAACTTTAAATTGTTGTCTAGAACATTTTTCAATTTGAACCAGTCTAAAGTTTTGTTGAATGGAAATAGGTTAAGGCAAAGTGCTGTTGTACACTTTGACATTTTATCACATCTTACTAATAATTGAGCTTCATCATAGCATGTAAGAACTGTTTCCTTGTGTGTATCTTATTTCTTTAACCCATACCACACAAGAAAAAATTAGACTGGTCCAAACTGAAAGGAGTTGCAGACGAACATTTGAAGTTTATGTAATTTGTAAAATCTTTATCTTTTGGGGTAGAAAAAATATTATGGATAATGAAGAAATTGCTTGTACCAAGCAATTTCTTCATTATCCACAATGTTTTCCATAGCTTTTTTCTAAAGGGGCGTCTAAAGGCGTCCCTGTGTGGGAATGGGTTAAATAATTGCAAGAGACTGGTGTGTGAATATAAAATCATCTGATTGAATATACCAAATCTTCACACCATTATCCTTTACCAAGAGACAAACTGCAAGACTTCTCAAAATTACTTATATTTTTCTCACAACAAGTTTCATATACATGTACTATATAAATTGTTATGTATAACTTATATATACATACGTGAGAACAACACAGATGTCACAATACATCTATTTTTCCAGGCAGTCTCAAGAGTGACAGGCAGTTCTATACCAATTAACCCTTTCCTGTATAAACCCGGGATTTCCATCACAGTGATTCTTTACTTGAGAAAACATTGTACAAGCAATTTCTTCTTTTTCCACAATATTTTTTGCCCTACTAAATGGTTAATTTTCAAATTAAATCAACTTTGAAGTTTTGTCTGCGAAACCTTTGAATTTGGACAGGTTAAAGACTAGAATATCTGAAATGTGATATCCTGTTAATTACTAATACGAAAAACTATCAGCTATGATACCACTTTTTTCATAAAACTGTAAAAACTAGAGGCGCTTAAGCGCCTGTTTTGCTGCACAGGCATGAATGTACTTATTAAGCCAATTTTTCATGAATTCAATTTAAAATGATATAAGGAAAATAAATCTAAATCACTTAAATCTTTGAAATAGTTCTAGAGAAGCATTTCAACTTTTTCATTGTTTTCATTGTTTTTACAAAAGTCAAGTTAAGTTATGTATAATTCATTCACTGGGGAAGATGAAAATTTTCATTGTATACAATATACTAACATAAGCCGAAACCATAATAGCCAAGCTTTACAACCAAGCAAAATCATATGAAGGAATCCAACAAACAGTTAGCTGAGGATCATTCCTGTGAAATTTGTTTGAAATACATCAACAGTCCATTTTTAGTATATACCATATATTGAAATAAGCCCTGCAACCTCTTTTCTTATGATCGAAATTCTTTTTGATAAGCTGATAAAGGGTTACTAAACAATTGATTTGGTAAAAAATTGGTGAAAATCCAACCATCAGGTTTCCTAGACAAAGAATTTCAAAGCTTTTACCAAATTTGGAAATTAGCCACGCCCATTTTAAGCCATGTTTTCATTTGATCAGAATTCTCTGAAGGAATCCGATAAAGGGTCAACAAGGGATCATTTCTGTGAAATTTGGTTAAAATCTTTCTAATTGTTTCTAGGAAGATGATTTTCAAAGCTTTCACCATATATGGCAATTAGTCTCGCCATTTAAAGAATTTTTTTTCATCTGATCAAATTCTTTGAAGGAATCTGATAAAGGGTCACCCAAGGATCATTTCTGTGAAATTTGGTTGAAATCCCCCAACGGGTTTTTGAGAAGAAGATTTTTAAAGCTTTTACCATATATGAAAATTAGCCCCGCTCATTAAAGTAATGTTTTTCATCCGATCAAAATTCTTTGAAGGTTGAAATCTGTTAAGTACTATCTGAGGAGAAGATTTTTAAGAGAAAGTTTACGGACAGACGGACGGGCGGAAGCATGCACGACGGACACCACACCATGAGAATAGCTCTCTGCCTTTCAGCCAGTGGAGCTAAAAACCACAAAACATGCTATCACCTTACTGTTTACGTAAAAAAATGACTGCACAAATTTTGCTTGCTACTGAGATTTTCTTCTTTTCAAAAATGATGTTGATTATTGTATATGCTTATTTTCTTAGTCACAAAAAAATCAGACAAGTCTTTATCCCAGGAAAACATATCAACCAAGGTTGAAATTTGTAAAGCCATGAATCCAAAAAAGCAACAACAACTCAAAAAAAAACACAGGACAATGACATATTTTTTTTTTTTTACTTTTTATTACAAAACAGGCAGTTTTATCAAAATATAAGAAACTCACAGTTGATTATCCAAGAATGCTCTGTTCTAAAGTAAACGAAGTTGTAGATGAAAACTAGAGATGTGTCTATATTGTAAAAAAAAGAAATATTACGTAGAAAACATTATGAGAAAAGGAGAAATTGTTAAAAAGAATTTGTTGTTTTCCCACAATGCTTTCTAATTCCATTATGCTTTTTGACATGTGAAATGCATTATTCTGTGATAATAGTAACTGTTTGTTCTAGTTTTCACATTTAAACAACGACACTAAACACTGTTATCAACAATGAAAACAGCCCTTAGAAAACTCTTAAACACTTACAACTGGTCTATGGACATCCCAGAAGGCTCTTTCTTGACTGTCTAATACTTTTCGTTCTAATTTATCACGTTTCTTATCCACTCTGAAAAATTATTACTAAACTAAGTTATCTTACAACTCTTTACATCTCAAAAAGTTCATATCCATTCAACCCGTTACGACACGGCAAAATTTTAGACTAGTCCAAATTGAAAGAGCTTGCAGACGCCAATTTACAGCTTATGAAAATTTGGATTATTTATACTTTTGGGGTAGAAAACATTATGGAAAAAATGAAATTGCTTCTAACAAGCAATTTCTTCGTTTTCAACAATGTTTTCCAAGGCTTTTTTTCTTGGGGGAGTCTAAAAGTGTCACTGAGTGGGAACAGGTTAAATGTATTTACAGGCTATAGATTTCTACAGTACAAAAACATGGAGAGCAAAGGAATGCTTAAAATGGGTGAAAGGTTTGATGCCTGTCAACCAAAAAGTGGATCTCCAGGGAACTCAATGAAACATATATGAGCCTATGCGTGAAATTTCCAACCATTTCGCATGTGCCTGACTCGCACACATTGAACACCCTGGGCAGCTATTCCGGCAATTAGAATATTCGCTGATTGTTTAAAGAAGCTTTGGGTCAGTATCTACCTACAGAGCGCAGAGTGAAGACTCTGATCAGACTGTGCGGATGCACAGGCTGATCTGAGTCTTTACTTGGCGCACATGTGTAATGGTTGGAAATGTCACGCTCATATTTTACCCTTTCCCACACAACAAAACTTAGTCTGGTCAATTTTCAAAGACAACTATTTTTAGTTAATGAATTTTTGAAAATCTTTGTCTATTTAGGAAGAAAACATTCTGGAAAATGAAGAAATTCAAAATTATAGAAGATATGATGTGTACAGGGCCAATTATGTCACTTGAACTTCAGCTGTGACCTTAACCTTTGGTGCTACCAAAACAAAGTTTTCAAAGGAAACTTAGATACTAAACAAATGTTCCTAGTTATTTTGTTTTAACCCATTCCAACACAGCAAAATTTTAGACTGGTCCAAATTGAAAGAAGCTGCAGACGACATTTTCAAATTGATGGAATTTTAAATGTTTTCATCTTTTGGGATAGAAAACATTGTGGATAATGAAGAAATTGCTTGTAACAAGCAATTTCTTCATTTTCCACAATGTTTTCCAAAGCTTTTTTTATCGAGGGGCGTAAAAAGGAGGGATTGAGTTGGAATGGGTTAAATTCACAAATGTACAATATATTCTCTGGACAAGGTCAATTTTGTCACTTAATCATCAGCTTTGACCTTCACTTTAGGCAAACAAGCTTTTTGCATAACAATGGTACTTGTTAAGGGGGACAACTGTGCCATAAGTTTGATATTGTCACTAGACCTTGAGCTGTGACCTTGATCCTTGGGCTAGCCAAAACCTTTTTCTGAAGACACTAGTAAAAGTAGTTGGAATCAACTAGGACGGAGGTATTTTGAAACCAATAAATGATTTAAAGTTATGCTATGAAATGATAGCATACAAGTACCCAATTATAAATAGACCAAGGTAAACTTTCTATAACTATGTACAGACAAATGAACAGTCTAGACTCAGAAATTCTACTGAAAGTCTAGATCCTAGTCAGTCTAACCAGAATATCCTTTAACAGAATTGCCTTCAACAAAAATATTCTAAATTTTCTACACTTTGAAGCTTTAAAATGGTTGCTCCTTTTCTAAACAATTACTCTTTTTTACAAACAAAATTAAACTTAATAGGAAGTTGAAGAACTGCTTGAAACAAGAAACTTCTCCTTTACTTTTAAATTTCTAATCATATCAAATGCTTTATTTTCAGGTCAAATGAATAATAAACTGACATCTTTTGCTTCCTAATTTAATTTGGATCAATCTAATAGTTTAACCCATTCCCACACGATGATGCTTTTTGACACCTTCAAGAAAAAAAGCATTGGAAAACATTGTAGAAAATGAAGTAATTGCTTGTTACAAGCAATTTCTTCATTTTCCAAACGTTTTCTACCCCAAAAGTCAAAAAAACCCAAACTATAAACTCCATCAACTAATAATTGCTGTCTGCAACTTTCTTTCAATTTGGACTAGTCTAAAATATTGTCATCTGGTAACAGGTTAAAGTATTGACAGGATGGGCTACAGACAAATGAAGTACACAGAACAGGATAAGTATTTTGATAAGAAAAGTGCTTCAACTTCATCTTTAATTTCAAGTTGTGGCTATAAATGCGTATTTATGTAAACAAAACAATCAGGAAACTGAAAAAAAAACTGAGTGAAATTGGCAGGGAAAAGAATAAGCCGACAACCAGTAATATTTATTTATCCCATAAGGTTATTGCCCATGAAATGAAAGTAAGGCATTAACAAATACTACACATTACCGCTTTTTGTTGCCCTGGAGAAAAGACTATGTGAGGGAAGAAGAAATTGCTTGTGACAAACAATTTCTCCTTTTCTCACAATGTTTTCTTTCCTACTTGGCACTTATTTTCAAAAGGTAGTTCACTTCAATGGTGTCTGCAACCTTTTTTTGATTTGGACCAGTCTAAAATGATGTCTTGTATTGGTTGAAAGGTTACTCATTCACTTAACCCATTCTCACACAATGACCCTTTTGGACAATGCTCTAGAAAAACAAGACGGAAAAAAATTGTGTAAAATAAAGAAATTGCTTGTGACAAGCAATTTCTTCATTTTACACAAAGTATCTTACCAAGAAAGTTTAAAAAATCTAAAATTCCATGCGAGAAACAAAAATCTGTGTAAGAAGAGTTCTTCTGTTTTTTACCATTTTTTCCTGAAATCATTTAATCTCGGGACTTTTTGGAATGGGTTAACCATTTAACAGACAATCAATATTGGACTTGTTAGGAATTATACAATAATAATTCAGTTTTACATGAAAAGAACCAAGTTAAATTGTAGGAAAAATTGTGGAAAAAGGATGAATTGAAGCTATTTTTTTTCTTTTTCCATGAGGATAATTCTTGCTGATTTAGATGAGAGTCACCAAAAGATATTATTTTTACTGGAAGGCACTAAGTAAATCGACAACAATATATATTGTTTTCCTACTTGGCTTGAGCCTCTGCTTGCATGAAGATGAACTCCCATTTCCGAGAAAACATTTTCTGCAGTCGTGCCAAGTTTTCAGCTTCGTAATCAGCCAGTTCAAGTCGCTGCTTGTTCTGCATTGTTCGTTTGCATAAATACACAGCTGAAAATACACAAAAAAAATTATCTATAACAAATTTTATGCAATCCTATGGTGGCATACAGAACTGCTATGGCATAAAAGATTGATTAACCCATTCCCACACAATGAAATTTTATAGACCAGTCCAAATTCAAAGAAGTTGGACGACAATTTAAGTTGATGAAATCTTCAATATCTTTGTCTTTTCGGGTAGAAAACATTGTGGATAATGAAGAAATTGCTTGTAACAAGCAATTTCTTCATTCTCCACAGGTTTTTTCAAAGCTTTCATATTGAGGGGCGTTTAAAAGCGTCATTATGTGGGAATGGGTTAATGAGGAAGACATGTTCTAAACAATAATTCTACAAGGTCTGACCCCTTAAATCAAGATTAGCCCCGTGAAATTCAAACATTCTGATTCTTTTTCATTATTTTTTTCTTTTTTCGAGACGCCACAAAAACCTGGTATTTTTAGCTATATTCCTAACATGCTGTGCTATCAGTCTTGGGATAACAAGTTTGAAACCACCACTCAGCAATCATTCCCTCCAACATTGAACAAATATTATCACCTCAATTGTGTCATTTGTCTTTCAGCGATAGGAATTGAAAATTAGTGCCCCAAAGTGAGATGAGCAGCCAGTGACTCTGATCAATTGGTGTGGTCGTTACACAGCTGTGAGAAATGACAGGAAGTAATGGATACATGCCTGAGTGATAAAAATGTAATTCTCAGATGAAAATTGTGTTAACAATCATTTTTGGCAGAGGTCTGAATATAGTCTGATGTCTATATATGCTATATCAGCAGACGACAATTTTTTAGACTGGTCCAAATGAAAAGAAGTTGCAAATGCAATTTCAAGTTCTTGAAATTTCAAAATCCTTGATCTTTCTGGGTAGAAAAAATTGTGGCAAAATGAAGAAATTGCTTGTTACAATTTTTTTCTTGAGGGGCATAAAAAAGTAGGACTTTGTCACAGGAATAGGTCAATTCACATACACTTCTTAGACAGAAGGACATTATTTAATTCTACAAGGTTCTTTTTTTAAATTACGAACTTCTTGCAACACTTTTTTTATCTTTTAGAATAACAAGCAAAATCTAGTCAAAATTGCCCATTAAATGTTAGAAAGATATGAAAATATATTGATGGCAAATGGATGACAAATTAACTTTATCCTTAAATACCACTAAATCCTGTTTGAGTTGGTGAAGATAAACAACTGAGAAAAACATTGTGGCAAAAGAAGAAATAGCTCACTATGGCTTATAGGTCAAATTGCCTAATAAAAGTAATTCCTCCTTTTGCCAAGTTGTTTTTTATACTATTTGGCACCTATTTCTTAGCTGACGTGCAATGTTAAATATTGTCTGCTCACTATAGCGCTTTGAATTTGGGCTAGGCTAAACTTGTAATGTAGTAATGAGTTTACAATAAAGAGTGCTGGTTATTATTACACTTCAAGCTAATTTCTCTTGTTATCACATTAACTTCTACCTTGTTGGATTAATATTGTCATTTTGTGACCAAAAACCTTGTCAGTCTGGCTTATTTAAGCTGTAGCTACAAGGTTTTAGTCACCAATTAGCAATTTCATATGCCTCTCATGGTATCAAGACTGTTTTAACCCATTCCCAAATAATGACACCTTTTGACGCCCCTCAGGAAAAACAATAGTTTAAAATGAAGAAATAGCTCGTAACAAAAAAATGTCTTCATTTTAAACTATTGTTTTCTGTCCAGAAAAATGAAAAAATCTCGAGTTTCATAAACTTTAAATTATTGTCTAAAACTTCTTTCAATTTGGACCAGTCAAAAAATTTCTAGTTTGGTGATGGATTTAAATTTGTTGAAGTTCCCTGGTTGAGAAGTTATTAAAGATGGGAACATTTTCGGGTGAAGATGTGAAATCTTGGACTAATTGATTCCTGGTAATATAACAATTTAAGCTGAGGAAATCCTGGGCTGTTACTTTCTTGATTAATTAGAACTAATCCTTTTTCACATTCAGTTCTCACTTCTAAAGTTTTGAGACAGATTTCAAGTACATGCCTACCTGCAAGACAGACACCCAAGAAAGTCCAGAAATATCAGGTTAGATTGTATCTTTCTCATTACCCATTACTACACTATCTTGCACTTTTACATGCTGAAGAAACATAGGTCTTTTTTAAACACGGTAAAAAAGAAGAAATTATTTGTAACAATGACATTTCTTTTTTTCTCAGAATAGTTTCTACCTCAAATCGCCCTTATTTCTCAATTCAAACCAAATTTGTTTGACCACGTGCAACATCTTTCAATTTGGACTGGTCTAAAGTGTTGTTGATTGGGAATGGGTTGGAACTGTAAATGCTTATAAAAGGGCACACCAGACCCTTCTTTTAACCAATTCCCACACAATAGGGCTTTTTGACATTCTCAAAAAAAAAAGTTTTTGAAAACATTGTGGACAATGAAGAAATTGCTTATTACAAGCAATTTCCTCATTATCCACAATATTTCAAGCTAAAAACACAAAAGAAATTAAGATTTCGTCAACTTGAAATTGTCTACTACAACTTCTTTTCATTAGGTACATGCAATCTACTATATTGTTGTTTAGAAAAGGGTTAAGAAGATGTGTTTTTGAGAGGGTCTCTGCCATTTAACAGCCAATTTTTAGTAGTCATATCTATATTTCAGTGTGGGTATTACCCAAAACTGCCAAAAAAGACAGTGGATCCTTGCAGGCTGATGTAGTGTTCACAATGGTCTCCGTGAGCCTGCATCAAATAGAATTTCCTTCAGAGAATATGCAAAAGTTCTAAATGCATAAAGTGCATGTAAAGGTTGTTTAATATCTTAGCTTTAACCCTTTCATGATAAATAAATATAAACATATGCCTTGTGCAGTCCGACCTTAGTCGGCACCACCTGTTGGTCCCATGTAGGCCAAAGTTGTTGATGAAATTAAATTTCACTGAAATAATGACCAAAAAATCAGGACTAGCAGTGCATTCACCTCTTTGACTTTAATGCTTTTTGAGCAGTGCATTCAACCCTTTTAGTGAAAAGGATTTTAATTAGCATGACAAGGGTTAACCCAATACCAGAGGACAAATTTTGGACTGGTCTAAATTGAAAGAAGTTGCAGACCACAATTAAAAGTCTATGAAATTTAATATTTTTTCACTTTTCTGGGTTAAAAACAATGTGTAAAATAAAGAAATTTCTTGCTACAGGGAATTTCTTGATTTTAATCAATTTATTCCAGAGCATTTTTCTTGAGGGGCGTCAAAGAACATCACTGTGTAGGAATGGGTTAAGGTTCAAGACAAAAATGCAGAAGATAGTTTTCAACACCTGTTTTAGATTGATTGATTGATTGAATCGGGTTTTTACGCCGCTTTCAACAATCTTTCAGTTATATAGCTACAGCTGGAGCAACTAACAATGGAATCCTGGTATTTCTCACACCAGTACTACCATTACCTCCTTTCCTAGGCTTCAGCTGCTATCCCACATAGAACACCTGTTCAGAAAAAAGTCTCATTACTACAGCTAACAATATGCCTCGAAAATTCGAATTCAAATTTCCTCTCTAGCCGCCGTCATAGTGCAGTTCAGGTAGCGCGTCGGACTGTCAATTTAGAGGTCCCGGGTTCAATCCCCGATGGTGGCACTAATCCTTTCCGACTATTTGTCTCCCACCAATGGGTCGATAATCGTAGACCTATGTGGGATAGCAACTGGAGGCTAGGAAAGGATGTGATGGCGGTCTTGGTGTGAGAAATACCAGGGATCCATTGTTAGGTGACCCAGCGGCCGGGATATAACTGAAAGATTGTTGAAAGCGGCGTTAAACTCCATTAAATAAAAAAAAATAAATCAAATTACCTCTGATTAAAGACAATATCATGATAAAAGTCTGGCCAAGTAAATTTGCTATTTTCTTAGAGTTCACCCATTTACATATCACTAGGCAATACTTACCAAATTACCAGATTACAAAATATTAAACTGGTTCAAATTGAAAGGAATTGAGCGTGACATTTTCAAGTAAATGAAATTTTAGATTTTTGTCATCTTTCTGGATAGAAAACATCATTCAAAATGAAGAAATTGCTTGTTGCAAGCAATTTCTTCATTTTACACAATGTTTTCACAAGAATTTTTCTTGAGGTGAATCAAAGCATCATTGTGTGATAATTGGTTAATCCTTTCCTGTTCAAACCCAGTATTTTACGTTGCTGTGATTTTATACTTGAGATTATATTGAGGAAAAAGGAGAAATTGCTTGTTACAAGCTATTTCTCCTTTTCCCACAATATAATCACATAGGATGGTTTCTTTTCAAATTGCATCCATTTTTTCAGTGTCGTCTGTAACCACTTTCAATTTGGACCAGTATAAAATTTGAAAAAACTGGACAGGGTTAAAGAAGATGCAGATGACAATTTTGAGCTGTTGAAATTTTGAAATTCTTTGTGTATTGAGGTAAATTAAAACTTGTAACAAGTAAATTTCTACAATACTTTCAATTGCTTTTTCCCAGAGGGCCATAAAAAGACAACGAAATTTTATTTTGATCCAAATTGAAAGAGGTTGCAGACGACAAAACTTTAGAATTGTTTTAATTGAAAGAAAGGCCATATGTGGAAGAAAACATTGTGAGAAAAGAAGAGCTATATTTCGTTGACGCATAAAAATGACGGATTGTGTGGGAATAGATATAAATGCGACATCTCTACTCCTTGAATGTAACAACTGCATATTTTGAAATCACAATCCATCCATGATTGAGAAGTTAGTATCAGTTTTTTTTTTACAGGAATATCAAGTTAGATATGAAGTATTTATAATTATAAAACCATCAAATTAATATCCTCTGAATAATTCATTATAAACAGCCCCTATACAAGTCATTCATCATGGTATTAACCCATTCCCATGCGATGGTGCTTTTTGATGCACCTTAAGAAAAAAAAAACAATTTAGGAAAACAATTAGTAAAATGACGATATTGCTTGTAACAAGCAAATTCTTCATTTTCCACAATGTGATCTATACAGAAAGTTGAAAAAATCTAAAATTTCCTACACTATAAATTGTTGTCTGCATCTCGGCTTTCAATTTGGATCAATCTAAAATTTTGCCGTCTGGTAATGAGTTAATGTGTGACACAGTGAACAAATTCTTAGCAAGAGTAAATCTTGTACATTTAACCCTTTCCTGTTTTTGGAAATTTTAGACTAGTCCAAATTGAAAGAGGTTGCAGATGACAATGACAACTTGGTGCTATTTAAAATGAACCCATCCTATGTGGTAGGAAATATTGTGGAAAAAGGAGAAATTGCTTGTTACAAGCAATTTCTTCTTTTTCCACAATGTTTTTCTCACGTATATAATCACAGGAATGTAAAATCCCGTATTTGTACTGGAAAGGGTTAATATATGAGATTATATTTGGAAGGTACTTTTTCTTAAGTATTTGAATAGGCAAAGAAAAGAATGCACTTCTTCAAACAGGAAGTTCAGAGATCTTAACCCATTACCAAACTAAAAATTTAAATTGATCCAAATTGGACGATGTTGGAGATGATAATTTTTAATGTTTATGTAGTTTTACATTTTTTTCCTTTTTTTTTTTTTTGGTGGGGCGGGGGCGTGGGGTGGAGGTGTGTGGGGTTGGGTGGTAAGAAACATTGGATAAAATGAAGAAATTGCTAGGTTCAGGTAATCTTCTATTCCACAATGTTCTTGAGGGTCGTCGAAGCCGGAATTGGTTAATTCAATATCAAAATCATTATTTTCTCATGCCGCAGTTAAATCTCAAGTAATTAACAATATTTACATTACAGCTCTTTTTTCCAATTTCCAAGATATTAACAGAAAGAGTTCAAAACAGTACACTCAATTTTCAATTCCGAGATATTGATCAAATAAATTCCTTTGTTACCCTTTCTACTACTTTAGGTGACATTTCAGTTCTATATTCTAGGGTTGTGGTCATCTAACCTATTAACCCAATACCACTCAGTGACGCTTCTGAACGCCCCTTAAGAAAAACATTTTGGAAAACATTGTTTCAAATGAAGAAATTGCTTGTTACAAGCAAGTTCTTCATTTTACACAATGTTTTCTAAAAAGAAAGTGGAAAAAATCTGAAATTCCATAAAAGTTAAATTGTCGTCTGCAACTTCTTTCATTTTGGACCAGTCTAACCCATTACCACACAGCAAATTTTCAGACTTGTCAAAATTGCAGACGACAATTTAAAATTTAAGAATTTTTTATTTTGTCAACTTTTTGTGAAGAAGATATTGTAAAAAATGAAGACATTGCTTGTAACAAGCAATTTCTTTATTTTCCACAATGTTTACCCAATTGTTTGTCTTGGGGGAGGCATCATTGCTTGGGAATGGGTTATAAGATGACACATTTATAGAACTGAAAGAAATTGCCTAACAATGGTCCAGTTACTGAAAGAAATTGTAGACAAAAGTTTCAAGTTGGTGGATTTTATAAAATATTTGTATTTTAGGATAGAAAACATTTTGGCCATTGAAGAAATTGCCCGCAATGTTTTCCAAAGCTGTTTTCATGATGGGAGTCAAAAAGACTGATTGTGTGGGAATAGGTAAAAAACAATTTAAAGTGTGTTTGAATTGAAATAATTGTCTTATATGGAAGAAAACAATTTTATCCTAGCTATTTTTCCTCTAGCATGTCAAAATAGGGGATTGTCTAGAAAAGGGTTAAGGAAGTAAGAACGGTTCTGAGTTTGATCATGTTTAACACATTCAATTGTGATACTGTTAAACAATTACCAAGGACATAATTTTAGACTGGTCCAAATTTGAAGGTTTAGCAGACGAAAATTCAAAGTTAATGAAATTTTGGATTTTTCAACTCTCTGGGTAGAAAACATTGTGGAAAATGAAGAATTTGCTAATTGCAAGCAATTCTTCATTTTACAAGGTGTTTTCGATTTTTTTTCTTGAGGGGCGTTAAAAAAAGTCATTGTATTGAGATGGGTTAACACAAAAAGTACAAGTGCAGATGTGGACCAGAGAACTAGTAGGTACTGGTAATTTCTACTTAAATCTGCAATCTTTATTTCCTGAAACTTTTAAAAACAAAAACGGTCATCCTTTTTACATCCACAAGAAAGGACTTTAACCCATTCCAACTCAGTGACGCTTTTAGACGCCCACAAAAATAACGCTTTGGAAAACATTGTGGAAAATGAAGAAATTGCTATTTTACAAGCAATTTCTTCATTTTCTACAATGTTTTCTACCCAGAAGTTGAAAAAATCCAAAGTTTCATAAACTTTATATTGTTGTCTGCAACTCCTTCCAATTTGGACCAGTCTAAAATTTGGCCAAGTGGGAATGGGTTAAGAAAATGATGTAAAAATGCAAAAATTACTTGTAACAAGTAATTTTTTCCGAATTCATCTTGTTTTCTACACAGACTGACAGAAGATTCTTTTAACTTGAAATTATTGTGTGCAACTTCTTTCAATTTTATAAAGGCTAAGATTTTGTTGTCTGGTAATGGGTTAACCCATTACTAAATGACAAAATTTTAGACAGGTCAAAATTGAAAGGAGTTGCAGACAAAAATTTTAAGCTTTTGAAGTTTTAGATTTTTTCCACCATCTGGGTAGAAAACATTGTGTAAAATGAAGACATTGCTTGTTACAAGCACTTTCTTCATTTTACACAATGTTTTCCCGAGTGTTTTTCTTGAGGGGTATACAAAAGTGTGGGAAGTGGTTTATGGGAACATGGACTTTAACCTAGGTTCTACCTGGACATTTGATTCATATATGGCCTCAAACCTAATTAATATAAGGAGAAAAAACATTTTTGTAAGTCATAAATAAAATGTAAAAATAAATTTTGAAGTAACCATATAGTCAAACCAAGATGAACAAAGATTAACCCATTCCCACACCATGAAGCTTTTTGACATCCCTCAAGAAAAACTCTTGTGAAAACATTGTGTAAAATGAAGGAATTACTAGCAAAAATGTTGTGTAACTGTAAAATGAAGAAGTGTTTTCTACCAAGAAAGTTAAAAACCCACTAAATTTCATAGCTTTAAATTGACTGCAATTCTTTTCAATTTGGACCAGTCTAATATTTTGTCATCTGTTAATGGGTTATAACATACAAACCAATTAAATAGATGACGAATTTTAGACTTGTCCAAATGATACTAGCTCAAAAAAGTAACAGACACATTATTTTCCTATGCTTTCTTCTTTGAGGACATCCATAGGGATTTTGTAGGAATTGGCAAAATGCAGTTTGATTTACATCTGCAGTACATTTTATTTCATTACCTGTTTAAAATTTGTATTGCCTAGTGATGGGTTAACATAATTCAGGAATCGAGTTATCTAGCCCTAACTAGAAATTGTTGGTTGAATCTGTCATTAAGGATGAAAACTATTGAGAGTCAGAGGACCACATTGGTCCTGTATTGCCTACCTGATTATGGAAGAACTAAGTCTTACCATTATAGTTTGCAGAATATTAACCCTTGTCATGCTGAACCCGGAATATTTGGCAGGAGGTGTAGACAAAGATCAGCCTGCACATAGGTGCAGTCTGATCTTGATCTACACCTCCTGTTTGTACTTTTCTTGCCAGAGTTGTTTATGAAATTAATTTTCAAAAGAAATTTTGGTGACTGAACAAAAGTACTACCAGTGCTTTCAGCCCTTTGATTTTAATACAATTCTGAAATGGATTTTATACATCATGACGAGGGTTAATAGACAGTCATAAGTATGTGATGCTTTGTGCAAAATTTGGAAACTCTAGGTTGATAAATAACTTTGGTGAAGGTGACATTTTAAGACTTTCTTCTTTATATGCATTTAAGAAAATGGAACCCATGGTAACATAGGGCTTGTCTTGATCCAAGAGTAATCATTTCATATATTTAAAGTGAAGTTGTTCTACAAGCAGAATTTTAAATCTCTAGGCATTTTGGTTTGGAAGGGAAGCAGTTTTAAAGGTTTTCTCTTTATCTCTACATAAAATCCTGGAACCCACAACATATTTTTTTTGTTGATCCAAGAGATGCAATTTCGTAAGAATACCATTTACCCATTACCAGACAGCAAAATTATAGACTGGTCTAAATTGAGAGGAGTTGCAGACAATAGATCAAAGTTGGTGAAATTTTAGAATGATTCAATTTTCTGGATAGAAAACATTGAGGAAAATTAAGAAGTTGCTTGTCACAAGCAATTTTTTCATTCTACACAATGTTTTCCCAAATGTTTTTCTTGGGGGCATCCAAAAGTGTCATTGTAAGGGAATGGGTTAAAGTATATTGAAGTTTCTCCTAGCAGGACTATTAAAAGCAAAGGGTGTTCTGAATTTCTCCTAAATCAATCAGCTTCACTTCAAATATTTGTTTCTCAATTTATCAAAGCACCTGCAAACTTAAAAGTGTGCCATTACTTCTCAAATTCTTTCCTGTTGGATTTTTCTTAAATCAAAGGACTGATTTTACAGACATACTGTGAATACAAAGTATACATGTAGTCAGCATGTACTATCAGACCAGACATAATACAGTAAAATCCTGTTAACCCTTTCCTGTTCAAACACGGGATTTTATGTTGCTGTTATTTCATACTTGAGAAAACATTGTGGTAAAAGAAGAAATTGCTTGTAGCAAGCAATTTCTTCATTTTCCACAATGTTTTCTACCCTATTGAATGGTAATTATTCAAATTAAATCCACTTTAAAATGTCGTCTGCAAAACCTTTGAATTTGGACAGGTCTAAAATTTCCAAAAGCGGGAAAGGGTTAATTCCAACACCAATTTGTCAAAGCTTTCATTGCAATTAACCAGAAGTTGCTATTAAAAGTAGCTATTTAGTCTATAAACCTATTGTTTGTGCAAAATATGTGTTAAAATTGAGCAGTGAATTGCTATTATCAGGGTTGCCATTAAGAGGATTCTACTTTACTACAATTAGTGCTGATGTATAACTGGCAGATCACTGCTGTCAATCAAAAAATTAATCACCAATCAAATCAGTCATTTAGACTGGAAGTGAACTTTGAACTCCAAAATTGGCCAACATATAAAAAAAAAATTGTGTTGGTTTGGCATTTTTAACATCGTAACTACAGCTTGAATAAGCTATAGTTACCTTTTTAGGTTGCCAAACAACCCTTTAACTTTTTTTTAAATGTTCCTGCTTAAAATTTTGCGACTTTATGCCATGCAATTCCTGTTGTTGTTTTTTTAAATTTCAGACCTGTCCAAATTCGAGGGATTTGCAGACAAAACTTAAAAGTGGATTTAATTTGAAAAATAACCATTCAGTAGGGTGAAAATATTGTGGAAAAAATAGAAATTGCTTGTTAGAAGCAATTTCTTCTTTTTTCACAATATTTCCTCAGGCATTAATAACAGCAACCATAAATCCTTGCTTGCTTTGTACAGGAAAGGGTTAAGTAAGTATTGCCAGAGTTCAGTTGGCATAGCCATCAATCCAACCCTTTACCACTCAACAAACACCTTCTGACACCCATGTAAAATAATACTAGGGAAACATTGTAGGAAAAGGAGAAATTGCTTGTAACAAGCGTTTTCTCCTTTTCACACAATGGTTTCTGCTATATATATATTTTCACTATTCATCAAAATTGCACACACTTTGAAATGTCATATGCTACTTTTTTCAGTCTGCACCATCCAAAATTTTGTTGATAATGGGAATTGGTTAATAGAACTTATGAGTTTTGCCCTAACCCTATGTAATACAATATCGCACACTATTTTAACATGTAAATGAATAAGGATTCAAAGTTTGATATAAGAAGGGCACAATATACATGTATTATCACTAGAGCCTAATCCTTGCTTGACTGAGCCATCAAACAGAATTTGTCCATAACGTGGTGGAATATAATCCAAGAGAAGTTACTCAGGTCTTGAAGACTTTGATATGCTCGTTTTTAGTAATAAAAATTTATGAAATCCAATCAATTGATTTTTTCGAGATATAAGAATTTTTCCATTAACCCATGTCCATACAATCCCATCTTTGGATGCCCCCTTCAGTAAAAAGGTTTGGAAAACATTGTGGAAAATGAAGAAAGTCCATGACATAAGGAATGATTTCTGTGATGCTGCTGGTCTAGAGAAAGAATTTGAGTAATTGTAAATAGAGGGACAGACAGACAGACAGCTAGTGACTGGTCATCTCAAGAATAATAAGCTCATGTGAACTAAAAACCTTGGTTGAAATATATCACCTTATTTCTGAGAAGAAGATTGTAAAAGTTTTCACTTTACTCAACATATGTGAATTTAAGTCCGGCTTATTAAAGTCATGTTCTTTACACTATAAAAATTAAGAAGTCTTAAATTAAAGTAAATTAAATTGAGGAAAAATCAAGGGTTACCTAAGGACCATTGTGTGAAATTTGGTCTAAATGGGAGATTTTACAAAAACAAGAGGGCCGTTTACCTTGGGTCGCTCACCTGAGATAAAGGCTCTTTTTCTTTCAACAGTCTAGTTTCATGTTAAGG
This sequence comes from Fragum fragum, assembly GCA_946902895.1. Classification (NCBI taxonomy): domain Eukaryota; kingdom Metazoa; phylum Mollusca; class Bivalvia; order Cardiida; family Cardiidae; genus Fragum; species Fragum fragum. Next base: position 25,473,209 of record OX336366.1, read on the forward strand.
TTAGGCAGGGGTGTGGGAATACAGGTTTTGTCCACTTGTCCCTGGACAAATTCTACTTGTCCGGGGTCAGAATGGACTTGTCCAAAAATAAGAGAATAGATAAAATTTGGAAAAACATTGTTTTTACAGAAGAAAATGCTGAACTCAGCATTTTCTTCTGAAAAACAATGTTTTCTACCCTTAGATACAAATATTATGCTAATCAATCTCTAAAATCTATTAGGACTATTGGGTACTATTCCAACATTTGCCCTGATATTTACTTGTTCATGGACAAGTAGCCTTAAAGAATTTACTTGTCTGCAGGAAGAAAAGCCCAGGTCGGACAAGTCGGGCATGGGAATTCCACACCCCTGGGTTAGGATTATGAAGTGGGCCACAATTACATATACAGACTATGACCCAGGGGATCCAAAAGTCTAAATTACAAATTCCAAGGCTTTAGTGCTGATTTGAAAGAAGGAAAAAACTTTTTCCATGGGTTATAATTTCAGAAATAAGAAAGAAGTCTGTGAACTGATGCTTCATGCCTATACCCCCCCCCCCCCGGTCCGCCCCTGGAGACCCGAGGATCATGATTTTAGCTATTTTGTAAGAGATAAATATACTGATGCTTCATGCAAAATATCAAGGCTCTACGCCTTCTGGGTCAGGAGAAGATTCTTAAAGAAAATTTTGAAATTTCACTTTTGTTGCCATGGCAACCAGAGTTTTAAATGGATTTCAATTCTTTTAGCTAATTTTAAGGGGGACCATCTAAGAAACATTTCTTCCAAATTTGGTTCAAATTGGCCCAGTGGTTTGGATGGAGTTGTCATTTAAAAAATCGTTCTTTATTTCTATATAACCCCCCCCCCCCCTGGGGCTCTGCCCCTGGGGACCCGAGGATCATGATTTTTGCTAATTTGTAAGAGGTCAATATACTGATGCTTCATGCAAAATATCAAGGCTCTTCGCCTTCTGGGTCAGGAGGAGAAGATTTTTAAAGATTATTTTAAAATTTTACTTTTGTGGCCATGGCAACCAGAGTTTTTAAAGAATTTCAATTTTTTAAAATATTTTTGAAGGGGACCACCTTAGGAACATTTCTGCCAAATTTGGTTCAAATTGGCCCAATGGTTTGGGAGGAGATTTCATTTAAAAAATCGTTCTTTATATCTATATAAACCCAACCCCCTGGGGCTCCGCCCCTGGGGACCCGAGGATCATGATTTTAGCTATTTTGTAAGAGATAAATATACTGATGCTTCATGCAAAATATTTAGGTTCTAAGCCTTCTGGGTTAGGAGAAGATTTTTAAAGATTATTTTAAAATTTTACTTTTGTGGCCATGGCAACCAGAGTTTTTAACGGATTTCAATTCTTTTAGCTATTTATGAAGGGGACTACCTAAGGAACATTTCTGCAAAATTTGGTTCAAATTTGCCACGTGGTTTGGGAGGAGATTTCATTTAAAAAATCGTTCTTTATTTCTATATAACCCCCCCCCCCCAAAGGCTCTGCCCCTGGGGACCCTAGGATCATGATTTTAGCTATTTTGAAAGAGGTCAATATACTGATGCTTCATGCAAAATATCAAGGTTCTACACCTTCTGGGTCAGGAGGAGAAGATTTTTAAAGATTATTTTAAAATTTCACTTTTGTTGCCATGGCAACCAGAGTTTTAAACAGATTTCATTTCTTTTAGCTATTTTTGAAGGGGGCCACCTAAGGAACATTTCTGCAAAATTTGGTTCAAATTGGCCCAGTGGTTTGGGAGGAGATGTCGTTTAAAGAAATTGTTGATGGACGACGCACGACAGACGATGGACGGACGCCGGACAAAAGGGGATCACAATAGTTCACTTGAGCACTACGTGCTCAGGAGAGCTAAAAAGTTTACTGATAGACACCCATACAGCTGGATTCATGACAAGAGGCTGCAGGATTTAAGCCAGTGGAGATAATAATAATCTTTCTGGGTAAAGACTAACTGTGTAAGAATGGTCTTAGTTACCCTAACAAAATTATTCTTAGTTACCCTAACAAAATTATTTTAAGATCTTCCCACTCTCTAAAATTCTAGAACAGTCCAAAATGAAAGGAGTAGCAGATAAAAACTAATTGAGGGTTACAATTATAATGCTATTAACCCTTGTCATGCTGAATAAAATCATCTACAAATTTGAATTTAATGGTAAACAGACTGAAAACACTGGAATCATAAATTGTTATGTTCATATTCATTTTGAAAATTTATATCTCAAAAAAACTCTGGCTTAAAAGGGACAAGCAGGTGGTGTAGACTAAGATCAGACTGCACATATGTGCAGATTAATCTTGGTCTATACCTCCTATCAAAACAGGAATTGTCTGGGTTCAGCATGACAAGAGTTAATAATTGAAAGAATCAAAGCCAGTCTCACTTTATATAGTTTCTGCATAATACATGTAGCAACTAATACAAACCATAATCTGTATTTTCTGGTTCTCCACTTCTTGATGGCCAAAAGCATGGAGTCTGAAAATACAAAGGACAATAAATTGTATTAACCCTCTAATGTTTTACAGAATTTTTGACTTGTCCAATTCAAAAGAAGTTGAAGACAACAATTAAAAGTGAGTGCAATTTGGAAATTACCCAAGCTATAGGTGAGAAAAAATTGTGGGAAAACAAGCAATTTCTTCATTTCCCAAATATAAAATCAATGCGACATAAAACAAGGGATTGTGCAGGAAACAGTTAATCAATTACAAGATGACAAAATTTGAATTTTTACCATCACAATGAATTTACTCTTCATACACATGAAAAGTCTCATTTTATAAAGAATAACCTTTTTTTTGGAATTCACTTCAAGGGAGGCAACTCTCTTTCATGTAACAATTATTCTCAGTCAAGCAGTATCTATTATTCCCTTTCATCAAGGTAGGCAGATCCCCCAATATTATAAACCCATTACCAGACTACAAAAATTTTAGCCTGGCCCAAATTGAAAGAAGTTGCAGAAGACAATTAAAAGTTTATGGAATTTTAAATTGTTTTGTCCTTTTTGATAGAAAACATTGTGGATAATGAAGAAATTGCTTGTAACAAGCAATTTCTTCATTTTCCACAATGTTTTTCCAAAGCCTTTTCCTTTTTGGGTGCCTAAAAGTGTTACTGAGTGGGAATGGATTAAACTTAATAAAAATTTCTTTAAACTAGAGGCGTTTGGTTGCCTGTATCACTCCACAGGCCTGAATGTAATTGAAGCAAATGGTGTTTTCAGTCATTCAATGTAAAGCAAATGTTTTTTGAGTAGAACATTTTCAAAGTTTCACTAAACAGAATATATGGAATTTAGCAAAATGTAAAGTTTTTCATTAAGTTGACCTTCATAAGTGACCTTAATCTTGATGGATGACCTAGAACTTAAAACCAACTGATGCCTATTAATGCAAAGAATCTATACCCCAAATATGAGTAATGTAACTTGAATTGTGTTTGAATAACAGATAAATGTTTAGTTTTTTCATTACTAAGTAACCTTGACATTTGGATGCCCCTCAAGAAAAATAGCTGTGAAAACTCTCAACTCTCAACTCAATTTTATTCAGCATAAAATTACAATTTCATAGCTGATATACATAATAACAAAAACTAACACATGCATGGAGAAAACAAACATATTACGTTTTCAAGAGAGGATTATTCTTTGTAAAATAATGGTATAAACAATACTGAAATTTTATTTTTTTATCAAATTCTATTAATTGTCGGGTCTTATTTTAAAAGCTGAGTAGATGAATTTTGCTAAATTTTGAAGTGTCGATCGCGTTTTTGATGCCATAATGTTTTTGAATTTATGTAAAGTTGGCCATCTGCAAAAATATTTACTGAAGAGTTCTTTTCTTAATGTATCATAATATGGACATACTAGTAGGAAATGGTACTCATTTTCGATTTTATTCATATTGCAATGTTTACAGATACGTTGTGATTTTGGAATGTTTAGATGTCTACCCCGTTCGATTAAAAGATCGTGAGATGATAGTCTAAATTGGGACAATGCTTTTCTATGTTTTGCATTATTTATCTTTTCTAAGTATGGCTCAAACTCCAAGAAATCTTTATATTTACTATAAAATTCTAGTCTGCTTGAATCATTTATTTTGTAGTGCCATGTTTGAATATAGGAGTCAAGTATCCTTCGTTTAATGATATTGAAATCTAATGGGGTATTATTCTGATTAATCCACAAATTTGATAAGCCACATTCATCTAGAATTGATTTTATGTATGAAGCCCAATTTAGTTTATTCAATGTATTATTGTTCTCTGTATCAGTACGAAGCATTTTGTAGATTAATTTGATAATACTATTCTCATTTGAATTAATAAGTTTCAACCAATATTTCAACATTATAAGTTTTCGTTGTATTTGCATTGGATAGCGCCCTAGCTCGCCATATAGGCCTTCAAGATTAGTGCATTTACGAACACATAGGATTTTTCTAATAAATTTACAATGGATAACTTCAATGCTTTTACAATCTTGATATCCAAATATTTCTGCACCATAATTTAAAATGGGTCCTAGTAGATTGTCAAATAATTTACATTTTGTATTAATACTTAAATCTAGTTGGTTAAAAACGGTGAAAAGATTGTGAAGAGAGATTGAAGCGTGTTCCGCTAACTTTTGTTGCGTTCGAATCCATATCCCATTTTTGAAGAGGTTTACGCCAAGATATTTAAAGGACGATAAAAGTTCCAGTTTTATGCCTTTGTATACAAAGTCATAACTACTGTTGCGGCCTCGTTCAAAAATCATGATTTTAGTCTTGTTTGTATTTACAGTAAGACTCCATTTATCGCAATAGTTTTGGAGATCATTTAACAAGGATTGTAGAGCCTGTGGGGTTTCCGCGAACAGCACAGCGTCGTCAGCAAATAGTAAGATAAACAATTTAATGTTGTCAAGTGTAAAGAGACCATCGCTATTTGAATCGAAGTTGTTCACAATATCATTTATAAAGAATAAAAATAAAATGGAGGAGCACTGATCACCCTGTTTAACTCCAATGTTAGAATCAATAAAGGGAGAGAACTCCGAATTACATTTCACACGCGCTTTTATTACATTATACATGCTCTTGATAACAGAAATTATTTTTGTACTGATATTTTCAGAGATAAGTTTTTGAAATAAGAAGGTTCTGTCGATTTTGTCAAAACACTTCTCAAAATCTACGAATGCGCAATAAAGTTTTTTATGGCTAGCAAGCGTTTTTGCTATAATTGAGTGCAGTACAAAGATACAGTCAATAGTAGACTTTTGTTTTTGAAAACCAAATTGATTTTTAATGATTTTTTCATTCTTTTCAATCCACCGGTTTAAACGGTTGAGTATAATTTGCGAATAGATTTTGGATAAAATGTTGATAAGAGTGATACCTCTATAATTCTGAGGGTCATTAGCACTTCCGTTTTTAAAAATAGGATGGATGATTCCTTCACCAAAACAAACAGGATATTCGCCCTTCAATAATAAGCGATTGAATAATTTAAGAATAAATGGGCTAGTTTGTGCGAAAGAACATTTAAATATTTCAGCACATAGGTTATCGGGTCCGGTGCTCTTATTATTCTTCTGGCAGAAGATTGCACGCTGGAGTTCTTCCATTGAAATGCACTTATCTAAATCTTCATCAACTACATTATCATAATTATTACGGAGATGCACATTTTCAGCGTTTTTATTTTCACAGTTATACAAATTTTTAAAATGTTCATACATATCAGGCGTACTAATTGGACTAGGACTGTTTTTTCTTTTTGAATATTGCTTTTTTATAGTTTTCCAAAATTCTCTAGGATTACTTTTACTAAGGGTTGTTAAATTGTGTTTCTCTTTATTCATAAATAGTGCTTTATTTTTCTTTTTGACTTTATTATACTGAGCTTTTGTTCTCAGATATTCTGATCGTAAAGTTTCGTTATTTTTGTTTCGATTAAAGGTATTTCTAGCCGTATGAAATGTTTTTCGTGCTTCGTTGCATTCAGCATTAAACCAAGGCTTCTTATTATCTTTTGCGTTTTTATTCGATTTTGCGCTATTTGTTTTGCTAAAAACTTTTTCCGTGCAGTTTTGCATAATTTTTATAAAATCTTCTGTTATTGTATCTACTCCTATGTTTTTATCTATGTTTTCTATAAGGGTTTTTAATTCATTTTCTCTATTAGAAATTACTTCTATAAAACTATCAACTTTGTTCTGATCAAATCTAATAAACGGTGATTTATTACCTTTAGCTTGGACATATTTGTCTGTATTTTGGATGGTATTTTTTTCAAATGAGAATGATAGACCAGAATGATCAGAAAACTCATTTGGGATCAGAATGTAAAAATTCGTTATGATGTCTATATTTGAACTTTCTACAAGCAAATAGTCAACAACACTTAAACCTCGACTACTGTGAAATGTAAATTCACCGATGCCGCGATCATTGTGCAGACGACCATTGCCGATATTTAGTGACGTAGATTTGCAGAGTTCAATCAAGCGTTTACCATGTGCATCCGTCACTTGATCTTTCGATACACGTGGTTCAATGAAAACAAAGTTTGACAGCTGACTGTCATTGTCAATAAACCTATCGTAATCTATAAAATCGTTGGTATTACCACATCTACTGTTGAAATCACCCGTAACAAAACATTTACCAAGATTTTTATAATATTCTAATTTTGTTTCAATTTCGCCAAAAAAGTCAAAGTTTAAACTGTTCAATACTTTTGAGTTCGACGGGGGGATATAAGCATGGCATATATATACATCTTCATTAAATGAAAGAAGTGAATGATCAATTTTTATCCAAATTATACCGTTTTTGTTTTTTTCTACAATTTTTCTACTATTTGAAATTGATTGTTTATAATACAAGGATAATCCACCACTGTAACGGCCCTTTTTAACGTTAGGAACTTTATTTCCAAATAAATGTGCTCCTATATAATCATTTATTTCAAGGTTAAAATTTGTTTTGCTAGACAACCATGTTTCTGTTAGTAGAATTAGATCATATCTTTGAATAATTTCAATAAAGTCATGGTCTGCTACTTTTCTAGCAAGGCCGTTAATGTTCCATGTCAAAACATTGTGAACGTGAAGAAATTGCTTGTAACAAACAATTTTCTCATTTTCAATAATGTTTTCTTCTCAGAGAGTTGAAAAAATCTTAAACTTCATAAACTTGCAACTCATTCTAATTTGGACCTGTCAAGAAAAATTTGCCATCTGGTAATTGGCTTATTATATCATGCTCAAGAGACATCAAAATGATTATTTAGAATGTTAATCTGCTATTTTTATGGAATAACTTAACCATTTCTCATACAATCCCAGATTTTTACATAACTGTGATACTATGCTTGAGAAAACATTGTGGTAAAGGAGGAAATTGCTTGTTACAAGTAATTTCTTCTTTTCACACAGGATTTTCTATCATTTGGCATGGTTGATTTTTGAATTGTAAAAAAAAAAAGAATTTAAGGGCTAATTTCATTTTACTAGAAATCGAAATATTCATTTTCCCTCTCTATTTTTTTTTCTCTCTCTTTTTTTTTTTTGCATGACATGAAAGTATAACTTTTTTCATTTTCATTTTCTTTTTTAAGCAGTTTATGACCCTCTACAGGCACTTAAATTTCTTCTTTACAGAGTAACCCTTTTATCATTAATATTCCTGGATAAATAGTTTATCAAACTTAACCCATTCCCACACATCAAAAATTTAGACTAGTCCAAGCTGAGGGGAGCTGCAGACGGCAATTTAAAGTTGATGGAAATTTAATTTTTTTGTCCTTTTGGATAGAAAACATTGTGGACAATGAAGAAAATTGCTTGTTACAAGCAATTTTTTCATTTCCCACTATGTTTTCCCAAGCTTTTTTCTTGAGGGATGTAAAAAGGAGGGGGCTTAAATAGGAAACATAATTAAATCAAAAGCTAACAGAGATGGATTATGCTCCCAAATATAGCCCTGTCACAAGAAGTATATGATAAACAGGGAAAAGTGTTCGGACTGATGGACAGACCAACAGACGCAGAAGCGGGTATATGCTCACTTTATTCCAAACATGCTGAATTTAATATACATCTTTGAGCTGTGACCTTGACCTTTGAGCTATCTAAAAACTAATTTCAAATGGCACATCTAATCACAACAGGGAACAAATGTGCAAAGTAATTTTGAAATCAATCGATAATTTTAGGAGCTAAGCTCCAGACGTGCTTAATTTTAATGTTTGACCTTAAGCTGTTACCTTGACCTTTGAGCTATCCGATTTTTTTTTCAGATTGCACATCTATTCATGACTGAGAACAATTGTGGCAAGTTATATTGAAATCCATCTATAATTGAAGGAGCTATGCCCTGGACATGCTAATGTTAATGTTCGACCTTGAGCTGTGAGCTGTATCTAGGAACTATATGAATATATGTTTCAAACGGCACATCTACTCATGACAGACAACATTTCTGTGAAGTTATTTCAACATCCATCCATAATTGAAGGATATATGTTCTGGAAATGCTAAATTTTCATGTTGAACCTTAAGCTGTGACCTTGGCCTTGGAGTTATCTTAAGATTTTTTACAAATTGCTTATAAAAGAGAATGATTGTGTAAAGTTATTTTGAATTCAATCCATAATTTTAGAAGCTATGCTAAAGACATGGCTACTTTCAATAATTGACCTTGACCTGTGGTCTTGACCTGTGGTCTTGACCTTGGAACTATCTGATTTTTTCCCAAGTGAAACATCTTTTCATGACTGAGAACAAATGAGGCAAGTTTTATTGAAACCCTTCTGTAATTGAAGGAGCTATGCTCTGGTCATGCTTAATTTTAACTTTTAACCTTGGAATGTGACCTAGACCTTTAAGCTATCTTTTCAAATTGCACATCTACTCATGCTAGAGAATAAATGTGCAAAGTTACTTCAAAATCCATCCATAATTCCACAATTGAAGGAGCTTTACTCTGGAAAAGCTTAATTTCAATGTTTGACCTTGAATTGTGAGCTTGACCTTGGAGCTATTTGATATTTCTTTTTTAATGGTACATCTATTCAGGATAGAGAACAATTATTCCAAGTTATTTTGAAATCCATCCATAATTGAAGGAGCTAGGCTGTGAACAAGATTAATTTTGATCTTTGACCTTGAACTGTGACCTTGACCTTAGAGATATCTGATTTGTTGGGTTATTTTTTTTAAATGGTTCATCTTTTCATGATTGAGAACAATTGTTCCAAGTTATTTTGAAATCTATCCATAAATGAAGGAGCCATGCTGTGAATAATGACAATTTTGACCTTTTACCTTGAAATGTGACCTTGACCTAGGAGCTATCTGATGTGTTGGGTTATTTTTTCAAATGGTACATCTTTATGATATAGAACAATTGTGCTTTTTGAAGTTATTTTGAAATCCATCCATAGTTTGAGGAGCTATGCTGTGATTAAGGTCAACTTTGACCTTTGACATTAACTGTGACCTTGACGTAGGAGCTGTCTGATTTTTTTCAAATGGTATATCATGAGAACATTTGTGCCAAGTTACTTTGAAATCCATCCATAATTGAAGGAGCTATGCTGTGAACAAGGTCAGTTTTGACCTTGAACTGTGATCTTGACCCTATCCAAAAAACAGAAAAAGTACCTTGTGGCAATATCATAGGGAATTCACACATGAAGTTTCATCAAATTTGGCCCAAGGGTTGTGGAGTCATCCGGGCAGGCAGACAGACCAAAAACTGACGGAAGGACGAAGCAGCAGCGATATGCATGCCCTTCTGGGAGCATAATTGTTCAACCTTAACCCCTTTTCCCAAGCAGACATCAATATAAAGATAGTACAATTCAAATTGTTACAAGCAATTTTTTCCTTTTCCACAATGTTTTCTGAAGTATAATATCACAGGGATAAAAAATCAGGAATTGAATGGGAAAGGATTGAATACTTTCTTTTCAGCTCATATCAAAGCAAATTATGATGCTGTCTCTTACTTCTTTGATTATGGTTTCACCCTCTTGAAATGGGTTAAAGCATTCCAATAAAGCTAAAGTGAAGCTCAAAATGTGTTCCTGCTTCTGGAACCCAAACCTGATAATTTGCTAAGTGGAAGGCTCCAATGCTAGACTGGTGCAGACCTTTTTATTGGTAAAAATCAATACTGTGGAGACTGTCATGTGATACAGTCTATTGTCAAAACTCCTGATATAGGGAATGATAACAATTTCAAGATATAAATTTTCTTTAGTCTTCGATCAAACCCTATGTTGTGGGTACTCATTGGAATAGTCTTGCTGCGAAAAGGCCAAAGAGCACCTACAACATAGGGTTTGAAAGAGAAATAACAGATAAAGATTGTTATTACTCCTAAATATCTAGCACTCTGTATTGTAGACAATTTTGTCACAATGACCAGGCTGTCATTTAAACACTTGTCGAGAATAACTCTCATCTGCAATAGACAACTTCAGAATTCCTTTTGAAACACAATACAATGTACTCATCAGCTGGTGAATATCTCCCAAATAACATGTTCTGGTGGAGTATTTTAGAATTGTTCTTCTAGGTCAAAAAAGTGGGTAATCAGAATTGACAAGTTTAAAAGGAAAGATACACTTACTGACAAGAGAAGCATAAGCAAATAGAACTGTTGCAAAGTGTACAAATACCCTAAAATCAGTGCTTTGTCACAGAAAAAGTGTCTTCAGAGATTGGACTATTTCTAACACAGAATTTAAATGCGTTTATTTGTTTGAATGGGATTTATTGCTAATTTTAACAGTATTTAGTCATATCCTTCCAGCTAGTGTACCTGACAATGGATTTTTGTCATTTCTCACACCATTACTATCACTACATCCTTTTGGAGCCTTCAGCTACCCATCTGATTTAATAAGTTTACTATCATCTATCCACTGGTGAGAGAAAAAGTCTGACGCACTACCAACTGCACTATGGACCAGAATTGTGATCTTGACCTGAGACTTATATGACCATAACAATTGGGCACCTATTTGGGCCATGACAAACATTTGTATAAAGCTTCAAATTCAAAATTGAAACAGCTTTTACATTTCTGAATGCTCAGAGCATATGTTCCAAAGTTTCAACAAGCTTATACATTTATTAAGCTTGAAGCTCAAATTTCACAATTTAGTGTTTTGAAATACTTGGAATTAGCATAGAATTTGCAATTTTGTCTCACAAACCTTTCCATAGAAAGGTTTCTTAGTTAATTAAGGCAGGGATCTAATCAAGTGTTAATTTTGTTTCCTTGAACAACACTTAGCTTTCTTTTCTTCACAAGTTATTCTTGATTACCCGGTAACTAATCCTGAAAAATCAAAAGCAACCCTATGTTACAACTCGTTTTGAAATAAAAACCTTTGTTGAAATAAGCTATTTCAAATGAATTTATTTCAAACCGGGTCCTTATTTTCAAAACAGGATGCAACAATCCCCTCCAAATGCTGGAGCTCATCCAGCTAAGAAAAACAGAATATGATCCCATGCAGGATTTTCCAATCCCACTTTTTGACACCCCCTCAAGAAAACAGGTTGGGCAAAATTATGGGAAATGAAAGAATTGCTTATAATAAGCAATTTTTTCATTTCTGACAACTTTTTCAAGGCAGTGATTTTAAAAATTTCATAAACTTGAAATTGTTATCTGCAGCTTCTTTCAATCTGGACCAGTATTAAATTTTTGTTGTTTGTAAGGGGTAAAAATAACACTAGGAACTACTTTTGACTTGGAAAAGTCTTAGATTTTGTCTGACATGTTGGGTAAGTGGAACCCTGTTTAACCCATTCCCACACAATAAGATTTTAGACTGGTCCAAATTAAAAGAAGTTGCAGATGATAATCTTTATTTGATGAAATTTAAAATTCTTTATCTTTTGGGGTAGAAAATATTGAGGATAATGAAGAAATTGCTTTTAACAAGCAATTTCTGCATTTTCCATAATGTTATCCAAAACTTTATTATTGAAAGAAAATGTTCATTGTGTGAGAATGAGTTAATAAAAAAAACAATTTGTCAAATCAGGGTGCTGCAATATATTAAAAGGATTTTTTGCCTGTAAATATACAGTTAGTGCCCAACGCCAGTTGGAATAAAGGAGTCAATAGCTTTTACCAAGGTTTCCATATAAGAGGACTACATAAGACTTGAATAGAATGCACAGTATTCAGGTGATCATCAGAACAGTCCCAACAATCGTCTCAGACAAAAACTGTTTCATCATTTCAGACTATTTTGGATTGATCGCATTCTAGCAAAGAGTGAATCTGATGTTTTCTGTGAAAGTGGTGACACCTGTCACAATGTGTCACAGTATTTTCTTCATTTTGTTAATCAACTCTCAAACACAATGAACAAGTCATTAAACTTTTAATTACGATTGCTTCCTGTGAGTGACAACTAGCTTTCTTTGGAACTTGCTCCTTCATTCCTTAACCCATTCCCACTCAATAAAATATAAGACTATCCCAAATTGAAAGAAGTTGCAGACGGCAATTTTAAGTTGATGAAATTTTGACTTTTAGGGTAGAAAATATTGTGGATTAAGAAGAAATTGCTTGTTACAAGCAATTTCTTCATTTTCCACAATGTTTTCCAAAGCTTTTTTTCTTGGAGGCGTCTAAAGGCGTCATTGTGTGGGAAATTGGGTTAAACAATTACCTGACAACAAAATTTCAGACTGATCTAAATTCAAAGAAGTTGCAGATGAATGGAATAGGAAACATAGTGGGAAATAAAGAAATGGCTTCTTACAAGCTTTTTACACTCACCTGAAATCTATAGTAGGTATTATCACATTTAACAGTTAATACATGGTCATCAATGGGGAAAAAATACCCGTGGGATGACATCAGATGAGCTAGGTGTAATGCTTCAACTGAAATGAAGAAAAAACAAGATAATGATAAGCCAATTACCACTCAATCCCTCCTTTTTATGCCCCTCAAGAAAAGAGCTTTGGAAAATATTGTGGAAAATGAAGAAATTGCTTGTATCAAGCAGTTTCTTCATTATCCACAATGTTTTCTATCCAAAAAGACAAAAAAAACTAGGCATTGTCGCAAAGCAGACTAATATCCTCCAACAGCGCTTGTCCATATAAAAGTGCTATCCGCCAAAGGGCCATAACAAAAAATGGATTTTTAGTTAAAGGGCCATAACTCAGTCAAAAATCAATGGACCATAACCAAAATAGGATATGCACTTGTCTGACTTATACCGAGTTTTTATGTGAAATTGTTGCTGAGAAATTGAGTGGAAACGATTTTTCACCAAAGGGCCTCTGCCAAAAATCAATGGACCGTAACCAAAATGGAATATGCACATCTCTGCTTGATACTGATTATATCTGTGAAGTTTGAATCAAATCCGTCCACTGGTTGCCCAGAAATTGAGCGGACACGAAAAAGCTACAGACAGATGGGCGGACGGACAAACGGACGAACTGACCAACAAGCTGATTCCTATATACCCCCAAAACAAAGTTTAGGGGGGTATACAAATCAGAATTTTCTTCAACTTGAATTTGTTATCTACATCTTCTTTCCATTTTGACCAGTCTAAAATTTTGTTGTGTGGGAATTGGTTAAGTTTGCACAAACTAACAATCATTGCAGGAATTAGGTAACCATTCCAGAAGGATAGACATGCAATAAGGTGACAGTTTAGTTTGGTTTATACTAATTTATTTTAGTTCAATTGCAACGAAAGCTTGAAGCTTATAAAGTCGCTCTCGAAACCCACGATCCAGATGTTTTCAAGTCCCTGAAAGAGAGGCAGTGGCTAAACCCACTGCTACCCAATTCTTCAGCTGGGTAGACTGGGGCTGGCTATTAAGAGTCTTGCACATGAACACACCCTGGTGACGGTGGGGCCCGAACCCTTGACCTTCAGATCACGAGTCAAGCACCTATACCACTCAACCACTCGACAATCGAGGTAGTCAAGGTGACAGTTTCAATTTAATCATAGAATATTCTTATTCATTTATTGACCCTTTCCTGTTTTTTGAAAATTTAGGACAGTCCAAATTGACAGAGGTTGCAGACAACAATAATAAATAGATGCAATTTGAAATGAAACCATCCTATGCGGTAGAAAATATTGTGCAAAAAGAAGAAAGTGCTTGTTACAAGCAATTTCTTCTTTTTCCACAATGTTTTCTCAAGTATAAAATCACAGTGACATAAAATCCCGATTTGTACAGGAAAGGGTTAAAAAGAGGGCTTCTTGCCCTAAAGCCCTTACCTGAGTCAATGACTAAAGAAGTAAAATAGCACAAATGACCTGATTTTGCCCCAAAGAGACCAGTTATCATAGTCTTGTCTTAGAAATTAAAATTGTAAAGATATTCTTACCATGTTTCAAGACATTTATTCCAGAAATGTAGTGTCTACAGAGAAAGAAATGTTTTTTTTCAAAGATGTGACCTAATGACCTACTTTCTTAACCCTTTCCTGGACAAACCCGGGATTTTACGTCTCTGTGATTTTATACTTGAGAAAACATTGTGGAAAAAGGAGAAATTGCTTGTCACAAGCAATTTCTCCTTTTCCCACAGTATTTTCTACCACATAGGATAGTCAGATTTCAAATTGCATGCATTTTTCATTGTCGTCTGCAACCTCTTTCAAATTGGCCCAGTCTAAATTTCATAAAACAGGAAAGGGTTAAACCATGTTACCCAATATCGAATTTGACAGAGATATTGTGTAGACAAACATTGACTCACCAAATATCAAGACCTTCCAGACAAAACAAGAATATACACAAGGTATTTATAAGATTTGACCTAATGACCTAGTTTTTGACTAGATAAAGCTAAATTTCAAATGCTCACCATGAGTCTAAAACAATATATATGGTCCTGATCTGATGCAATCTGGATTGGACATATAGGTTCTAAATATATAGGGAATATTAAGTTATGATAGAGATACTACATCTTGTATTTGTGTTTGAGCTGTGTGGAGGAGGATTTTGATACGGTAGTTCTAGAATGTTCAAGAACTAGTTCTTGAACATTTTCGTAGGGGTAGAGTCAAAATAGTGACCTTCATAAGAGCTGTGCCAAGAAAATTGTCATTAAGGCCCCTTTTCCCTGATACTGGTCAGAATCTTACATGATTCAAAAAGTTTTTTCTCTTGACAAATAAATATTTTCAGTTAGTTTGAGAATGATTTAGCCAAAAATGTGACCTCTAGAGGGGTAGCAAGGAAATATTCATAGGGCCTTGTTCCCCTTGACATTTGTCAGCAGGTCACTATAATCAATAGGGATCTTCTTCATGATTATAGCAAGTTTGAGAATGAATGAGCAAAAGTTGTGACTGCTACACTGGTAGCAAGGTAATAGTAAATCAGGCCTCTTTATGTTTGATTTTATAAACAACATCACTATAATTTATAGGGATCTTTCTTAATGGGTTAATTTGAAATCATAATATATCTTAAATGACGTAGCCATAATTCCTGACTCTATTATAGGCGCCATTAGTTTACTTGAGTGTTGACAGAGAAAAAGTTAAGTTGACAAATTCCTACACAATCAAGCTTTTTTACACCCCTCAAGAAAAAAACTTGGGAAAACATTGCGGAAAAAGAAAGAATTACTTGTTGCATGCCATTTCTTCATTTCTAACTATTCCTTCTACCAAAAAGGATGACAAATTTAAACATTCTATCATCTTGATATTGTTGTCTGCAATTTCTTTCAACTTAGACCACTTTGAACTTAGACCACTTTCAACTTGGACCACTTTCAACTTGGACCACTTTCAATTTAGACCACTTTCAACTTAGACCACTTTCAACTTGGACCACTTTCAACTTAGACCACTTTCAACTTGGACCACTTTCAACTTAGACCACTTTCAACTTAGACCACTTTCTACTCTAAAATTTTGTTGTTTGGTAAAGGTTACAGGTTACATCACATTTTGTATTCATCTTAACCCTTTCCTGTTTTTTTTTTTTTTAATTTTAGACTGGTCCAGATTGAGAGAGGATGCAGATAATAATGAAAATTGCATGCAATTTGAAATGCTACCATCCTATGTGGTAGAAATATTGTGGGAAAAGAAGAAATTGCTTGCTGCAAGCAATTTCTTCTTTTACAACAATATTTTCCCAAGTGTAAAATTACAGCAACATGAAATCCTGTGTTTGTACATGAAAGGGTTAATTACTTTGATCTAACTTATCAACCTAAGAGTGAAAAAAGAAACTTTGCATAGCCTCATCCATTCTTATTGAGAAAATATTTATTTGATCACCAAAGCAAAATCTTGTTTTCACAGAGCACTTGTGAATTTTATTAACAAAGTAAGTAAAGAGTTAATTGGTTTCAGTATCAAAACCAGATGGTAGATGGGTGTTCCTTTATGCATTTGGCAGCCTTTCTTCTCAGCAGGCTTCGATTCATTGAAAATGTCAAGGACACTTTTACAAACACTATAAGAAACTAGAGGCGCTTGAGCACCCAATTCGCTCCACTGGTCTGAATTTACTTATCAGAAAGCTAATCATTTTTCTTCAACATGATAGGCAACTTGTTTGAAAAAAAAAATTACTTAACCCCTTCCCACTCGATGACGCTTTTACATGCCCCTCAATATGAAAGCTTTGAAAAACAATGTGGAAAATGAAGAAATTGCTTGCAACAAGCAATTTCTTCAATTCCCATAATGTTTTCTACCCCAAAAGACAAAGATTTTAAAGATTTAATCAACTTAGATTTGTCATCTGCAACTTCTTTGAATTTGGACTGGTCTGAAAAATTATCATGTGGGAATGGGTTAATGGTAGGCAACTTTCTTTGATGCAACAAATATTCTCATTCAAGCAGTACGTATCAATTATTTCCCTTGTATCACTATGTGATCTTAACCTTAAATTTGGCCAAATAAAATTTCTTTAAAAATCTGAACACCATAATATCATTTGTGAGATATTTGGTTATAATTATCCTCCAGTTTCTGAGAACAAGATTTTCAATACGTTCAGTATAATACCATATATGAAAATTTGTCCTGTCCATAAAAGGCATGTTTTTCTGATCAATTTTTTTTAAGGAATCTGATACAGGGTCACCCAAGGTAATTCAGCATAAGGGTCAAAGTCACTAGTGCTCTAACTATTTCAATTAGTATGGGACCTACTTGTATGATGAAACATGAAACAAGAGGATCATGATGGTCCTTAATCACTCACCTGAATCATCACCTAATTGAAGTACTTTTTTGTTTATAAACAATGAAACTACAGCCATATAATTGTAACAAGTTTCACAAAGATTGGGCTAAACTGTGACCTCTAGAGTTTAAACTGCTTGAAAGAAAGTGTTGCTAAGGCCCATTTTCTAAAGTTTTCCCATGCTTTCTAATAGAACCTTCCCATTTTTTTTATAGGGATCATTGTTGTGACCTATCAATCATTCTGACCAGGTTTCATCAAGATAGAGACAAAATACAGACCTCTAGAGTGTAAGAGTCAAAATATAGGCCTCTTGAGGGTACAAACAATGAAATTGTCACTAGGGCCCCTTTTTCCCATGCTTTCGAATAGACCCTTCCTTATGACCAAACAATCATTCTGACAGAGTTTCATCACAAATGCGCCAAAATTTTTACCCCTGAAGTGTAAACAAAAAATTGTCATTAAGGCCCCTTTTCCCATGTTTTCAAACAGAACCTTCCCATTTCCAATAAGGCCTAACAATCATCTGTACCAAATTCATCAAGATTGAGCCAAAACTGTGGTCCCTGGAGTGTAAACAAAGAAATTGTCATTAAAGTCCCTTCTCTCATGTTTTCACTCAGAATCTTACCATTTTCAAAGGGTCTTACAATTATTCTAACATAAGTCCATCAAATTTGAGATAAAACCGTGGCCTCTATAGTGTAAACAATAAAATTGTCAATTCCACACAACAGACAGTGGATGACAGACGAATGACATTCAAGTATCACAAAAGCTCAACAAATAGAACAAGTTGTGCTCAGGTGAGCAAATATTACCTGTGAACAGGTCAACTTGACTCTGGGCAGCTCTAGGCCAAGTTCAATAGGATTCAAATTCATAAAATAGATGGCCATCAAAAGCTGATTTTGATGAAAGTGACAAAAAAACAAGAACTGATTGCCACTGCATTCTAATGCAAGCAGAAATATTGTTAAAACTACAGGCACTTAATCCATTACCACACCATGATGCTCAATTTGACACCCCTCACGAAAAACAAATGAAAAAAAAACATCATATAAAATGAAGAAATTGCTTGTAACAAGCAAGTTTTCAGTATAATACCATATATGGAATTTGCCCTGTCCACAAAAGCCATGTTTTTCATCCTATCAATACATTTACTAAGGAATTTGAAAAAGGGTCATCCAAGGATTGTTCCATTGAAATTTCATTGAAATCCATCAACTGGTTTTTGAGACAAAGATTTTTAAAATTTCATCAAATATGGCAATTAGCACATCCATATAAAACATGTCTTTCATCCGATTGAAATTCTTAGAAGGAATCTAATAGAGGGCAACCCAAGGATCATTCCTTGTGGTTGAATTCTGTTTGATAATTTCAAAGGAGGAGATTTTTAAAGTGAACATTTACGGTCAGACAAACACACAGACTGAGGCACAATGGCATGACAATAGCTCAGTCAGTTGAGCTAAAAATGACCCCCCAGGATTTAGTTTCCTTACTAGGTCAACAGCTTGTTTACAAACAAGCGTAAAACAGAATGTGATTTATTGCCTGTTTTTCTGCTACATAGTTGTAATAGGTCAAAGTCTCATCGAGCTTTCCCTTTTACAAGGATCCAAATTTATGATACAATGGGATAGTGATGAAATATCACCTGAAAAGACTTTCTTTCTTCTTTGCCCATTACCAGAGAGTAAAATTTTAAATAGGTCCAAATTGAAAGGAGTTACAGATGACAGTTTGTAGTTGATGAAATTTTAATTTGTTTTTCCCTTTGAGGTAGAAATCTTTGTGGCAAAAGAAAAAAAATTGTAAGTAACAAGCAAACAAACAATATCTTTAAATTTCCAAGATATTTTTCAAAGCTTTTATCGTAGGGGCGTCAAAAAGAATCATTGTGTGGAAATGGGTTGATGCAGGTTTAACCAATTCCATCACAATTCATCTTATTGATGCTCGCAAGAAAATGACTTTGGGAAACATCATCGAAAATGAAGAAATTGCTTGTTACATGCAAATATCTTCATTTTCCATAATGTTCACTGCCCCAAAAGATAAAGATTTTTAATATTTCATCAACTTGAAATTGTCATCTGCAACTTCTTTCAATTCAAGCCTGTCTAAAATTTACTTATGTGCTAATGTGTTGAAAGATAAAGTTTTATAGCTTATAAATTCAGAGCGATAAGGCAATGACCCATAGATGCGAATTAGTTAGAACAAAGCCCCTACCAATGTGAATTAAAAGGTTTTGTTTGTAAACAAGTTATATTTCATCTGTTGTGAAGTCTACATCAACACCTGTCTTTTCAATTTCTTCCACATTTACCTATTCCCTTATAATCCCACTTTTTTGAGACCCTAAACAAGAGATTTCTGGAAAACAATGTGGAAAAGAAGAAATTACTTGTCACAAACAATTTCTTCATCTTTCAAATTGCTTCTACACAGTAAGACAGAGATATTTAAAATTCCATCATTTCATCATCTTCAAATTTTTGAATTTGTACCATTCTAAAATGTTGGGGTCTGGAAATGATTTAGAGTCATCTAAAAGGAGAAAGTTTTGAAAAGGGTCACATAAGAAACATTCCTGCCAAATTTGGCCAAAATTGGCCCAGTGTTTTAGGAGGAGAATATTTTCAAAGAATAATTCCAAGATTTCTCCAAGTTTGATAAGCCAAGCCCCGCCATGCCATCATATTTTTGCAAATCAAAATTTCACTATCAATTTTTGAAAAGGGTCACCCAAGGAACATTGGCCCAATGGTTAGGAGGAGAAGAGTTTTAAAGAATTTTATTCTACGATTTCTTGAAGTTTGATAAGACCGGCCCTGCCATGTCCCGCTTTTAGCTCACCTGAGCACAAAGTGCTCATGGTGAGCTTTGTGATCGTTTAATGTCTGTCATCTGTTGTGTGTCAAGCGGCGTCAACAATTGAAGTGTTTACACTCTAGAGGCCACAGTTTTGATCCAATCTTTATGAAACTTAGTCAGAATAATTGTTAGGTCATGAGAATGAACCCTATTGATTATGGAAGGGTTCAGTTTGAAAACACAGGAAAAGGGGCCTTAATGACAATTTCTTTGTTTACACTCTCGAGGCCACAAATTTAGCTCTTTCTTCATGACACTTTGCCAGAATAATTGTTAGGTCATAAAGATGAACTCTATTGATTAAAGGTAGGATCTTTACGAAAACACAGGAAAAGGGGTCTTATTGACAATTTCTTTGTTTACACTCTAGAGGCCACAATTTTGGCTTAATCTTAATGGAACTTGGTAAGAATAATTGTTTGATCTTGAGGATGAACCCTATCAATTATGGGAGGATTCCATGTGAAAACACAGGAAAAGGGGCCTTAATGACAATTTCTTTGTTTACAGTCCAGAGGCCACAATTTAGGCTCAATCTTCATGAAACTTTGCCAGAATAATTGTTAGGTCATAAGGATGAACCCCATTTGTTATGGGAAGGTTCTATCAGAAAACACAGGAAAAGGGGCCTTAATGACAAATCTATGTTTACACTCTAAAGGCCACAATTTAAGCTCAATCCTCATGAAACTAGGCCAGAATAATCATTAGGGGAACAGGATGAACCCTATTGATTATGGAAAGGTTCTTCTGGAAAACACAAGAAAAGGGGCCTTAATAACAATTTCTTTATTTATTTTCTAGAGGCCACAATTCTGGCTCAATCTTCATGAAAATTGGCCAAAATAATTGTTAGGTCACAAGGATGAACCCTATTGATTATATGAAGGTTTTTTTGGAAAACACAGGAAAAATGGCCTTAATGACAATTTCTTTTTTAACACTCTAGAGGCTGTAATTTTGGCTCAATTGTCATGAAACTTGGTCAGGATAATTTGCTAGGTCATAAAGATGAACCTTATAGATTATGGGAAGGTTGTATAAGAAAACACAGGAAAAGGGGCCTTAATGACAATTTCTTTGTTCACAATATAGAAGTTACAGTTTTGGCTCAATCTTCATGAAACTGGTTATAGTTATTTGTCTCTAGTTGCATTTTCTTTAACAGCAGACAATTCAGGTGAGCGATCTGGGACAATCATGGTCCTCTTGTTTCAACTAGAGACGCTTGAGCGCCTGATTCGCTCAACCAGCCTGAATTTACTTATCATCCCTGAGAAATTTAGTTGAAAACCATCCTGCAGTTTACAAGAATAACATTTTCAAAATTTCACTATATACCATATATGAACACAACCCCCACCCCCCCCCCCCCTTAAAGCTTTAAAGGGTCATCCAATGAGCATTCCTGTAAAATTTGGTTGAAATCCATCAATTAGTTTCTTAGAAGAAGATTTTTAAAGATTTCACCATATGTGGAAATTAGCCCCGCCCATTTAAGCCATGTTTTTCATCCATCTCAATTCTTTGAAGGAATCTGATAAAGGGTCACCCAATAATCATTCCTGTAAAATTTGGTTGAAATCCATCAATTGGTTTCTGAAAAGAAGATTTTCAAAACTTTTACCATATACGGAAATAAGCCACCCCATTAAAGCCAATTTTTTTTCATCTGATCAAAATTCTTTGAAGGAATCTGATAAAGGGTCACCCAAGGTTTATTTCTGTGAAATTTGGTTGAATTCTGTGAAATACCTTCTGAGAAGAAGATTTTTAAAGTAAAAGTTTACAGACGGGCACATGCATGAACGCACAGACAGACACACAACAGACACAATGCTATAACAATAGCTTGCTTTCAGCCAGTGGAGCTAAAAATCAGAATTTTGCAAACAATTTTGAAATGGGCCACCAAAGGAATATTCCTGCCAAATTAGGCTCAAATAAGCGGACCGGATAGGGAGGAGAAGATTTTAAAGATTTTTCCATGATTTCTCTAAGTTTGATAAGCCCACATCTTTTTGCAAATCAAAATTTCACGAACAACTTTTGAAAAGGGTCATCCAAGGAACATTCCTGCCAAGTTTAATCCAAATTTGTCCAATGGTTTAGGAGGAGAAGATTTTTAAAGAAATTGTTGATGACGGACCATATGCCTATCGATGACAGACTTCGTGATCCTAAAAGCCCCACCAAAAGTATGGTGTGCTCAGGTGAGCTAAAAATGTTAGAAGAAACTATAAAGCCTGTTAAATTTGAAAAAGTGTTGACAGAGAAAAATATTGAGTAAAATCTATCAATCTCTCAATTTCATCAATCTCAAACTGTTGACTGTAATCAAATTCTGAAACCAAAGAATTGAAAATTCTGCTAAAGAGTTCATTTACCCATTCAAATAGGACAATATTCTAGACTAGCCTAATTTGGAACATAATGCAGATGCCAATTTTATGTTGGTCATTTTTAACAAGAGGGCCGTTGGCCCTGGGGCGCTCACCTGAGTTAAAGGCTCTTTTTCTTTCAACAGTCTAATTTCATGTTAAGGTTAGGATCATGAAACAAGTGGGCCACGATTTGAAAGCAGAAACTTTTTCCATGGGTTATAATTTCAGAAATAAGAAAGAATCTGTGAACTTATGCTTCATGCCTATAACCCCCCCCCCCCCGAGTCTGCCCCTGGAGACCCGAGGATCATGATTTTAGCTATTTAGTAAGAGGTCAATATACTGATGCTTCATGCAAAATATCAAGGCTGTACGCCTTCTGGGTCAGGAGGAGAAGATTCTTAAAGATTATTTTGAAATTTCACTTTTGTTGCCATGGCAACCAGAGTTTTTAACGGATTTCAATTCTTTTAGCTAAATTTAAGGGGGACCACCTAAGGAACATTTCTGCCAAATTTGGTTCAAATTGGCCTTGTGAATTGGGAGGAGGTGTCATTTAAAAAATTGTTCTTTATTTCTATGTAAACCCCACCCCCCTGGGGCTCTGCCCATGGGGACCCGAGGATCATGATTTTAGCTCTTTTGAAAAAGGTCAAAATACTGATGCTTCATGCAAATTATCAAGGCTCTACGCCTTCTGGGTCAGAAGGAGAAGATTTTTAAAGATTATTTTAAAATTTCACTTTTGTTGCCATGGCAACCAGAGTTTTTAACGGATTTCAATTCTTTTAGCTATCTTTGAAGGGGACCACCTAAGCAACATTTCTGCCAAATATGGTTCAAATCGGCCCAGTGGTTTGAGAGGAGATGTCATTTAAAAAATCGTTCTTTATTTCTATATAAACCCCCCCCCCCTGGAGGATCATGATTTTAGCTATTTTGAAAGAGGTCAATATACTGATGCTTCATGCAAAATATCAAGGCTCTACGCCTTCTGAATCAGAAGGAGAAGATTTTTAAAGATTATTCTAAAATTTCACTTTTGTTGCCATGGCAACCAGAGTTTTTAACGGATTTCAATTCTTTTAGCTATTTTTGAAGGGGACCACCTAAGCAACATTTCTGCCAAATTTGGTTCAAATCGGCCCAGTGGTTTGAGAGGAGATGTCATTTAAAAATCGTTCTTTATTTCTATATAAACCCCACCCCCCTGGGGCTCGGCCCCTGGGGACCCGAGGATCATGATTTTAGCTATTTTGAAAAAGGTCAAAATACTGATGCTTCATGCAAATTATCAAGGCTCTACGCCTTCTGGGTCAGAAGGAGAAGATTTTTAAAGATTATTTTAAAATTTCACTTTTGTTGCCATGGCAACCAGAGTTTTTAACGGATTTCAATTCTTTTAGCTATTTTTGAAGGGGACCACCTAAGCAACATTTCTGCCAAATATGGTTCAAATCGGCCCAGTGGTTTGAGAGGAGATGTCATTTAAAAAATCGTTCTTTATTTCTATATAAACCCCACCCCCCTGGGGCTCGGCCCCTGGGGACCCGAGGATCATGATTTTAGCTATTTTGAAAGAGGTCAATATACTGATGCTTCATGCAAAATATCAAGGCTCTACGCCTTCTGAATCAGAAGGAGAAGATTTTTAAAGATTATTCTAAAATTTCACTTTTGTTGCCATGGCAACCAGAGTTTTTAACGGATTTCAATTCTTTTAGCTATTTTTGAAGGGGACCACCTAAGCAACATTTCTGCCAAATTTGGTTCAAATCGGCCCAGTGGTTTGAGAGGAGATGTCATTTAAAAATCGTTCTTTATTTCTATATAAACCCCACCCCCCTGGGGCTCGGCCCCTGGGGACCCGAGGATCATGATTTTAGCTATTTTGAAAGAGGTCAATATACTGATGCTTCATGCAAAATATCAAGGCTGTACGCCTTCTGGGTCAGGAGGAGAAGATTTTTAAAGATTATTTTGAAATTTCACTTTTGTTGCCATGGCAACCAGAGTTTTTAACGGATTTCAATTCTTTTAGCTATTTTTGAAGGGGACCACCTAAGGAACATTTCTGCCAAATTTGGTTCAAATTCGCCAAGTGGTTTAGGAGGAGATGTCGTTTAAAGAAATTGTTGACGGACGACGCACGACGCACGACGGACGGACGCCGGACAAAAGACGATCACAATAGCTCACTTGAGCACTACGTGCTCAGGTGAGCTAAAAAGCCATGGTTTTCACCTGATCAAAATTTGGTACAGGAATCTGGTAACAATTAAGCTACCAACAAATCATTCCTGTGAAATATGGTTTATATCTAGCTGATATGTTCTGAGGAAAAGACTTTCAATAATTCACTATATCTGGTATATTCCCCCATCATTAACCCATTCCCACGCAATGACCCTCTTTGACACCCCTCAAGAAAATTAATTGGAAAAATATTGTGGAAAATGAAGAAAATGCTTGCAACAAGCGATTTCTTCATTTTTCACAATGTTTTTACCCAGACAGTTGAAGGAAACAAGAGGGCCGTTGGCCCTGGGGCGCTCACCTGAGATAAAGGCTCTTTTTCTTTCAACAGTCTAGTTTCATATTAAGGTTAGGATTATGAAACAAGTGGGCCACAATTACATATAAAGACTATGAACCTGGGAATCCAAAAGTCCAAATTACAAATTCCAAGGCTTTAGTGCCGATTTGAAAGAAGGAAAAAACTTTTTCCATGGGTTATAATTTCAGAAATAAGAAAGAAGTCTGTGAACTGATGCTTCATGCCTATACACCCCCCCCCCCGGGTCTGCCCCAGGAGACCCGAGGATCATGATTTTAGCTATTTTGTAAGAGGTCAATATACTTATGCTTCATGCAAAATATCAAGACTGTACGCCTTCTGGGTCAGGAGGAGAAGTTTCTTAAAGATTATTTTGAAATTTCACTTTTGTTGCCATGGCAACCAGAATTTTTAACGGATTTCAATTCTTTTAGCTAATTTTAAGGGGGACCACCTAAGACATTTATGCAAAATTTGGTTCAAATTGGCCCAGTGAATTGGGAGGAGATGTCAATTAAAAAATTGTTCTTTATTTCAATATAAACCCCACCCCCCTGGGGCTCCGCCCCTGGGGACCCGAGGATCATGATCTTAGCTATTTTGAAAGAGGTCAATATACTGATGCTTCATGCAAAATATCAAGGTTCTACGCCTTCTGGGTCAGGAGGAGAAGATTTTTAAAGATTATTTTAAAATTTCACTTTTGTTGCCATGGCAACCAGAGTTTTTAACGGATTTCAATTCTTTTAGCTATTTTTGAAGGGGACCACCTAAGCAACATCTCTGCCAAATTTGGTTCAAATCGGCCCAGTGGTTTGAGAGGAGATGTCATTTAAAAAATCGTTCTTTATTTCTATATAAACCCCACCCCCCTGGGGCTCCGCCCCTGGGGACCCGAGGATCATGATTTTAGCTATTTTGAAAGAGGTCAATATACTGATGCTTCATGCAAAATATCAAGGCTCTGCGCCTTCTGGGTCGGGAGGAGAAGATTTTTAAAGATTATTTTAAAATTTCACTTTTGTTGCCATGGCAACCAGAGTTTTTAACGGATTTCAATTCTTTTAGCTATTTTTGAAGGGGACCACCTAAGCAACATCTCTGCCAAATTTGGTTCAAATCGGCCCAGTGGTTTGAGAGGAGATGTCATTTAAAAAATCGTTCTTTATTTCTATATAAACCCCACCCCCCTGGGGCTCCGCCCCTGGGGACCCGAGGATCATGATTTTAGCTATTTTGAAAGAGGTCAATATACTGATGCTTTATGCAAAATATCAAGGCTCTACGCCTTCTGGGTCAGGAGGAGAAGATTTTTAAAGATTATTTTGAAATTTCACTTTTGTTGCCATGGCAACCAGAGTTTTTAACGGATTTCAATTCTTTTAGCTATTTTTGAAGGGGACCACCTAAGGAACATTTCTGCCAAATTTGGTTCAAATTGGCCCAGTGGTTTAGGAGGAGATGTTGTTTAAAGAAATTGTTGACGGACGACGCACGACGCACGACGCACGACACACGACGCACGACGCACGACGCACGACGGACGCCGGACGGACGCCGGACAAAAGGCGATCACAATAGCTCACTTGAGCACTACGTGCTCAGGTGAGCTAAAAAATTCATGAACTTAGAATTGTCATCTGCAACTTCTTTTATTTACATTCACACACAATATCACTTTTTGATTTCCTTCTAGAATAAAACTTTGGAAAACATTTGGCAAAGAAGAAATTGCTTTTTACAAGCCATTTCTTCATTATTTTATCAATGCTGAAGACCAATTTAATTTCATCAACAAAACTTTGCCATCTACAACTATTTTAAATTTGGACCAGTCTTAATTTTGTTGTCTGATAATGAATTAAATTTCATATTGCAATTCCAGGCATTCATATTGTATAGCTGATGTTATAAAATGGCAGTAAGGATTGTAATACATACCTTGATCATCAACATCTAAGTTCTTCATCATCCAAAATATAAGATCTTGACCTGAAAAACAATTTATTATATACCTATAACAGATATGGATTAAAATCTGGCTATCTAATACAACTTGACAGAAAAAAAATTCCATATTCGGTGTGTACCAAAAAAGCGTATTTGTCGAGTACCATTAAACACGGACTACCTTTTGTGTATTACGTTTGTTTTTTCGGAAAGTTGGTTATTTCTTAATCATTTAAGAGAATTTTCTTAATGCCATGTCCTAAAAGGTATATAATAAAAGGAATATTACAACAGTGTGTTTTTCTATGTGTTGTTTTGTTGTTCTCAAATCGTGTGTAGGTATCTTTTATTGGATTTGACCTTCGGTCTTATCCAATAAAAATACCTACACATGAATCTCGAACACGATAACAACAAATAGAAGAAGACGCTGTTGTAATATTCCCTAGATATTGTCAATCAGAATGAAATCCAACTATATGACATGCCAAACATCCACTGCATGATCAGGCTTCATATATGCCTTTGAAATACTAAAGAATCATAACAAACAGCTTGTTGCTAGCAACTTTTTCCTTACCTATAGAATTGATGTAAAGCCATTTCCATATAAGAATATATGGACAAATCAAATCATTTACTTACAGCTCAAGTGAACTTTGAACTCTGACATTTATGTTACTGATTTGCAAACCAACCATTTTTTTTTTTGGAAGCTGACCAAAAATTTTGCAAAATAACACTGTTAATATCTAAGTCAAATTGCTGGTCGGAAGTCATTAGGTTGGGCAAGCAGTCCGTCAATTCTTGTTTGATTATTATCTTTTCTTGGCAAATAGTTATTTTGATGTCAAAATGTAAAATTTCATTTTTCATCAATGTTTGTGGGGAGTCATTGGAACCATTGCTTGAATTTTTCTCATCAAGGCTATTGACAGTTTCCTACATTTGAACGCACCACAGGAAATTAACATCAGAAAACATTGTGAGAAAAGAAGAAATTGCTTTTGTCAATCTTCTTTTTTCACAATTTATTGAATACTACCTGGAACTTCTCTTTAAATGTGTACAAGCTTTGAGTTGTCTTCTGCGACCTCTTTCATGTTGGGCTAGTCTAAAATTTTGTCATTTAGTAATGGGTTAACCTCAAACAAAGTGGTTTGACTGTCTTTTTAAATAATGTTATTTGACATAAGTTATGATAGGTGACATTAAACAACAAGATGTGATCAACATGCTCTTTTAACAGCTTTTATTCTGAAATGTGACCTTGACATTAATGGATGGCCTTCCCCTTAAAACCAACTGGTGCATATCAATGCAAGGAACCTATATCCCATATATGAGCCATGTATCTCGAATAGGCTTATTTACATACAGACAGACAGACAATGGCAAAACAATATGTACCAATCTTTCAATGCTGGGGCATTAAAAAGAAATTTTTGGTTGACCACCTAAGCATCATAACTACAACTTGAATAAGCTGTAAATGCAAAATTTGGGTCTGCCACCAACCGAAGAAAAATTAACCTAAGGGTGTTGAATTCAATTCTGGTCTAAACCAATGGTATACAGTGGTAATCAATCAATTACATTGAACCAACATGATATGGAAGAGAAACTGATTGATTGAATGGGGTTTAACACTGCTTTTAACATTATTTCAGTCATGTTGCGCAGCCGGAGCACCTAACAATGGATTCCTGGTATTTCCACCACTACATCCTTTCCTAGCCTCCAGCTGCTATCCCACCCATTGGTGAGAGACAAATGTTGGAGAAACAGATTTTGATTCTCATGACTCCAGCATGTTATATTGTAATATCTTCAACCTCCTTCAATCTGGACTGCAGACTCCAGGAAGAATTTCATTTCTGTTGGTAACTTTATGTGAAGTAGTAAACGTCTTGCCATGGCAATATTAAACCCATTAACACAATGAACACCCTTGTGACCGTGGGGCTTGAACCAGTGACCTTCAGATCACCAGTCAAACACCTTAACCACTCAGCCATCCAGGCAGTCAGTGATGCTTTTTGACGCCCCAAGAAAAAAAAATTGGACAACAATTTTTATTACTGTCAAAAACCTGAGATTTAATCCATTTCCACATAAACCCTCTTTTTTTCAAGACTAAAGAAAGAATCATCAGAAATATAATAGAAAATGGAGAAATTGCTTGTATAAAGCAATTTCTTCATTATCAATAATGTTTTTTATCCAAAAAGAAAAACAAGAGGACCATGATGGTCCTAATCACTCACCTGAGGCATCTGCAAATTACAGTACTTTTTTGTATAAAAAAGACACAACTTGAGCAAAATAAATAAAGCAGATAAAAGATTTTGGGCTTTGTATAAAACAATCCAGTATTGCTTTACAATAACAAGAGGGCCGTTGGCCCTGGGGCGCTCACCTGAGATAAAGGCTCTTTTTCTTTCAACAGTCTAATTTCATGTTAAGGTTAGGATTATGAAACAAGTGGGCCACAATTACATATAAAGACTATGAACCTGGGGATCCAAAAGTCTAAATAACAAATTCCAAGGCTTTAGTGCTGATTTGAAAGAAGGAAAAAACTTTTTCCATGGGTTATAATTTCAGAAATAAGAAAGAAGTCTATGAACTGATGCTTCCTGCCTATACCCCCCCCCCCCCTGGGTCTGCCCCTGGAATCCCTAGGATCATGATTTTAGCTATTTTGTAAAAGATCAATATACTGATGCTTCATGCAAAATATCAAGGCTCTACACCTTCTGGGTCAGGAGGAGAAGATTTTTATAGATTATTTGAAATTTCACTTTTGTCGCCATGGCAATCAGAATTTTTACGGATTTCAATTCTTTTAGCTAATTTTAAGGGGGACCACCTAAGGAACATTTCTGCAAAATTTGGTTCAAATTGGCCCTGTGAATTGGAAGGAGAAGTCATTTAAAAAATTGTTCTTTATTTCTATATACCCCCCCCCCCCCCCGGGGCTCCGCCCCTGGAGACCCGAGGATCATGATTTTAGCTATTTTGAAAGAGGTCAATATCCTGATGCTTCATGCAAAATATCAAGGCTCTATGCCTTCTGGGTCAGGAGGAGAAGATTTTTAAAGATTATTTTTAAATTTCACTTTTGTTGCCATGGCAACCAAAGTTTTTAACAGATTTCAATTCTTTTAGCTATTTTTGAAGGGGACCACCTAAGGAACTTTTCTGCAAAATTTGGTTCGAATCGGCCTTGTGGTTTGAGAGGAGATGTCATTTAAAAAATCGTTCTTTATTTCTATATAACCCCCCCCCCCCTGGGGCTCCGCCCCTGGGGATCCGAGGATCATGATTTTAGCTATTTTGAAAGAGGTCAATATACTGATGCTTCATGCAAAATATCAAGGCTCTATGCCTTCTGGGTCAGGAGGAGAAGATTTTTAAAGATTTTTTTAAAATTTCACTTTTGTTGCCATGGCAACCAGAGTTTTAAACGGATTTCAATTCTTTTAGCTATTTTTGAAGGGGACCACCCAAGGAACATTTCTGCCAAATTTGGTTCAAATCGGCCTTGTGGTTTGAGAGGAGAAGTCATTTAAAAAATCGTTCTTTATTTCTATATAACTCCCCCCCCCCCCCGGGGCTCTGCCCCTGGGGATCCGAGGATCATGATTTTAGCTAATTTGAAAGAGGTCAATATACTGATGCTTCATGCAAAATATCAAGGCTCTACGCCTTCTGGGTCAGGAGGAGAAGATTTTTAAAGATTTTTTTAAAATTTCACTTTTGTTGCCATGGCAACCAGAGTTTTTAACGGATTTCAATTCTTTTAGCTATTTTTGAAGGGGACCACCTAAGGAACATTTCTGCCAAATTTGGTTCAAATTGGCCCAGTGGTTTGGGAGGAGATGTCGTTTAAAGAAATTGTTGACGGACGACGCACGATGCACGACGGACGCCGGACGGACGCCGGACAAAAGACGATCACAATAGCTCACTTGAGCACTACGTGCTCAGGTGAGCTAAAAATGAATGCCTTTGGCTTTATAGTTTAATCCATTACCAAACTATCCCAGAATTTATCACCCTAAGGGAAAATAAGTTTAAAAAAGCATTGTGAGAAAAGGAGTGACAGGCAATTCCTCCATTTCTATTTAAGAATAAGAATTCTTTCAATGCAATTTATGCAATAATCGACCCCAGGAGCAGAGACATTTTTTATCCTCAGAGTATATTTTCCTGTAGCATAGTACAAAATTATTTAGTCATGCTACATACCAAATATGAATGCCTTCATCTTATATTTTAGAAGGAGAAGACTTTTGAAGTTGCTCTAGTTGGGCGTTTTCCAAAATTTTTTACCTCTGGGGCAGTGCCGTGTTTTATCCCAGGACTAAGATTTTAGCTAACATGGTAGAGAACCATCTGGTTATGCTATATACCAAATATGAATGCCTTAGACTTTGTAGATTGGGTCAGGAGAAGACTGTTGAACATGGTCTAATTGAGCATTTTTACGAACTTTGGACACCCAGGGAGGGGGTGTTTTTTTACCTACAGGCATACTTTAATCAAAATTGATAGATAACAGCCAGGCTATGCTACATTCACTCATAATATAAATGCCCTACGGCTTAAAGTGAAGAATTTTTTTTTAACATGCTAAAATTTTGCGTTTTTCCCATTTTTGGACCCCTAGTGCAGGGCCGTTTTAAACCCTAAGAGGACAACTTTTAGTGATACAGTACAAAACCATCTAGATATGCTACATACCAAATATGAATATCCTAGACCTTAAAGTTTAAGAGGCGAAGTCTTTTGAAATTGCTCTAATTAAGCATTTTTCCAAACTACGGACCTCAGAGGCGGGGCCATTTTTGACCTTAGCAATTAAATACTTAAAAACTTGGTAGAGAACCATATGATTAAGCTCTATACAAAATATAAAGACCTTTGGCCTTGAAGTCTGAAAAAACCAACAACAAAGATTTACTAAAATTTCCCATTTTCATATGCCGTTGTTACAAGAATTTCTTACGGAATAAAATTCTTTTAACAACTTTTCAAGAGCTTCACCCAAGGAACATCCCTGCAAAGTTTCAGCTTGATTGGCCTACTGGTTTAGGAGGAGAAGGTTTTTTAAGATATTTAAAGATTTACTACATATTCCCATTTTCAAATGCCGCGGCAACCAGTGTTTTTGACGAAATTAAATTCTTTTAACAACTTTTCAAGAGCTTCACCCAAGGAACATCCCTGCAAAGTTTCAGCTTGATTGGCCTACTGGTTTAGGAGGAGAAGATTTTTAAAGATATTTAAAGATTTACTACATATTCCCATTTTCAAATGCCGCGGCAACCAGAGTTTTTGACGAAATTAAATTCTTTTAACAACTTTTGTAGAATTTCACCCAAGGAACATCCTTGCAAAGTTTCAGCTTGATTGGCCTACTGGTTTAGGAGGAGAAGATTTTTAAAGAAATTGTGGACGGACGGACAGAAGGACGGACGGAAGACGGACAACGACCGATCACAATAGCTCACCTTGCACTTTGTGCTCAGGTGAGCTAAAAAATCCATCAACTTGAAATTGTCATATACAGCTTTTTTCAATTTGGACAAGTCTAAAATTTTGCCATCTGGTGATGGGTTAAAGGGGGCGGTTTTTCTATACTTTCTTAAACCCAGACAGAAATTTTTTCACAATTGCCCAAAAATTCATTCAATACTTAAACATGAATGAGATATTGTCTTTTTCGGTTATCTGATAAGTGAAAGTGGCTTTTTGTGGTTATCTAACACATGCTCAGCAGAATCAGACATCATTTTTAGAATTCATGCCATTCAGATAAACATGACACTCAATAGAAGAAAACAAAATGACAAGGGCATAGACAATCTCAATGAAATTTGTCACATCATGGGGTTAGAGCAAAGTTGCTGAAAGTACCTATATAAATGTAAGCTCGTTTGAACTGATCTTTACAGAATAAAAGATCATCCAGCACATATAACAGCTAGTGATGTCATGATTACGCTGGTTGTGATCGTAAAACACAAAAAATCTTTTCAAACTGAAAGCATGATTTCGACCAATTGACAAACAACATGACTTTGCAACTCTCTGAGCAAAATCTTTAACCCTTTCCTGTATAAATCCAGGATTTTATGTCTTTGATTTTATGCCTGAGAAATATTGTGGAAAAAGAAGAAATTGTTTGTAACAAGCCATTTCTTCTTTTTCCACAATATTTTCTTCCCTACTGAATGGTTATATTTCAAATTAAATCAACTTTACATTTCTGTCTGCAAAACCTTTGAATTAGGACAAGTCTATAATTTTTTGAAAAACAGGAAAGGGTTAAGTAGAATAACTGGATAGTAGTCAGTTATAAAAATACCATTTTTCATTCTGATTAAACAATTCTAAATTTGACAAGATACTATTATTTTCAAAGAATGAGAGGGAATAAAAATGATTAAATTCATTGACATGCTAAAACATTGACACTTACCATTTACCCCATTACCAAATAACAAAATTTAGGACCAGTCTTAATTGAAAGAAGTTGCCAACATCAATTCTTAAGTTGGTGAACTAAAGAAATCTGCATTTTAAGGTAGAAAACATTGTGGAAATTGAATAAATTACTTGTTACAAGCAATTACTTCAATGTCCAAAATGTTTTCAAAAGCTTTTTTCCTTGAGGACATTCATAAGCAAAGCAGGATTGTTTCGGAAAGGGCCAAAGCCTTATATAGATAATTTAACCCTTGCCATGCTGTATAAATTACCTTACTGAATTGCTGTCAAATCAAAGGGCTGAAAGCACTGATAGAACTTGTTGTTCAAAAATCAATATTTTTTTTCAGAAATCAACTTCATAAGCAACTCTGGC
This sequence comes from Fragum fragum, assembly GCA_946902895.1. NCBI lineage: Eukaryota > Metazoa > Mollusca > Bivalvia > Cardiida > Cardiidae > Fragum > Fragum fragum. Next base: position 25,507,132 of record OX336366.1, read on the forward strand.
AGGAAAAGTACAAGCAGGAGGTATAGACTAAGATCAGCCTGCACATAAGTGCAGTCTGATCTTAGTCTACACCTCCTGCCAAAACTGGAATATTCCGGGTTCAGCATGACAAGGGTTAATTAGTTACCTGTGAATACACTTGGGACTTTGGACATAAAACTTTTCACAGTTCTTACAGGAACACCTGTTGACTCATCCTGCATGCGGTCTACAATTGCCTCCATCTGAAGGTAAAAACAGATCATACCCTGTTACACATAGCCAGATTTCAAAGACATTTTAAGGATTTACAGTCAAGAAATTAAATTAGGTCCAAGATATTACTAGTATAGTTGGTGGATTGTGGCATTAATCTACCAATGAAATAATTCATTTGGACTTGAAGTGAAATTTGAACTCAAACAAAAGCAAACATTAATGTGAAGCTTTTTTGTTGGTTTTGTGATTTAAATATTGTAAATACAGCTTATTTAAGCTGTAGTTACAACATTTAGGTCACCAACCAACCATTTCACTCACATGTTAACCCATTAGCAGATTGTAAAATTTTAGACTGGTCCAAATCGAAAGAAGTTGCAGCTGACAATTTAAAGTTTATGAGTCTTTAAAAAAAAATTCAAAGTTTTGGCTAGAAATCTTTTGAACTGATCTTTGCAGAATAAAAGATCATCCAGCACATATAACAGCTAGTGATGTCATGATTACGCTGGTTCAAGCAATTTCTTCATTTCACACAATATTTTCCCAATTGTTTTTCTTGAAGGGCGTTTAAAAGCGTCACTGTATGGGAATGGGTTATGTGTTACTAGCCATAAATTCTGCAACATAATGCTGTTTAATACTTTAGGTGGAACTTCCAGACAGAGTCAGTGTTAGTGGCCAGCCAAGTCCAACGGAAAGGCCAGCAATCCATCAACTCAGAAGCTAGCATAACTTAACCCATTACCCAACGGCAAAATTTTAGATTGGCCCAAATTGAAAGATGTTGCAGATGACAATTTAAAGTTTATGAATTTTTTCATTTTTTCAATTTACTGGGTAGAAAACATTGTAGAAAATGAAGAAATTGCTTGTTACAAGCAATTTCTTAATTTTCTACAATGTTTTCCAAAGCTTTTTTCCATGGGGGCCTCTAAAAGCGTCACTGAGTGGGAATGGGTTAAAATTGTACTAAGAGTCGAAACAATTGATAGATGATTGATCACCGTAATTGTCATTCAAATGGTTGATTGACCAATCAAATCATTCATTGAGACTGGAAGAGAGCATGTTGGCCTGTGTCATTCATGTCAAGTATTTTTGTCTATTTTGGGACCAAAAAGTCATATCCCACACAAACTGCTGTGCCTAAGATCAGAGGATGGGGCCAGAGATCCATTGGTTCTATAGAAACTAAACCCATCCCCACACAACAAAATCTTTGACTGGCCTTAGAGTTCAAAGAAGTTGCAAACAACATAATCAAGTTAGTGGAATTTTAGAAATCCTTGTATTTTATGTTCGATATTGTGGATAATGAAGAAATAGCTTGTATACATTATGCACAATGCTTTCCAATGCTTTTTTCTTGAGGGGGCATAATAAAGCGTGATTGTGTTGGATTTGGTAAATACAGTCTTATGCTTTCCCTTGATATTATTGAGCATGCATCTAGTAACTGGCGATTTTTTTAAAAGAATATACCCATAGCAACACAATACTATCTTAGGCTTTCTTAGCTTTGCACTCCAATATCGACTAAAACAAGATAAGATATGGCTAGTTTGGTCATAGAAAACAGAAAATTCTAAAACCTTTTCTTTGTTCACAGTTTCATTTAACTCATTCCCACTCGACAAAATTTTAGACTGGTCCATTTTGAAAGAAGTTGTTGACAACATTTTTCAGTTGATGAAATGTTTAAAATTCTGGTCTTTTTCGGAAGAACATTGTGGAAATTGAAGAATCTACACATAACAAGTAATTTTTTCATTTTCCACATTGTTTTCTAAAGAGGCGTTAAAAAGCAGAATTGTATGGAAATAGGTTAAAAGTTGCAGCCTTTAATCTATATCTTGGTTGCAGAACACTACCATTTACAGCACAATTTGGTTTATTGATATATTACACAATAATGTCCCGTGCTAAGCAATGCACCCAATTAAAAAAATTAAGTTTGTGCTCCATTACCACACAGAATAAATTAATAGACTTGCAAAAAGTGAAAGGTTCAAGACAACAATTTAAAGTTGATTTTTAAAAAAAATTGTCTTTCAAGGAAAAAGTTTTTGTGGGAAATAAAGAAATTGCTTGTCATAAAAAAAGCCTAATTGTGTGGAAATGGGTTGATTATTCCAATTACATATTAATGTTTTTTTTTTTGGTTGTTGTTGTTCTTCTTCTTTCACTGCAGAACTTAGGCTATGAAAATGTCAGCCCGATTAGCTCAGTTGGTAGAGCACTTGATTTCAAACCTTAAGATTGCGGGTTTGAGCCCTGGGCTGACCATATCAACTAACACAACTAATTGTCTTTCGGATGAGATGTTAGACCGAGACCCTGTGTGACGGTGCTATCCATTGAGCACGTAAAAGAACCATGCTGGGCTCTCAGCAGTTTCTTCCTGTATCCTTGCATTATCCCCTGTAAACTAACCGTCATCTCAGGGCATCGCTCATATGGTCACGTGCTACGGTAGTGACGATAAATAAATGGAAATACAATAAGGCTATGAAAAAGCTCATTCTCATCAAAGATTTCAATTTCTTTTTTTTCCAATTAACCTTGAAAAACTAATACATGCCTTATATGTTTCAAATGTTACTGTATTAACCCATTCCCACAGTGACGCTTTTGGACACCCCTCAAGATAAAAGCTCTGGAAAACATTGAGGAAAATGAAAAAATTGCTTGTGACAAGCAATTTCATCATTTTCCACAATGTTTTCTACCCAGAAAGATGAAAAAATCCTAAATTTAAATTGTTGTCTGCAACTTTTTTCAAATTCACCAAGTCTAAAATTTTGCTGTGTTAGGTAATGGGTTAACATATCAAGAAAGATAAGAGTGGCTCTTAACCCTTCTCATGATGAACCCGGAATATTCTGGTTTTGGCAAGGGATGTAGAAAAAGATCAGTCTGCACATAAGTGCAGGCTGATCTTGGTCTACACCTCCTGCTTGTACTTTTCCTGTCAGAGTGGTTTATGAAGTTGATTTCTAAAGGAAATATTGATTTTTGAACATCAACTTCTGACAGTGCTTTCTGCCCTATGATTTTACAACAATTCAGAAAGGTAATATATACAGCATGACAAGGGTTAAAATGGCTCTTATACCTATTTAGACTAAGTAAAGTAAAACAAAATGGGACATTTTTCCTACAGACACTACATAATTTGTCCATACAAAAACTATTTTACGGTACACATGGGTGACCAATAAGATATTTTGACAGACCTGAAATGGTGTTAAAAATATGATAAGGTCATTCCATTTCACAATCCCGCATTATTATGCCCCTCAAGAAAAAAACTTTGGAAAACATTGTGGTGAATGAGGAAATTGCTTGTAACACGCAATTGCCTCAATATCCACAAAGTATTCTTTGCCAATGAAATAATATGTAATCACTTTAATGTTTGTTTGTTTGTTTGAATGGGGTTTTACGCCGCTTTCAACAATCTTTCAGTTATATCGCGGCGGCTGGAGCACCTAACAATGGAATCCTGGTATTTCTCACACCAGTACTACTATTACATCCTTTCCTAGCCTCCAGCTGCTATCCCACATAGGTCTACGATTATCGACCCATTGGTGAGAGACAAATAGTCGGAAAGGATGAGTGCCGCCGTATGTAATCAAATGTCATCTGTTGCTTCTTTGTCTTTGGATCAGTGTTAAGTTTTATCATTTGGTTATAAGTGAAATGAGGCTTACACATTCAGAGAATAGCATGAACCACATATTCTTTTTCCCGTAAACTCAGAAAAGAAATCTTTTTCCCGTAAACTCAGAAAAGAAATAATCATACAAGTGCAGGCAGTCAATGCCACATTACAGTTAAAAGTTTATATACCTTCTTCATATGAAACAAATAACATTCTAAAAAATCCGTCTAACCATTATGAAAATGCAACAAAAAGCACTTGACAAAAGCTTGTTTTTCTCAGGTGATATGAAGTTGACAAAATTCTATGTTATTTATCTATTCTAGACAAACACCAATTAACAGTTATCAATGCTATTACGTCATTCTGTGTTTTTAGCCTGCAATACAGGAGTTGCCTCATAAATATCCTTAATGACATCTAACCCATTCCCACACTTTAAAATTTTAGACCAGTCCAAATTCAAAGTAGTTACCGACGACAATTGAAAGTTGACGATATCTTTAAAATCTTTGTCTTTTGTGGTAGAAAACATTGTGGATAAGGAAGAAATTGCTTGTGACAAGCAATTTCTTCCTTTTCCACAATGTTTTTTAAAAGCATAACTGTGTGGGAATGGGTTAACTCATTCCTAGATGACAAAATTTAGACTGGCTAGATTCCAAAGGAGTAGAAGGCAACAATTACAAGTTGATTGAATTTTAAACATCTCTGCGTCTTTGGGTAGACTAGAGGCGCTTTAGCACCTGTATCGCTCCACAAGCCTAATTGTATAGATTAAGCAAATGATGTTTTCAGAAATTCATGAAAAAACTGAAACATATTCACCATAAGTGGCAAAAATAAATCTTGTCAATGAAATCTTTCAATATTTTAAACTTTTGATTGTTTTACAAAAGCCAGTTCATTTTCTAAGTCAGTGAAAAAGGTATCAACTTTTTTTTAATTCTAAATTTATACCAAATATTGACACAATCCCTTTTGTGCTTTTTTAAGCCATACTTTACATCCAATTAAAATTCTTTAAAGAATCTGATTAAATGTCACTCAAAGATTGTTCCTGTAAAATTTGGTTAAAATCCATCCCCTGGTTTTTGAGAAGAAGATTTTTAAGGTTTTGATATAATATTATATGGAAATAATAGCTCCACCCATGAAAGTCCTGTTTTTCATCTGTTCGAAATTCTTTGAAAGAATATGATAAAGGGTCACCCAAGGACATTCCTGTAAAATTTGGTTGTAATCCAGCCACAGGTTTCTGAGAAGAAGATTTTTGTATGTTTCACCATGTATGGAAATTAGCCCTGCCCATTCAGCCAGATTTTTCATCTGACCATAATTCTATGAAGGAATCTGATGAAGGGTCACCCATGGATCATACCTGTAAAATTTTCACTATATAAGCCTATGTTAAACTTGTGACGTCAGGGAACGGGCTAATTTTGACCCTGAGGTCATAATTTATTTGATATTGATAGAGGTCTACTAGATGATGCCACTTACCAAATATCAAAGCTGTTGGTCTTTTGGTTTGGTAGAAAAAAATATTCAAAATTGTCACTATGTAAGCTTACATACCCCCCCCACACACCTTTGCCATTCAAGCCATATTTTTCATCCAATCTTAATTCTTTGAAGGAATCTGATAAAGTGTTACCCAATGAGCATTCCTATATAATTTGGTTGAAATCCACCTGTTGTTTCTTAGAAGAAGATTTTTAAAGGTTTCACCATATATGGAAATTAGCCCCACCCATTATGGCTATGTTTTTCATCCTACCAAAATTCTTTGAAGGAATCTGATAAAGGGTCTTCTAAGGATCATTCCTGTAAAATTTGGTTGAAATCCATCAATTGGTTTCTGAGAAGAAGATTTTTAAAGCTTTCACCATATATGGGAAGTAGCCCCGCCCATTAAAGCCATGCTTTTCATTTGATCAAAATTCTTTGAAGGAATCTGATAAAAGGTCACCCAAGGATCATTTCTGTGAAATTTGGTTGAATTCTGTTCGGTGCTTTCTGCAAAGAAGATTTTTGAAGTAAAGGTTTACGGACGGATGGATGGACGCATGGACGGACGCACAATGGACACAACACTATGACAATAACTTGCTGGCTTTCAGCCAGTGTAGCTAAAAATGTAAAAAGTTTATGCATGTGCCAAAAACATGACGACGAACAAAACACGATCTCAATCTAGTTTTGCATTATTCTTCATATTTTGATAAAATTGCAATTTTTCCAAAATAGTGGCATTTATGTCTAAGAAACAATCAATTAATTGCTACGTCTTTTCTTCTTAATTCATTTGATGGGTCATGATAGAAAGAGTAAAAGTTTGCTGCTAATAATTTTAAGGTGCAATTAAGGTATGAAAGTAGGGTGTACTTAAAATCATATCATTTTTTATTTTTCTTTAGCTGGTGACCCCTGCTTTCTTATGTTGTTTTCTTGTTGCGCACATTGTTAACTAACTCTTAACCCATTCCCACACAGTGACGCTTATGACGCCCCTAATGAACATGCTTTGGAAAACATTGCGGAAAATGAAGAAATTGCTTGTTACAAACAATATCTTCATTATCCACAATGTTTTGTAACCAGAAATACAAAGATTTGTATAATTTATAAAATTTCATCAACATAAGAGTGTTGCCTGCAACTTCTTTCAATTTAAAAAGTCTAAAATTTTGTTGAATAGTAACGGTTTAAGAAGTAAAGGTGAGTTACCTCTGAATGTTATCGTGAAATTGTAGCGATTGTATGTCCTTTTGTGTTACTTTCAATAACCATTTCCTGTTCAATCCCTGGTTTTGACATCCTTGTGATTTTATAATTGAGAAAACATTGTAGAAAAACAAGTAATTGCTTGTACAAGCAACTGCTTCTATTTGAATGATATTTTCTACCCTACTAAATGATTTTTTTTTTTCAAATAAAAACAATTTTATATTGTCATCTGCAAAACCTTTGAATTTGGATAGGTCTAAAATTTTTGCAAAACTGTGAGAAAAGGGATAATAGAATGGAATGTTCTTCCATTCTATCATAATAGATCGTTCTGTACCGTCTGAGCCAACAATTTAATGACAACATCTATAGCACCAAGTTAAGGACAAAAACTTGACTTTTTGGTAAATATAATGAGCTATATGTTCTACTTTTTAAGTTTTAACCCATTATCAGACAACAATAAAAATTTAAGGCTGGTCTTAAAGTATATTCAACCAACTTCACTATGACTAATGATTGCTAGTTTGTGATTAACATACGGCACACAAGGCGCAGCTACAGCATTGGCGTACAACCCTTGCAGGTACCTATTTATACTTTTGGATAGAGAGGAGCAAATTGTGAAGCTAGGTTTTAGGCTCAGCAAAATTTCCATACTCCAGGCAGGGTTGGAGTCTGCGGGACCTTCCGATGCAGAGGCCTGAGTCTTACCTCTAGACCACAGACTCCACAGTTAATGCATTTAGTAGAAAGGGTTAAATGGAAACAGCTGATAGAAGGTAAAAAGGGCATTATATACTTCAAAAATTGAAGCTCATTTATGTGGCATAATGAGTGATAAGTATTGAGATGAAATATGAAAAGATTAATGACTTCAGATAGAGCATGGCTACTACAGTTACATTTATTGAGAACATGCAAGGAATATATAGCTTGCATGCTAAATACAACACTTCCCCCTGCTAAACTGTGTGTGCTGCTTCTTAACCCATTCCCAAACAATTACACTTTTTGACACCCCTCAAGAAAAACAATTGGGAAAACATTGTGAAAAATGACGTAATCGCTTGTCACAAGTGTCATTCGTCATTCATCATTTTCTACAATGTTTTCTACCAAGAGAGTTGAAAAATTGTCATCTGCAACTCCTTTCAATTTGGACCAGTTAAATATTTTGTTGTGTGTTAATGGTTTAACCCATTCCAAAACTATCCTGCCATTTTATGAGATTTAAGAAATTACTTCGTCAAATGTGAAAAATAAAGAAATTGCTTCCCTTTCAAAAATTATTTTCTACCAAGAAAGACGAAATTTTTCTTTACTATCAATCTTGAATTATCATCTGCAACTTCTTTGTAATTGGACAGCAGGTCTAGAATTTTGCATCCTGGTAATGGGCTAAAAAGTCTGTTCTGTATAACTCTTAATACAAAGAACCTTGAAAGGGAGATAATTATTAACAGAAAAGACATTTTGAGATTATAATTCAGAAAACAAAGTAAACCCCTACCACAATTTTACTAGAAAGTGTAGATTTGTTTGCAGAATTCTTCACAGATGGCAGTCGTTAGATGCAGACCTTGCTAAAATGTATTATTTGTTATGGTACTACAATGTGAGTTCCAAGTATTTGGGACCATGGCAAGAATTAATGCTCTGTGGAATTGAAAATGGCTTAAACCATACTTAACACATTGTGTTTGTGAAACACTATGCCCCGAAACAGGAATTCTTTAGAAACGGGTAAAGGGTTAAAAGTTTGACCTTGACCTTGATGAAATGACCTTCCCCAGTTGCGCCTTGTGTAGACCTATCTACATACCAAATATTAGCATTGTAACTTAATCAGGGTTGAAGTTATAGGAAAATGCTTAGTTGGCAGGTTATTTAGTTTTGCAGAGACAGACAGACAGACAGACAGAAGGACACCTGTAAAACAATATGCCCCCAATCTTATCGATGCAGGGGCATAAAAATGCCAAAGAAGAATGAATTCACTATTTACACACCACTCATTTCTAGTGTTTATCGGCAGTTGACAATTTAACCCTTTCCTGTTTTTGGAAATTTTAGACTAGTCCAAATTGAAAGAGGTTGCAGACTACAATGAAAACTGGATGCCATTTGAAATGAAACCATCCTATATGGTAGAAAATATTGTGGAAAAAGGAGAAATTGCTTGTTACAAGCAATTTCTTCTTTTTCAACAATGTTTTCTTGAGTATAAAATCACAGGAACGTAAAATCCCGTATTTGAACGGGAAAGGGTTAACCCTTGTCATGCTGAGTAAAATCTTTAATGAGAATTACATCAAAATGAAAGGACCGAAAACTCTGGAAGGCTCTAAATGTTGGTCAAATTTTCTTTAGACATTTGATTTTATAAACAACTCTTGCTTAAAAAAAAGGGTCAAAGAAATAGAGTATACAAAGATCAGACTGCACATAAGTGCAGGCTGATCTTTGTATATACCACCGCTCAAAATCAGAAATATTTTGGGGTCAGCATGACAAGGGTTAACATCATTTTGGGGTCTGTTTGTAGGTAAGCTGCTACTAAGCAGCATCAAACTAAAATGACAAATATAAAGTAATTAAGTTACAATCCCATCTATCTTTCTGTTCTATACAGTTTATTAACCCATTACCACACACAAAAAATTTAGACCAATCCAAATTGAAAGAAGATGCAGACGACAATTTCTAGTTATGGAATTTTAAAAACCTTTGTCTTTTTGGGTAGAAATCATTGCGGATAATGAAGAAATTGCTTGATACAAGCAATTTCTTCATTTACCGGAATGTTTTCCTTAGCCTTTTTCTTGAGGGGCATAAAAAGGAGGCATTGTGTGGAAATGGATTAATCAAATAGATTCATATCAATCTAAAAAAAACACTTTAAAATTGTGGATTCTTGATAATGCAAAAAATCAGAGTTGAAAATTTTCTTACAATATATTGTCACGATTGGGCAATCCGAATCCATATAGATCAAATGATTTCCACTAATTGGCTTCCAAATATCGATACTTGGTGTTTAACATTTTTTTCTAAGCTTTTTTCTTATGGGGTGTACAATTAAAAGCGGGATTTCTTGGAAATGGGTAAGGTAAAGTAAGGACAATATTTCTACAGTAATAGCTAATTTATGAACTGCTGAAATCTATCTACAAGTGAAAGCAGGACTATCCAATTTATTATTAGTTAGTGCTGTTTTGCACTCACACATCAATATTGTGGCAGATGAGTTCTGATACGGTGTCTGATAAGCTGAAAATTTCAATCATTTTGCTCAGTTACTATCAGAGATTTTTTTCTCTTCTAACACCATCAATTTTTTATCTAAATTGGCCTCACAAACAGCGAAATCAGCTTTGATAACTAGGAAATGCGATACACATTGCTGAAATAGTTTCTACTGAAACTATTTAAAATTTGCCTTATATCTAATTAACCCATGACCAAACAACAAATTTTAGACTGGCAAGATTAAGAGATATTGCTTTCAACATTTTCAAGTTGATGAAATTGTTAAAATCTTTGTCTTTCTCGGTAGACAACATGATGTGAAATAAAGAAATTGCTTGTTGCATGCTATGTTTCCATTTTCCATGATGTTTTCCAAAGCTAATAAATATGCTTGATTGTATGGAAATGGGTTTAATACACTCAATAAAGAGAAATATTTAAAATTCCATTAATTTTAACCTATAATCAGATGAAAATTTTTTAGACTGGTCCAAATCGAAAGGAGTTGCAGAGGACAATTAAATGTTTATGAAACTGTAGATTTTTGAGCTAGTTTTCTGGGTAAAAAACATCGTGAAAAACAAGAGTGCCATAGTTACAATATATGCCGCCACTTTGCTGCTGTTTCACGAAAATAATTGTAGACACTACTTATTTTGACAGAACCAAATTCAAAACATTTGCAGACTACCTCTTTAAATTGTTAAGTTCAAACTGTTCTTTATGATTGATTGATTGAATGAAATATCCACTCAAAAACCCAGAGACTAAGTGTCAAGGGTAATATATCTTGCAAAAATCAATGAACCATAAAATCCTTGATCCATGAACATCTACAAATTATGGTGATGACATTGACCAAGTTTCATTTTAATCAAGACAAAAAGTAAGGAGGAGTTGCATTCACAAGGCTGCAATTTCAATAAGCCCCAGATACTAAGTTTTAAGGGGGCATAATTCAGGAAAAAATTAATGAACCATAAAATCCTTGATCCATGTACACCTACAAATTATGGGGATGGCATTGACCAAGTTTCATTTTAATCAAGACAAAAAGTTAGGAGGAGTTGGGTTCACAAGGCTGCAATTTCAATAAGCGCCAGATACTAAGTTTTAAGGGGGCATAATTCAGGGAAAAATTAATGAACCATAAAATCCTTACTTCATGCACATCTACCAATTTAGGTTATAACATTCACCAAGTTCAATTTATATCCAGCAAGAAACTTAGAAGGAGTTCCATTCACAAGGCTGCAATTTCAATAAGCCTCAGAGACTAAGTTTTAAGAGGGCATAACTGAGGCAAAAGTCAATGAACCATAAAATCCTTACTTCATGAACATCTACCAATTAAAATGATAACATTGACCAAGTTTCAAAAAGATCCAACCAGAAACTTAGGAGGAGTTGTGCTCACAAGAAAAGTGGACATATGTACATATGGACGTATGGACGGACAGATGGATTGACAGACAGATGGATGGACGGAAGGACAGACGGAGAAGATGCCGCCAATATACGACTGCCACCTGCGTCGTATAACAAAGAAACTGCTTGTTGCAGGGAATATCTTCATTTTTTACAATGTTTTCCCTACTGTTTTTCTTGAAAGGTGTCAAAAAGCATCATTGTGTTGAGTTAATTGTCGTTGCAACTTCTATCTAAAATCTTGTTGACTGGTGATGGGTTTAAACCATTCCCACACAATGATGCTTTTTGATGCCCCTCGAGAAAAAGGGCTCGGGAAAACATTGTGGAGAATGAAGAAATTGCTTGTAACAAGCAATTTCTTCATTATCCACAATGTTTACTACCAAGAATGACATTTTTTTTAAAATTTCATCAACTTAAAATTGTTGTTTGCAACCTCTTTGAATATGGACCAACCTATATTTTTGTCAAGTGGGAATGGGTATAATACTCTTCTGGATGCAGTGTTTTTGCAGAAATAATTACCTTATTGAAGGCTATAAGGTAGGAGGAGCAATAGAAATCTGTTGTTTATTAAATGTGATGGATGAGCTCCCATATGAGTTACTTGATTGTATCATGTTGGAAAGACAGACAAATCTGTACTAGACATGCAACTTGTTACTCTTTCAGGGACGACAAATTTTTGACAAATCAAAATTTTTAGGAGGTTGAGGAGGGCTTGGACTTATCCAACATATTCTTTAGAAGTAATATTTAAGTAGTAAAAGCTACAAGGAGGTCCTGGGAAACTGCTGTTTGTTAAATGCGAAGGATGTGTTCCCATGTGAGTTAATTGATTCTATCAAGTTAGAGGGACAGACAAATCTGTGCTAGACATGCAACTTGTTACTCTTTTAGTAAAAAACTAAGTAAGTAACAAATCTTAGATACATCCACTTTTTCAGGATGTTGAGGTACTGGTAAATTGCTGTTTTTTAAATGCGAAGGATGTGTTCCCTTGTGAGTTACTTGATTGTATCATGTTAGAAAGACAGACAAACCTGCAACTTTTTACTCTTTCTGGGACGACAAATCTTAGATACATAAACTTTTTCAGGAGGTTAATGAGGGCTTGGACTCATCCAACATATACTTTAGAAGTAATATTTCAGTCGTGAAAGCTACAAGGAGGTCTTGGGAAACTGCTGTTTTTTAAATGCAAAAGATGGGTTTCCATGTAAGTTACTTGATTGTATCATGTTAGAAAGACTGACAAACCTGCAGCTTTTTACTCTTTCAGAGACGACAAATCTTAGATACATCCATATTTTTAGGAAGTAAAGGAGGGCTTGGACTTATCCAACATATTCTTTAGAAGTAATATTTAAGTAGTGAAAGCTAAAAGGAGGTCCTTGGAACTGCTGTTTTTTAAATGTGATGGATGGGTATCCATGTGAGTTACTTGATTGTATCATGTTAGAAAGACAGACAAATCTGTACTAGACATGCAACTTGTTAGTCTTTTACGGACAACAATTTTTTGACAAATCCAAATTTTCAGGAGGTTGAGGAGGGCTTAGACTTATCCAACATATTCATAATGTTTGTTAAATGCCAAGGTTAAGTTCCAATGTGAGGTTCTTGATTGTATCATGTAAAGAAGACAGGCAGACAAATCTGTATTGGACATGCAATTTGTTGCTCTTTCAAGGATAAGAATTATTTTTGTAAATCCAAATTTTCAGGAGGTTGAGGAGGGGCTTGGACTTATACCAACACATTTTCTAGCAGCAATATTTCAGTATTGAAAGCTATAATGAAGTACTGGGTAACTGTTGTTTATTGTGAGGTACATGATTATATCATTTTAGAAAGACAGGCAGACTAATGCAACTTTTTACTCTTTCAAGGTCAACAAATGATTGATACATCCATAATTTCAGGAAGTTCATGAGGGCTTGGACTTATCCAAAATATACTTTAGCAGTAGTATTTCAGTATTGAAAGCTATAAGGAAGTACTAGGAAACTGTTGTTTTTTAACCTGTTACAAGACAGCAAAATTTAGACTGGTCAAAATTCAAAGGTGTTGCAGAAGACAAATTAAAGCTTGTAACAAGAGCGTTAATTTGGAAGAATGGGTTAGATATTGAGAATGAGTTATGATGTGAGGTACTTGATTGTATCATGTTAGAAAGACAGGCAGACAAATCTTAACTAGACATGCAATTTTTTACCCTTTCATTGGTAACAAATTTTTGACGCAAATTTTAAGGAGGTTGAGGAGGGGCTTTGACTTACCAAACACATATTTAGCAGCGTTATTTCAGTATTGAAAGTTACAAGGAAGTACTAAGAACCTGTTATTCATTAATTGTGATCAATGAGTGAGTTCCCATGTGAGGTACTTGATTGTATCAAGTAAACAAGAGGGCCAAAATCGCCCTAAATTTCTCATCTGAGAATTATTTCATAGTTCTTTTTTGTCTTACATGCTTTGCCCTGTCACGCCCATAGTTTTGGGGAATCAAAAATTCACAAACAAGTTTTGAAAAGGGCCACCAAAAAACATTCCTTCCAAGTTTGGCCCAAACTTGCCCGGTGGTTTAGAAGCAGATTTTGAAAAAAAATGTTTCGTGATTACTTTAAGTCTGATAAGCCCCCACCCTTCTTCGCCCCCATTTTTTGAAAATAAAAATTTCACAAACAAGTTTTAAAAGGGTCACCCAAGTATCATTGTTGCCAAGTTAAGTACAAAAAGGATATAGAAGAGAAGATTTTTAAAGAATTATTTCATGATTTCTCTTAGTCTTACAAGCTCCGCCCTGTCACGCCCCCATTTTTTCTGAAATGAAAAATTTCATGAACAGTTTTTCAAAGTGAATTAAGGAACATTCCTGTAAATTTTAGTCTCAATTGGCCAAGTGGATAAGGAGGAGAAGATTTTTTAAGAATTATTTCATGATTCTTCTAAATCTGATCACCTTTGCCCTTGAAGATCTACTTCCCTATTTTTCAAAAATCAAAATTTCAAGAACAAATATAAAAAAATGTCATCCAAGGAAAATTATTGTCATATTTGATCTAATTGGCCGAATAGTTTAGTAGGTAAAGATATTAAAAAATTATTGCATGTCTTCTCTTAGTCTGATAAGCTCTGCCCTACCACACTCTTATTTTTTCACAAATCAAAATTATGTGAACAATTAATTTTGAAAAGGGTCACTAAAAGAATGTTCTTCTCAAGTTTGGTCCAAATTCGCACGGTAATTTAGAAGAAATAGATTTTTAAAGAATTATTTCTTAATTTCTCTAAGTCTGATAAGCTCTGCCCTGCCATGCCAACATTTTTCACAAATCAAAATTTTATGAACAAATTTTGGAAAGGATGTGAGTGTGAGAAATACTAGTACTTAGGTGCTCCAGCCACAGGAATATAACTGAAATACTAATAAAAGTTGCAGTTAATCCTTTCCTTTTTTTTTTTTATTTTAGACTGGTCCAAATTGAAAAAGGTTGCAGACGACAATGAAAATTGGATGCAACTTGAAACTAAAACCATTGTTTGTGGTAGAAAATATTGTGGAAAAAGGAGAAATTGCTTGCTACAAGCAATTTCTTCTTTTACCACAATGTTTTCTCAATTATAGAACTACAGGGACGTAAAAACCAGGGATTGAACAGGAAAGGGTTAAACCACATCCAAACAAACTCTTGTCATGGCAATATTGGGGCAATTGATACTAGTGGGTATTGAGCCTAAAAAGGATGAGCAGCTGGTGACTCAGATTTAATTTATACTAATTTATTTAGTTTGATAGGGACGAAAGCTTAAAGCTTATAGAGTTGCTCTCAAACACTCACAATCCAGATGTTTTCATGTCCCTGAAAGAGAGGTAGTGGCTGAATACCACTGCTACCCACTTTTACAGCTGGGTAGATCGGGGCTGGTTATTTAAGTGTCTTGCCCATGAACACACCTCGGTGACGGTGGGGCTCGAACCCATGACGAGCCAAGCACCTATACCACTCGGCCATCGAGGCAGTCAGATATAGAGATGTCAGAAATAATAAGTCATATAAGGGCTTACAAACTTTGACGATGTTACACTCAAACTATGTTGAAAGTTTAGCTAGTTAAACCTATAACAATCAATTAGTCAATTTTTCAAAGATTATCTACTCATTCACAAAATGTATTGTTTTCACACCCTTTATGAAAAAAAAGCTTGGGAAAACATTGTGGATAGAAATTTCTTCATTGTCCACAATGCTTTCTACCCTTCAACACAAAGAATTTTTAAATGCCACCAACTTTAAATTGTTGCAGACCATTGTTAAATATTGTCTGATTATAGATTAAAGGAGCTGCAACAGGTTGGGTTTTTTTAATTTTATGATATTGTTTCATTCAAACAACCCATTCCCACACAATAAAATTTTAGACGGGTCCAAATTCAAAGGAGTTGCAGAAAATGATTTAAAGTTGATGAAATTTTAGATTTTTTCAATTGTCTGTGTAGAAAACATTGCTTAAAATGAAGAAATTGCTTGTTACAAGCAATTTCTTCATTTTACACAATGTTTATTGAATTGTTTTTCTTAAAGGAGCTTACGAGAGCGTCACATTGTGTGTGAATCTGACAGTCTATTCTTTCTTTACTTTTATTTTGTACCTTGTAGTTAGCTCTGTGGTCCTTGACAAAAAGTTAATAGATCAAAACTCTAAATTTGAAACTTATGATTTGGTTGCTTGGCATTAATTAGGGCCTCAAGATTTTAAAAAATCACAAAAAATATGATCAATTTTGATGTCCAAAGGAGGGTTTGTGTGTTTATTATAAAATGGGTGTTTATTGGAGTTTCTACGGAAATAGCACATTGTATCATACCTTACAATGCCCCCCCCCCCTCCTTCACGAGACATTCAAGCTAGCCATCCTCAGTTTCAAAATTCCTCCAACAGGCCTGTTTAAAAGTCAATACCAAAGAGTTGGATAGGATGACAAATTGTCATGCTTATCAAGCATGAAAGATTCCAATTCCTATGTGAGTTAACAAAATTTGTCTGTAGAAAAACTACTATTCTTCACCATGCAACAAATACTGCAGCTTCCACCATGTTCACAATAAATTTGTTTACGTTGCTATTCAGAGTAATATGTATACAAAGCACTGAAAGCTCCTGAAACAGTTTTTGTACAAAGTTGAGAGAGCATAGTTTTATCACCGTTGGCGTTCTAAAACCTGGTAACAATAGCTTCAGTCTAGTTGTAGTTACGAGGTTTTAGCATAACAAAGACAATATATTGCATACAACCCATTACCACATAATCCTGCAGTTTGATGCAGTAAAGAAAAATTATTGTATGGGGTTTATAATGTCCTTATAAAATCCACAATAATTCAAAAAAACTATCAAAACCCATTCCCACACAATGACGCTTTTGGACACCCCTTAAGTAAAAAGGCTTTGGAAAACATTGTGAAAAATGAAGAAATTGCTTGTCATAAGCGATTGCTTCATTATCCACAATGTTTTCTACCCCAAAGGATAAAAAAATCTAAAATTTCATCAACTGAAAATTTGTCATCAGTCTGTAACTTCTTTCATTTGGGCCAATACTAGAGGTGCTTGAGAGCCTGTATCGCTCCACAGGCCTAAAATGTACTGATAAAGCAAATAGTGCATTCAAGAATTCAATTAAAACTGAATCCTCTTTTACATATCTAGCAAATAAATGTAGTAAATGAAATCTTTGAAATAGTTCAACATAAGCATTTCAAACTTTTCATTGTTTTACAAAAGCTAAGTGAAAAGTATGAAAAATTTACTTACTAAGTCAGATGAAAAGGTATTAACTAAATTTTCACTTTATACAATAGATCGACATAGGCCACAACCTTGAAAGCCATGTTTTTCAACTGATCCTAGTAAGATTAACCCATTCCAACTCAATCCCTCCTTTTTACGCCCTTCAAGAAAAAGCTTTGGAAAACATTGTGGAAAATGAAGAAATTGCTTGTATCAAGCAATTTCTTCATTATCCACAATGTTTTCTATCCAAAAAGGTGAACAGATTTAAAATTCCATCAACTTGAAATTGTCGTCTGCAACTCCTTTCAATTTGGACCAGTCTAAAATTTTGTCAAGTGGGAATGGGTTAAAGAATCTGACAAAGAGTCACTTGAAGAATATTCCAATGAAATTCGGTTGAAATCAATCAACAGGTTTCTGAGAAATTCTAGTGTATACCATATACATTATTATTAAATTACCCCCACCCCTACCGAAAAATCTATATGATCTTCCAATCAAATTCATTGAAAAATCTGATAAATGGTTTCCAAAGGATAATTCCTGTGAAATTTGGTTGAAATCAATCTCTTAGTTTCTGAAAAAAAAATATCTTTCAAAGTTTTGAATTTACACCATATACGGAAATAAGCCCTATCAATTAAAGCTTTTTTTCATCCAATCAAAATTCTTTTGAATACTCTGATAAAAAGTCATCAAAGAATCATTCCTGTGAAGTTCGATTGAAATCTATCAAGTGATTTCAAATAAGACTATTTGCAAAGCTTTAAGTTAACCATATGGAAATTAGCCCCGCCCATTTAAGCTCCCCGCCCATTTAAGCTATGTATTTCATCCAATCAAAATTCTTTGAAGGAATCTGATAAAGAGTCAACCAATGATCATTCCTGTAAAATTTGGTTGAATTCCATCAATTGGTTTCTGAGAAGATTTTTAAAGCTTTCACCACATATGGAAATTAGCCCCGCCCATTCAAACCATGTTTTTCATCCAATCAAAATTCTTTGAAGGAGTCTGATTAAGGATCACCCAAGGATCATTTCTGTAAAATTTGGTTGAATTCCATTGATTGGTTTCTGAGCAGAAGATTTTTAAAGCTTTCACCGCATATTGAAATTAGCCCAGCCCATCAAAGCCATGTTTTTCACCGGCAATCAAAAGTCCTTGAAGGAAACTGATAAAGAGTCACCCATTGATCATATTTTGTAAAATTTGGTTGAATTCCATCAATTGGTTTCTGAGAAGAAGATTTTTAAAGCTTTCACCATATATGGAAATTAGCCCCACCCATTAAAGCCATATTTTTCATCAGATCAAAATTCTTTGAAGGAGTTTGATAAAGGAACACCCAAGGTCCATTTCTGTGAAATTTGGTTGAATTCTGTTCAATACTTTCTGAGGAGAAGATTTTGTAAGTAAAAGTTTACGCTCTGATGGACGACGGACAACATGCCATGACAATAGCCCTCTGGCTTTAGGCCAATGGAACTAAACCCACCAAGAAATATTATCTGCAACACACATACTTGGGTTGTATGCAATACACCTATAAAAAACATTCATTGCACATGGAATCAGACTCGACAGAAAACAAAATTTGTATCTTACAATTACTAAATTGAAATGGTTAGACACTAAGATAATGATAAAAAATGTTGATTTTAGATAAACTTTGTTAGACCCTCTTTATCTTTTATAGTCAAAATTCATTGGTATATTATAAACCAATGGTTCAGCTTGAAACAGTTGTAACTGCCTATAAACATACCGGAAACATACTGTATCAAAATGGAATACTAATATGTAGTAGTCATACAAAACCTTGCTTTTGTTTCTCGCCTTTGGTCTTGTGAAATACCAAATTCCCGTACGTGGCTTGAACCCAATACAAGGTTTTGTATCAAAACTAAAACATTATATTTCCTGTGTATAGGACTTTTCTTTTTTAGAAAAAATCCAGAATCATCTTTTGATTAATTTCAAAATGTTTCCTCTATCCAAAAGAGTTATAGATTGATTGTCTTCAAGACCAGAACAGATGCCCACAAAATAACAAAGACTGTCTGGGTAATATCACTGTACTGTCACACCCAGTCGGAGTATAAGACACAATATACTTAACCCTTTCCTGTTTTTGGAAATTTTAGACTGGTCCAAATTGAAAGAGTTTGCAGACGACAATGAAAATTGGATGCAATTTGAAATGAAACCATCCTATGTGGTAGAAAATATTGTGGGAACAGAAGAAATTGCTTGTTACAAGCAATTTTTCTTTTTCCACTATGTTTTCCTAAGTATAAAATCACAGCAATGTAAAATCCTGTGTTTTTACAGGAAAGGGTTAAAGCAAGAAACTACTAAATTCAATATGTACTACTAGTTGGTGAGCAACAAAGAAATGTCATAATTACAACTTTATTCAAGCTGTATTTACAACCCATTTCTCCTAGAAAGAGCGCTCAGGATCAACACAACAAATAGCTTAAAAACCGAGTGTTTTCTTATCGACATCATATGATCAAGAACACTGTGGAACTCAAATTTTTCATATTTCTTAAATACCAAATTTACTGGACTAGAGAACAATTTAAGACTAGTCTAATAGTCCAATAATCTGTACCTAAACCTGAGAACAAGAGACCCAAGAGGGCCTATGTCCCTCAACTGGCTGAATTAAGTTCAACCATGAAAATCTTTGTGCTCAGGTGAGCTGAAAAAGGAAGGTTATCTTTCTATTTGTCTAATTTGAAAAATAATGTGTTGTCTCCATACACCATTAATCGAAAACAATATACTAACATAGAAGTGCTCAAGCGTGCTAAAAAAGGAACATTATCTTCATATTTTGCTAATTTGCAAAATAATGAGTTGTCTCCCATACACCATTAATCAAATACAATATACTAACATATTTATACCATGAATGGAAAAAAACCCTATCAAATTAAACTGTGTATTTTTACAAATCAGAAAGTTTAATGGAAATTTGGTAGATCTTAACCCAAGGAACATTTATAATAAAGAACAATGAAATAAATGCACAGTTTGAGAGAAAATGATTTTTCAACTTCGGTTGCAATGGCAACCACAGTTCTTCATGAACAAGAAGCCCAAGAGGGCCTGTATCGCTCCATTGGCTTTAACATCTCCAGATTTTCACCTATAGAACAATTTACTTTCTTACACTCATTTTACCTCAAATTACTACTCAGATGACCTTTAACACTTTTAAACATTGTTCTCTCCCTTGTTCTAATTGGTTACACTCCTGTCTATTTTCTGCTAATTTGGTAGTACAAGGGTTAACTTTTGTCTAACCCTAGCCCTGCCATGCATTTATTTGTTGGCCAATCAAAATTTCTACATAAGTTAAAGTAAAGGGTCAGCAAGCAACTACTCATACAAAATTTAATATAAATTGGCTCAATGGTCAAGGAGGATAAATTCATAAAGTGAAAATAAGCCCTGTCCAGCCTTGCCCATATATGAAGGGCCAATCAAATATTTTAATCAATTTAAATAAAAGGTCACCCAAGAAATATTCATGCCAAATTCCATTGTAATTGAACCATTGGTTCAGGAGAAGGAGATTCTTAAAGATTTTAAAGTGAAAATAAGCCCCAACCTGCCCCACCAGCATTTATGGACCAATGAAAATTTCTTGAACAATTTAAAAGAAGGGTTACCCAAGGAACATATCTAACAAGTTTGGTTGAAATCGAAACATTGGTTTGGTAGAAGACAGACAGACACACCCACTGACGAAACATGCACAACAGACAACGCCATGGCAATAGCACTCACACACTTATTTAACTCAAAATTGTTAAATAAATATATTTCTCCCATAACCTGAAAATTTTGGTTTTGTTAAATCTGAATTCCATCAAATAATAGCAGACTAATTTTAGCTACAATGTTTTCATAACTTATTGTCAGTACATCAAAATGATTTTGTTAGGTATTTGGAATATACAAATCTGAAAGGGAAGTAATAAGAAATCATTCTATAGCTTCATAAGATGCATTTATCTCCCTTTGATCAATGTTCTAGGAAATGTACCTATTCAGATATTTCTACACATGTAAACTTACACAATATACACATCTCTTTGCATTTACATGTTTAAAAGTGATAAATTAGTATTTCTAAATAAAGCTCACTCTGACTGAAAACAGCATTTTGAGGTTTCTTTACAACTATTTTGTGATGAGTGTGACCCAAAATTCTACGAAAATATCTAATTACCCCTAACCCGCATACCCTTTACCAACAATACCAACATTTAGGTGATTGCAACAACTAAACTATTCTAAACACATTTTCAGGAACAATTTAAGTAAAGGATCATCCATGAAACATTCAAACCAAGATTCATTGAAATCAGTCCAATCGATAGGGAGGAGAAGATTTTATAAGTTTCAAAGTGAAAATTGGCCACGCCTTGCCACGCCCATTTTTATGGGCCCATCAAAATTTCATGAACAATTTGAGTAAAGGGTCACCTAAGGAATATTGATACCAAGTTTCATTGAAATTTTGTCAAATGAGTTGGAAGTAGTATTTTTTAGATTTTAGAGTAAAAAAAAGCCCCATCCTGCCATGCCCTGATTTAGGTTGCATTCAAAATTTCATGAACAATTCAAGTAAAGGGTCACCCAAGGAACATTCATGCCAAGTATGGTTGAGATTGGTCAAATGGTTTGGGAGAAGAAGATTTTTCGAAGATTTTAAAGTGAAAATAAGCCATGCCCTGCCACACCCATATTTGGGGGTCAAACAAAATTTCTTGAATGATTTAAGTAGAAGATCACTCAAGGAATAAACATGCCAAGTTTCAATGAAATCGACCAAATGGTTTGAGAGGAGAAATTTTTTAAAGATTTTAAAGTGTAAATAGCCCCACCCTGCCATGCCCATAATTGGGCGTCAATCAAAATTTCTTAAACAATTAAGTAGAGGGTCACTCAAGGTACATCCATGCCAAGTTTCATTTAAATTGGCCAAATGGTTTGAGAGGAGGATATTTTTAAAAATTTTAAAATGAAAATATGCCACACACTGCCACGCCAATATTTGGGGGTGAATCAAAATTTCTATAGCAATTTAAGAAGAGGGTGGCCCAAGGACAATACCTGCCAAGTTTCATTAATTTCTGCCCATTGATTTAGGAGGAGAAGATGTTTAAAGAAAAGTTTATGCACGGACGGACAGCACGCATGGAGGCACGCACGACAGAAAAGGCGATGACAAGAGGAGCTTAAAATTATTGTTTGTAGGAATCTGAAAGAGAACCATCTAGGAAAAATCCTGTGAAAGTTTGGTTGAGATCTGACCACTACTATCTGAGAAGAAAATTATTTAAAACAAGAGGACCATGATGGTCCTAAATTGCTCCCCTGAGTATGATGGTTCATGGATTTATGATATATACAAAATAGCAAAGCCCTCTGTCTAATTATTTTGGAGAAGATGTTTAAGGATTTTCTCTTTTAATCCTAGGTATATTGATGATCCCAGCATATAACCCTGATTTCTTGAATAAGGAAATGCTTCGAAGTATAGACATCTATACATACCAAATAAGCTCTAGGCCGAATGGTTTGGGAGAAGAAGGTTTTCTAAGATATCATTCTTTATTCCTATCAAAAATTAGGAATCGCACAGAAAAGGGCTAATTTTCGGAATACAGTAGTTTTTTGAAGTATTTTGGTAGAGGGTCGATAGATGATGATACATACCACATATAAAAGCTCTAGGCATAATAGTTTTGGAGAAGAAGACTTTAAAAGATTTCCATCTTTATTCCTTTGTAAAATCAAGGATTGCACAGAAAAGGGCTAATTCTCAAAATACAGTTTTTTTTTTTTGTATTTTGGAAGGGGGTCAATAGATGATGATATGTACCAAATATCGGAGCTCTAGGCCTTATGGTTTTGGAGAAGAAGATTTTCAAAGATTTCCTTCTTTATTCCTTTGTAAAATCAGGGATCGCACAGAAAAGGACTAATTTTCAGAAAACGGTAATTCTTTGAAGTATTTTGGTAGAGGGTCAATAGGTGATGATACATACCAAATATAAAAGCTCTAGGCCTTATGGTTTGGGAGAAGAAAATATTAGAAGATATCTTCTTTATCCCGTTGTAAAATCAGGGATCGCACAGAAAAAGGCTAATTTTCAGAATATGGTAATTCTTTGAAGCATTTTGGTAGAGGGTCAATAGGTGATGATTTGTATAAATATAAAAGCTCTAGGCCTTATGGTTGGGGAGAAGAAGATTTTAAAAGATTTCCTTCTTTATTGTAAAATCAGGGATCGCACAGAAAATGGCTAATTTTCAGAATACGGTAATACTTTGATTTATTTTTGTCGAGGGTCAAAAGGTGATGATACATACCAAATATCAAAGCTCTAGGCCTTATGGTTTAGGAGGAGAAGATTTTTTAAGATTTCCTATGTAAAATCTTGGATCGCACCGAAAAGGGTTATTTTAAAAGTACAGTAATTATTTGAAGTATTTTGGTAGAGGGTCAATAGGCGATTATTTGTACAAATATCAAAGCTCTAGGCCTTATGGTTTAGGAGAAGATTTTTTAATAATTGTTTACGGACGGACAGACAGACGGACGCCGGACAATTACCAATCACAATAGCTCGATCACCTTGAGCATGTTGTGCTCAAGTGAGCTAAAAAAGTTTACACACCTGGACAGATGCATGCACACACACTCAACAGACACCAGGCTAAAAATAAACTATATACAAATTCTTTAACCACTTTCCCACACATGGCAGTTTAATGACATTATCAATGACTTTAGTCCCACTGACATGATATCAACCCTTTACCAAACAACAAATTTTAGACTTGTCCAAATTCAAAGAAGTTACCAGTAATTATATAAAAGAAATTAGCCTTTCTAGGTAAAAAATACTGTGGATAATGAAGCAATTGCTTGTAACAAGTAATTTCTTCATTTCTACATTGTTTTCCCAAACTTTTTTCTTGAGTAAATAACAGGCATTAAAAGGTGTAATAGTGTGGGGTGTTGAAAAGTCTGCAAAAAAAGAAAGCCAGACTAAATTACCAAAACAGAGGATATATTATCAAGTGAAAATCCCCAATAAGTGTTGAAATTCGACCAGGAAGAATTAAAAAGAATTGTGTCCCTTGTCTATATACATATATACTTGTCAAATTCAAAAAATCTATAAAGAGGCCCAGTAGTGAAAGCTTGTACCTTCTAGAGGTTCCCATTGCTATAAAGGTCCCTATTCCAGAGACCAGCAAAAAGACTGTAAAATCATTGCTATGAAAGTTTGAAATATGATCTTAGGCAATTAAACATTTTGAAAATTAAGAGTATGGGGAGTTTTAAAAAAAATAATTTCACTGACCTTGTCACAAGCTTCACAATGTTTTCGAGCCAAAAAGAGTGCCATAATTGTCCTAAATTGCTTACCTGAAAGTTATTTCAGTATAGCTGCAAATCTGATAAGCCCAGCTAGTCCTGCCACACCCCTATTTTTTCACAAATTAAGATTTCACAGACAAGTTTTGAAAAGGTCAGCTAAAGATTATTCCTGTCAAGCTTGGTCCAAATTGGCATAGTGGTTTAGAGGGAGAAGATCTTTAAAGAATTATTTCATATTTTTCTTTATGTCCGATAAGCCTGTACTGCCATGCCCAAAATTCAACAAGCGATGAAAAGGGTCACCAAAGGAAAATTCCTGTCCAGTTTGGTTCCAATACTTATATGCAAAGTGGTTTAGGTGGTGGAGTCATGTTTAAAGAATTTGAGAGCTTTTGTCACACAATGGACAACTGACACCCAGTGATCCTAAAAGCTGCCCTTAATTGTGCTTATCAGGAGATAAAAAGATGAAGGCACACAGACACACATACTTAAGACTACAGCTAATGAATTAAATTGCTTGATACTTAAATTTCTTTATTTTGCACAGTTTTCTAACTAAGAAGAAAAAATATTTGAAATTCCCAAAAAACATTAACTAATTGTAACAATACAATGACGCTTTTTGATTCCCTAAAGAAATATGATCATGGAAAACTTGTTACAAGCATATTATCCTTTAGTCACAATGTCTTATACCAAACTTATATATGTTACTTATTTTCCATTTCAGTGTGGTTCATAATGTCCTCTGCAACTTCTTTCAATTTGAGACCAGTCTAAAACGATATTGACTTTTAATGGGTATTTAATCCATTCCCACACAATCCCACTTTTTAAGGCCCCTCAAGAAAAGATTTGAGGAAAACAAGATTAAAAAATGGAGATATTGCTTTTTAAAAGCAATTCCTTCCTTTTCAACTTTGTTTTCTACCCAAATAGATGGATATAATCCAAATTATCTGAACTTGAAATTGTTGTCTGCAACTTCTTTGAATTTGGACCAGTCTAAAATTTTGTCGTATGAATTGGTTAAGTATCGTCTGTGACAGCTTGAATTTCGAGCAATCCTCAATTTTGTTTTTTTTGTGCTTTGTTAATAAATCATATGAATAAATGCTTAAATATTTTCCTTACAATTTGATAGCAGTAGAATACAAGTCAAGGCATACCATGATTACATTTATTGTCTGACATAAAGGCCCGATGAAAACAATCCAGAGCTATTATCAATGCAGGAAGAAAATCTCCAGTGAATTATCATTGGCACCACCAGTAACAAGGATTATGTAATAGGTCATCAACCATAAATCATATTTCCAATGATAAAACCAATAGTCTGTACACCGAGCTATTCAACGATTACCACAAGATCCTACATTTCTATGTGCTGAAGAAATATAGTTGAATAAAACAGAGTGGAAAAAAAAGAAACTGTTTGAGACAAGTAATTCCTCCTTTTCTCAAGGTATTTCCGATCCTGTTTTGTAGTTTTTTTAAATGTAAGTTCAGTTATTTTTCAATTTGAATGCAATTTAAAAAGTCAGCTGGAACATCTTTCAATTGGGTCCACTTTAAATTTTTGTTGTCTGGTAAAGCATATCACTGACTTGTCAAGATGTCAACTATGTCCCATTTACTGCAGCAGCTCACAAAAATATTCAAAAGCTGCTTGATACAACTTGAAATGATAACTTATTATCAACCTGTGTTGGAATTGCTCTGGTTGAATTCACAAGAGGGGTTGAAACTGTCTATCTTCATTGGAATATGAGTTAGAGTTGATCAATTTGGCAGTCTGTTAACCCACTCTCATACAATGACACTTTTTGGAGCATCAAAGACAAAAACTTTGTGCAAATTGAAGAAATTGATTGTCAAAAGCAATGCTACTCCGAAAGTAAGAAAAAAATCCAAAATGTCATCACCTAAAAATTGTCACCTGCAACATCTTTGAATTTGTACCAGTCTAAAATTTTGTTGTGTGGGAATGGTTTATAGTAACCC
The DNA here is from genome assembly GCA_946902895.1 of Fragum fragum. Classification (NCBI taxonomy): domain Eukaryota; kingdom Metazoa; phylum Mollusca; class Bivalvia; order Cardiida; family Cardiidae; genus Fragum; species Fragum fragum. Next base: position 25,533,636 of record OX336366.1, read on the forward strand.
ATTCCCACACTTTAAGATTTTAGACCAGTCCAAATTCAAAGAAGTTCCAGACGACAATATAAAAGTTGTTAAAATCTTTAAAATCTTTGTCTTTTGCGGTAGAAAACATTGTGAATAATTAAGAAATTGCTTGTAACAAGCAATTTCTTCATTTTCCAAAATTGTTTTCCAGAGCTTTCATATTTAGGGGAGTTTAAAAGCGTCACTGTGTGGGAATGTGTTAATAGATAAACTAATTACTAGAGCTAAATTTAGGCTTGACCAAAATAAGTTGCAAACTACAATTGAAAAATTGATACAGTTTTTAGCGGTTTTAAGTACAAAACCGGTATTTCACATCGATCAACCGGAAACAAGTTTTCACGAATTTTCTACTCATTTCCACGCATGCTCATAAACTTGAAGTGAAAATCTATGTGATTGCCTCCATCTTGTTTCATCGCTGATGAAGAAAATAAATTACTTGCTGAATGCCAACAGCCTCCTTTTAGTAAAATTCGACTTAATATATCCATAGTAAATTGTCTAATGAACTGCCAAATGAGAGAAAAATCTCCTCGCCGTTCAAGATAGAATCTAGGTCAGTGGTTAGTGGAGTAAACAAACTCCTAGTATTGACCTGGCAGGACTGAGCAAATTTACACCCCGAGTACGCAGTATATGCTACAAGTTACAACCTTGTTATAGTCGCGATTCAAGCGCATATTTAACCCCACTGAATAAAACACCCTTTTACCTCTCGAATTCGACTATATCTTCGAAACAAACATGTAGTACGTAATTATAATATGCCCAAAGCAAATAATTGATTTTTAGCTATGACTGCTTTACCTTTTATCATTTAACCTTTTACCACACAACCACAAAATTTCACCCACTGGGTTTTAGCGTAACTTCTAATAGTATTTCAGTTATATCGGGGCGGCTTGAGCTCCTAACCATGGTAGCTCTCACATCAGTATTACCACTACATCCTTATCGAGCATCCAGCTGCTCATCCCTCTTAGGTGTACGAATTGATGATACTTGTTGGCATTATTGAGCGCGGCTACTGATAAGCCAGCAAAACCGCTTTTGGGACTTCAGTCCTTTGATTGATATTGCTGTCTTTCCTAGAATTAATTAGTGTGAAAATGAAGATATTGCTAGTTTTACCACAATGTGGTACTCTTTCTTGGGGGTTCAAAAACAGTCTGATTGTTTAGGAATGGGCTAACTAAATACCGAACCAAAAAATTTAGACTTGTTTTAACCCATTCCCCCACAATGATAATTTTTCGAAAAAAGGTTTGCGAAAACAAAATGGAAAATGAAGAAATTTCTTTTATCAAGCAACTTTTCATTATCAACAATAACTTCTACCCCTTCAGACAATAAAAGTAAAAAATTCATGAACTAAAATTTGCTGTCCTCAATCCCTTTGAATTTGGACCAGTCCAAAATTTTGTCATCTGCTAAAGGATTAAATTGAAAGAAGCACAAGTTAATTGATTTTAAAAAGGGTTTTATCTATAAGGCTAGAAACATTGCTGAGAGAGAAGCAATGTATTCATAACCCACAATGCTATTCTTCTTTTTCTTTCTTTGTGGTTAAAAAAAATTAGGATTGAGTGGAAACGCTTAACTACCTGATGTAATTGGAACCCATCAGCTGTCATCTCAGTCATCACCTCTTTTATGTTAGTTCAGAATTTGAAATTGGCTTGTTTTCCTATCTGCATTAAACAAAACTTTGGTCTAAAATTAAAGTGGAATGACTTTCAAAGTCATTTTGAAACACCAATTTTATATATAGGATTATATTCATGGCCAGGATTTGGTAGGTGGACGCGTTCACAACTGCAAGCACACAGAATCTAACAAAAGAACAAACAGCCAGAAACAGGCAACTCTTCTGCTTCTCATTAAAAGCAATACAAACCGAGTTAAGTGTAAGCCATGAGTTTAATTTCTCCTATGAAACGTTGGTAGACATATATCAATCATTTAGGGCAGAAAGTTTACAACCAACTTCCAAACTTACTATTTTTACTAGAATTCTAAACATCCATTTTCCATCTCAGAAAATTAATTGCCTATCTTATCTAGAAGCAACATCTTCTTTTCCAAATCCACTAGATAGTAGCGCTAACCCATTACCACAGAGCTTAAGTTTAGATCCAAATTGTAGACAACAAGTACATTAGGTTGATGAAATTTTATATCTATTGGGAAAGAAAACATAGTTGGTATTTACTAAAGCTATTTTTCTTGAGGAGTGTAATAATGAGGTTAATTTGGGTTAATAATTTTTCCCTTCAATGCAAATTTTGATACAAGATAACAATTGACCAATAGATTTAGTTTTTAACTTGTAGCCAGAGATACCAACAGTAAGGTCAACAAAACTATAGATAGAGAAGGTCATTTGTATAAGTCTTCACCTTGTAACCTTGAATACTTACAGTAGGGTCAACAAAACTACAGATAGGAGATAATTTGTATGAGTCTTCACCTTGTAACCTTGGATACCAACAGTAAGGTCAACAAAACTACAGATAGGAGATAAATTGTATAAGTCTTCACCTTGTAACCTTGGATACCAACAGTAGGGTAAACAAAACTATAGATAGAGAAGGTCAATTGTATGAGTTTTCACCTTGTAACCTTGAATACTTACAGTAGGGTCAACAAAACTACAGATAGGAGATACCGTAATTTGTATGAGTCTTCACCTTGTAACCTTGGATACCAACAGTAGGGTCAACAAAACTACAGATAGGAGATAATTTGTATGAGTCTTCACCTTGTAACCTTGGATACCAACAGTAGGGTCAACAAAACTACAGATAGGAGATAATTTGTATAAGTCTTCACCTTGTAACCTTGGATACTTACAGTAGGGCAAACAAAACTATAGATAGAGAAGGTCATTTGTATGAGTCTTCACCTTGTAACCTTGGATACTTACAGTAGGGTCAACAAAACTATAGAGAGGAGATAATTTGTATGAGTCTTCACCTTGTAACCTTGGATACTTACAGTAGGGTAAACAAAACTACAGATAGAGAAGGTAATTTGTATGAGTCTTCACCTTGTAACCTTGGATACTTACAGTAGGGTAAACAAAACTATAGATAGAGAAGGTCATTTGTATGAGTCTTCACCTTGTAACCTTGGATACTTACAGTAGGGTCAACAAAACTATAGAGAGGAGATAAATTGTATGAGTCTTCACCTTGTAACCTTGGATACCTACAGTAGGGTAAACAAAACTACAGATAGGAGATAATTTGTATGAGTCTTCACCTTGTAACCTTGGATACCTACAGTAGGGTCAACAAAACAACAGATAGAGAAGTTAATTTGGATTATCCTTCACCTTGTAAACTGAGATACCACTAATAATATCAACAAAACTACAGACAGAGAGGGAAATTATGATTTGCCTTCAACTTGTAGGGTCAACAAAACTACAGATAGGAGATAATTTGTATGAGTTTTCATCTTGTAACCTTGGATACCTACAGTAGGGTAAACAAAACTACAGATAGGAGATAATTTGTATGAGTCTTCACCTTGTAACCTTGGATACCTACAGTAGGGTCAACAAAACAACAGATAGAGAAGGTAATTTGGATTATCCTTTACCTTGTAAACTGAGATACCACTAATAATATCAACAAAACTACAGATAGAGAGGGAAATTATGATTCGCCTTCAACTTGTAAACAGGGATACCAATGAATGGTCAACAAAACTACAGATTGAGGAGGTATATTGCATTAGCCTTCACCTTATAACTTGGGATACCAACTGTACAGTCAACAAAACTACAGATAGAGGAGGTAATTTGTATTAGCCTTCACCTTGTAACCTGGGATACCACCAATAAGATCAACAAAAATAAGGATAGAGGGGGTACAGGTATTTTGCATTCACCTTGAAACCTGGGATACCAATAGTGGGGGTCATAAAAACAACAGTTAGAGGAGGAAATTTGCATTAGCCTTCATCTTGTAACCTTGGATACCAACCAATAAGATCATCAAAACCACATATAGAGGAGGTAATTATATTAGCCTTCGCCTTGTGACCTTTGATACCAACTGTAGGGTCATGAAAACTACAGAAAGCGGATGTAATTTGGATTAGCCTACACCTTGTAAATTGGATACTAACAGTAGGGTCAAGAAAACTATAGATAGAGCAGATATTTTGGATTAGCCTTTTACCTTGTAACCTGGGATTCCACAAATAAGGTCAACAAAACTACTGGTAGAGGAGGTAATAAGTTTAAGCTTTTGTCTTGTAACAAGGGATATCAACAGTGGGATAAATAAAACTTCAGCTAGAGATGCTAATTTGCGTAAGCCTTCACCTTTTTACCTTGGATACCATCTTCACAGTCAACAAAACTACAGAGAGAGGAGGTAATTTGCATAAATCTTTACCTTGTAACCTGGGATACTACCAATAAGATCAACAAAAATAAAGATAGAGGGGGTGATTTGGATTAGCCTTCACCTTGTTACCTGGGATACCTACAGTAGAGTCATAAAAACTACGAATAGAGGAGGTAATTTGCATAAGCCTTCACCTTGTAACCTTGGATAGGAACAGTATGGTCAAGAAAACTACAAATAGTGGAGGTAATTTGAAAATGCTTTCATCTTGTAACCTGGGATACCAACAGTCAGGTCAACAAAATTACAGAGAGAGGAGGTTAGTTTGATAGGCCTTCACCTTGTAACCTGGAATACCAACCAATAAGATCAACAAAACTACAGAGAGAGGAGGTTAGTTGTATTAGCCTTCACCTTGTAACCTGGGATACCAACAGTAGGGTCAACAAAATTACAGAGAGATGAGGTTAGTTATTAGCCTTCATCTTGTTACCTTGGATACCAACAACAAGATCATCAAAACTACAGATAGATGTTACAAGCAAATTCTCCTTTTCCCACAATATTTTCTACAACATAGAATGATTCCATTTCAAATTTAATCCAATTTTATTTTCAGTCTCTTTTAACCTGGACCAGTCCAAATTTAAAAAAAAAAAACAGGAAAGGGTAAGACCATTCAAAATATTACTGGTTTAAGGAGAATCACAATTTCTGAAAAAAATGCAAACTGCAGTATTGGAGTAGTATGCCAATTGAAATAAATATGATCATTAATCATAAAACTTTGATACCGACCCAGTTCTCTGCTATTAATTACCAATATGTGCTCTACAAATATGCTTCATTCCATGCCATTGATTCATGAGTTAACCCATTTGCACATAACAAAAAATTTAGACTGGTCCAAATTGAATGAAGCTGCAGACAACAGTATATGTTCATGGAATGTTAATTTTTGTCTATTGGGATAGGAAACATTGTGTCAAATGAAGAAATTGCTTAATAAAAGCAATTTCTTCATTTTCCACAATTTTTTTGTAAGCATTATTCTTGACAGGCGTATAAGGAGGGCTTGTTAGGGAATGGGTTAAAAGCAGTGGTACAGATATAGTAAGAAATTTTGATTTCCTTATTTCTTAAAAATTATAACTTTATCCTGTTTTTAGGTATTTGTTAAAATCCTCTCTATAGGACAACTCAATTGAATACACACAACACAGGGTTTCATATGGGACTAATGATATTGGAATTCCAATTCTAATCAAGAGCCCTTTCTGAGTATCTGTTTCTTTGTTTGAATGGGGTTTAATGCTGGTTTAACAATTTTTCAATCGTGGAGGCTGGAGCACCTAACAATAGATTCCTGGTATATCTCACACCAGTACCACCTGATATCCTTTCCTAGCTATCCCACTTAGGTTTATGATTATCCACAATGGTGAGAGACAAATGTCAGAAAAGGATATGTGCTGCCACTAGGCATAGTGGCATTGAACCCATGACATCACGTGATTGAAGATTGGGAGTCTGCTGCACTTCCAACTGTGTTATGACCGTGTCCCTCTTTGAGCAGCCTATTAAGTTATCAAAGAGATTCAAAGAGAACTCACTTCTATACACATACACTGCATATTAAACAAGATATGCACCTTGCCACATATTTCTTTAAATTCTGAGACTCCAACCTAGAGAAGAACATTCCAGCCGCTTAGTACCTCATCCTTCTTACATAGAAAACAATTCTTCATTAACACAATTTTATAGCTGGTAATTGGTTTCTTTCATATGTGAGAAAGAATGTTGACCTGAATGTAAAAGCTCTTGGCCTAATTGTTTAGGAGAAGAAGACTTTAAAAGATTTCCTTCTTTATAATCCTTTGTAAAATCAGGTCTCGCACAAAAAAGGGCTAATTTACAGAATACAGTTATTCTTTGAAGTGTTTTGCTAGAGGGTCAATGGCTGATGATATGTACCAAATAACAAAGCTCTAGGCCTTATGGTTTGGGAGAAGAAGATTTTCAAAGATTTCCTTCTTTATTCCTTTGTAAAATCAGGGATTGCACAGAAAAGGGCTATTTTTCAGAATACAGTAATTCTTTGAAGTATTTTGGTGGAGGGTCAAAAGGTGATTATATGTACCAAATATCAAGGCTCTAGGCCTTATGGTTTGGGCGAAGAAGATTTTCAAAGATTTCCTTCTTTATTCCTTTGTGAAATCAGGGATTGCACAGAAAAGGGCTAATTTTCAGAATACAGTAATTCATTGAAGAATTTAGAAGAGGGTCAATAGGTGATGATACACACCAAATGTAAAAGCTCTAGGCCTTATGGTATGGGAGATGAAGACTTTCAAAGATCCTTCTTTATTCCTTTGTAAAATCAGAGATTGCACAGAAAAGGGCCAATTTTTAGAATACAGTAATTCTTTGAAGTGTTTTGCTAGAGGGTCAATGGCTGATTATATGTACCAAATAACAAGGCTCTTGGCCTTATGGTTTAGGTCAGAAGAAGATTTTCAAAGATTTCCTTCTTTATTCCTTTGTAAAATCAGAGATCGCACACAAAATGCTAATTTTTAGAATGCAGTAATTCTTTGAAGTATTTTGGTAGAGGGTCAATAGGTGATGATGTGTACCAAATATAAAAGCTCTTGGCCTTATGGTTTGGGAGAAGAAGATTTTCAAAGATTTCCTTCTTTATTCCTTTGTGAAATCAGGGATTGCACAGAATAGGGCTAATTTTCAGAGTATGATAATTCTTTGAAGTATTTTGGTAGAGGGTCAATAGGTGATGATTTTTACAAAATATCAAAGCTCTTGGCCTTATGGTTTAGGAGAAGATTTTTAATGATTTCCTTTGTAAAATCAGGAATCGCACCAAAAAGGGTTTATTTTCAGAGTATGATAATTCTTTGAAGTATTTTGTAAGGGTTTAATAGGTGATGATATGTACCAAATATCAAAGCTTTTAGCCTTCTGGTTTAGGAGGAGAAGATTTTTAAAGATTTCCTTTGTAAAATCAGGAATGGCATAGAGAAGGATGAATTTCAAGAGTACAGTAATTCTTTGAAGTATTTTGGTAGAGGGTCTATAGGTGATGATATGTACCAAATATCAAAGCTCTAGGCCTTATGGTTTAGGAGGAGAAGTTTTTTAATAATTGTTTATGGATGGACAGATGGACAGGCGGATGGACGGACGGACGGACAGATGGAAGCCGGACAATTACCGATCTCAATAGCTCACCTTGAGCATGTTGTGCTCAGGTGAGCTAAAAATGTTGATTCATAATATACTTAAGCTTAGGACAGTAGTATATTGTTTCTTCTTGTCTAATTGAAATTACAATAATTTCTTTTTTTTTTTTTCAAGATTAAAAGTTTTACAAAAATGATACAAAAATATTCATGAAATTTCATCACGGCCTTAATTTTCCAAGTTGTTTTTTCTCAAAGGGCGTCCAAAAAGCATCATTGTGTGAGAATGGTTTAAAGCTCTGTCACCTTGCATAACAACAGTCACTTCATGTAAATGAATAGAACAATCAGCCCCAGTCAGCTTTTGAAATGATTCTCCTTGATTGGAAGGGATCTCCAAAAACTAATAAAACTCCTAAGAGAATTTTGTCTCCAAGATTGTATGCTTTATATGCTAATTTGAGGAGATCAAACACTGACAACAAAACTGATTGACAAACCAAGCCATATTTGATATTCGTATGATGTATCTTCTTTGTCTTTTAAGATTAAATTTATAAATCAGTTGTTGTTGTTGTTTTCCTGTCTTTCAAATGAAAATCTATACAATATCTACACAAATCGTTTTCTCTCTGTGTATTTGTTTTCAATATGAAATTAGGATTTTGATATTTAGTGTCTCTTTACACACATTTTATTTATCAGCTTGAAAAGGTACAGATTACTAATCAATTTTGCAAATAACTGAAATACCTTGTAATATCTGCCTAATCTTAACAAGAGATCCATCATGGTCCTATATTGCTCACCTGAGTATGATGGCTCAAGGCTTTATGATATATACAAGCCATCAAAGATTTTAAAAGTATTTCTCCTCTAACCCTATGTAAATCCAAGATCCAACAACATATGGCTAATTTTTAGAGTTATGTCATTCTTTAAAGTATTTTGATAGAGGGTTAACGAGCAATGATATATACCACATATCAAGGCTCTTAACCAATTCCCACACAACCCCTCCTTTTTACACCCCTAAAGAAAAAAGCTTTGTAAAACATTGTGGATAATGAAGAAATTGCTTGTCACAAGCAATTTCTCCATTATCCACAATGTTTTCTGCCCTAAAAACAAAGATCTTTAAAATTTCATCAATTTGAAATTGTTGTTTGCAACTTCTTTCAATTTGAACCAGTCTAAATTTTTCTTGTGTGGGAATGGGTTAAGGCCTAATGGTAGGAGAAAATAGATTTTAAAATTTCCTTCTTTATTATTACTATGCTAATCTGAGATCATACAACAAAGCAGTAATTTTCAAAATAAAGTCTTTGGTAGAGAGTCATTAGGAGATGATATATACAAAATATCAAGCCTCTATGCCTTATGGTTTTGCAGAAGATTTTCAGAGATTTCCTTCTTAACCAATTACCACTTTGCCAAATTTTAGACCAGTCCAAATTGAAAGAAGTTGCAGACGACAATTCAAAGTTTATGAAACTTTGGATTATTTCAACTTTCTGGGTAGAAAACATTGTGGAAAATGAAGAAATTGCTCATTACAAGCAATTCCTTCATTTTCCACAATGTTTTCCAAAATGTTTTGGGCATCCAAAGGCGTCCTTGTGTGCACATGGAAGTGGTGAATTCCTATGTAAAATCAGGGATAGCAAAAAAGGGCTAACTTTCAGAATATGGTAATTCTTTAAAGTATTTTAGAAGAGGTCAATAAGAAATGATACATACAAAGTATGAAAGCTCTAGACCTTATGGTTTAGAAGAAGATATTCAAATATTTCCTTCTTTATAACTATGTAAAATTAGGGAATGCAGAGAAAAGGGCTAATTTTCAGAGTTTCTTAATTCTTTGATGTATCTGGTAGAGGGTCAACCATTGGTGATAAATACCAAATATCAAAGTACATGTACTAGGCCTTGTGGTTTTTGAGAATTTTTTTTTCCTGGTTGCCATGGCAACCAGAGTTCTTAATTGATTCCAACTCTTTGGAGTATTTTGAAAGATCATAACCTATTAAGGATCATTTCTGTGAAGCTTTGTTGAAATCTAATGGATAATCCAGGAGAAGATTTTTTGATACTTTTTATGGAAGAACAGATAGATAGAGTGGCAGACAGACACTGGACATTTATCAATCACAACAGCTCACATACAACACAATGTACTTAAAGGTGAGCTACAAATAGAAAGCTTTAACCAATTCCAAAACTACAAAAATCAGTCTAGTCAAAATTCAAAGATGATGAACATGACAATTTTAATCAAAGACATTTTGAAGTCCAATCTCTCTAAAGGTAGAAAGCTTTGTGAATCCAAAACTTTTTGGGGGGGTTGCATATAAACAAGTGGGATTGAGTGGGAATGGGTTTAGAATTACCCTCATTTATTTCTTTCATGCAAGTTTGCCCTTGCATGTCAGTATTTATGCAAGAGGCAATGATAAAATGTCCAGACATGATAATCATAATGTAGAACAAAAATATAAATCTTTACAAGCTTCACAGACACTCATTTACATTCCACACAAGTGTAAATTGCTAGTTTACCCATTCCCACACATTCCCACTTTTTTACAACCCCTCAAGACAAACGCTTTGGAAAACATTGTGGACAATGAAGAAATTGCTTGTAAAAAGCAATTTCTTAATAATCCACAAGGTTTTCTACCACAAAAGAAGAAGATATTTAAAGTTTCATCAATTTGAAATTGTTGTCTGCAATAGTTTTCAATTAGGACCAGTCTAAAATTTTGTGTTATGGTAATGGGTAAACCCATTATCAGAGGGCAAAATTTTAGATTGGTCCAAATTGAAAGGAGTTGTGGATGACAATTTAAATTTTATGAAATTTTAGGTTTTTCAACTTTTTTGTTTTGTAAATATTGTCAAAATGAAGTTTGGGGTTCGATCCTCAGCAGCGGCACATATTCTTTCTGACATTTGTCTCTCACCAATGGGTGTATAATTGTAAATCGAAGTTGGATAGCAGCTTGAGGCTAGGAAAGGATGTAATGGTAGTACTAGTGTGAGAAATACCAGGAATTCATTGTTAGGTTCTCCAGTCACAGCGATATGAATGAAATACTGTTAAAAGTGGTGTTAAACCCCATTCAATCAGTCTAAAATGAAGAAATTTAATGTTTTCCCAATTGGTGTCATTGTGTGGGAATGGAGTAGCCTTATACTGCAATACCAACCCACACTTGAAGTGCTTTTAAAAACAAAAAGGGCAATTGGCCCTGAAGCATTTACCATTGCAACAAACAGCCCCCCCCCCAAAAAAAAAATGACCTAAACCAGACAATATCTTAATTCTGTCTTGTAAATATCATGGAGATTAACATTTTACCCATCACCACATCACAAATTTTAAGTCTGGTCCAAATTGACAGAAGCTGCAGATGACAATTCAAGGTTGATTGAATTCTAAAATTCTTTGTCTTTTGGGGTAACAACATCGTGGACATTGAAGAAATTTCTTGCTTCTAGGTTAACAATGTTTTCTAAAGTTCTTTTCTGAGCAGCGTAAAAAGGAAGGTTTGTTTAGGAATGGGTTAAACTAAGTTTCACAATATTTAATCCATAATGCGTTGTATACAAAGTCATTCAATGGTTTGACCTAGTGACCTACTTTTTGAACCCACATGACCAAAATTTGAGCTTGTCTAATTTATCAGAGATCAAATTTCCAAGGAATTATAGCCTCAAATAATTTCTAGAGTACATACAAGTATTCCAAAGTTTGCCCTAGTGACCTACTTTTTGACCCAATTTGACCAAATATCAGACTTGACCGAAATATCATACAGGCAAACATTCTGACCAAATTTCAAAATATTTGAGGCAAAAAATATGCCCTCTTGGAATTTCTGTGATTTGGTCTAGAGACCTAATTTTGACCCCATATGACCAATTTTGTGAATGACCAAGATATTATTAAGACAAACATTCTGACCAAATATCCTTTCAATTGAGGCAAAAATGTGCCATCTAGATTGCATACAAGATTTTTCTTTTTTAAAATTTGAACTGGTGACAGAGTTTTTGACCCCACAGGACCCAATATTAAACTTGTCTTGGGTTTCATATGGACAAAGATTCAGACTAAATTTCAAGACATTCAAGGCAAAATTGTGGCCTTTCGAGTGCACACAAGATGTTGACATACAATGGATGCCAGACATTGTTAGATCACTTAAGCTCACCTAGAATATACTTTGAGTTGAGGTGAACTAAAAACAATATTACAAGCAATTTCCCTTTCAGTTACAATGTTTCTCACCCTATATGACACTCCATTAACAATAATTACACATCTGTAACATCTTTTAATATGAACAAGTCTATTTAACTACGTGCCTCCATGTTAATCTTTTTTCCGGATGAGACCTTGATAAGTGACCTTGACCTTAATGAATGAACTAGACCTTTTAACCAGCTGGTGCCTATCTATGCAAGGAACATGTATCCCATATATGAGCCATGTATCTTGAAAAAGTTTAGAGAAATTGTAAATGTTTTGTTAATATTAGAGTAAGACAAACATACAAGACAGACAAACAACAGTAAAACAATATGCCCTTTCGATGTGTAAGCATAAAAATGTTTATCGGATAATTTATCAAATTGATCTGCTTTTTAACTTTAACAATCTGCTTTTACCCAATTTGAAACTAAGTAACTTTTGCTTTAAGTAATTAACTCATTCCGACACAATGAAGCTTTTTGATGACCCTCAAGAAAAACTATTGGGAAAACATTCTGGAAAGCGTTGTGGTTTTTTAACCTTAGTTCCAACACACCTTTTTGTACGCCCTGCAAGTAAAGCAATTGGGAAAACACTGTGTAAAATGAAGAAATTGCTTGTAACAAGCAGTTTCTTCATTTTACACAATGTTTTCTATCCAGAAAGTTGAAAAAATCTAAGAATTAAAATGTCGTCTACGTCTCCTTTCAATTTGGACCAGTCATCATTAGACTCACCTGGTAATAAATCAAAAAAAATGTACTTGAGGCGCTTAAAAAATTTTAGGACTGTGTGGGAATAGGATAGGTATGGAATGATGTCAGAAACATACTTATTGTTTGTTCTCAGCTTGAATGGAGTTATAATAGACTGTGAAATGGAAGAAAAATTGGACGAATTTATTAAATTTACTATGAGCAATCTTATCGGGTACATGGCAGTGTGTTTATTTTTCATTAAATGAAAATAAAACCCAACATATGCCTTGTGTGTTCACTATGACTGGGTATAACAGGAAAACGAAATTCCATACTAGTATAAATACCATGACTTTTGTCCCAATCATCTTGAGCAGACACATTATAAAGTAGAGTATGATTTGAGTAAGATCTTCATAATCAGGAAGCTTTAGTCAAGCTTATTTTGAACATGCTCAAAACAAGCATGGCAGGTTTGTGGCCAACAATAATCTGGATAAAGTTGCAAAAGGGCAGTAATCGTACAAGCAGGGCAGAAGCATTGTGGAGAGATGATCGTAGTAATAGCACAATAAAAATGAAGAGCAGTCAGGAACACAATGGATTACGCAATTCTTCCATTTCATTCTTACTGCTGTCAACCTATGATCTGTCTATATTCCTGACAATCTTTCAAAGAACTACCATGATCTTACGACTGATCATGCCACACCCAATCAGGCATGAGTTTGTTTTTATAGCACTGATTATTTGTGTAATCACAATCAGACTGTCAACTACATATAAAGGGCGGCACTATATTTCAAGATCATTTGCAGTTGAAACTTCCAAATTAGCACATATTGTTACAGTTACAAAATTATATCAAGCAGTTTCTTCATTTTCCACAATGTTTTCCCAATCGTTTTCTTGACAGGCGTCAAATAGATGAATTGTGTTGGGATAGGTTAATGATTGCATGTTATTTGCAAGGATTTTAGATGAAAGAGCACACAAACAAGACAGATATATACATAGTTATCATGATATTTGTTATTGTTTCAGTCTAATTGAGATGAAGGCTAGATTATGAAATGTCATATTCAATATAGATATCACTAGATCGATATTATTTGACTTATAAAAGACTGTGTTGACTATATATTGCAATTAAAGGAGCCACAAAGAATGATTTATTAAAACCTGTTGTAAAACAACAACATTTTAAATTGGTCAAAATTGAAAGAAGCTGCAAACAAAAATTTCAAGTTTTTTGATTTTTTTTCTTCATCTTTTTGGATAGAAAACATTCTGGATAATGAAGAAATTGCTTGATACAAGCTTGAATGAGCTGTAGTTACATCATTAAAGTCACAAAACAACAAAACAAGAGGACCATGATGGTCCTAAATGGCTCACCTGAATTGTCTGCTGTTGAGAAAATGCAACCAGAGCCAAATGACTAACCAGTTTCATGAAGATTGAGCCAAAACTGTGGCCTCTAGAGTGTAAACCAGGGTTTTAACGGACGCAAAAAATCTGCGTCTTGTACGCAGAATCATGATAGCAGGACTCGCAGAGTTGGAAGACATGCGTCCCCAGGGACGCAATTTCAAAATCAAAATATGGATTAATGATAACAGAATTCTGAAAATTTTCAATTGTAAAACCCGTTGATGTTTACACCAGGTGGTACAAATGTCTTAACTCTACGTCAAATACCAGTTTAATCTTAAATTTTAGGGGTCCCTGGGACTCAACATATTTGGTTTAGGGAGTCCCTGATTAAGTTTTGAGGGTCCCTCATTGGTTTGGAAAAATAGATTAATAAGCATAACTAGAGTATTATCAATTAAACTACATGTATAACATGTATTTTTTTCCATATACACCATAAACATGAAGTGTATGTTTACAACCTAGATAACAAACTTTTAAAGACATGATACAATAATTGTTATACTTAAGGTGATATCTACAGTCTGCCTTCAGCTCCATGTTCAAAGGTTCTTGCAGCCTGAATGACATCAAACAGCTGTACATTAGGACCCTGGAGCTTAACAAACATGAGTATGTTCAATCTATCTGGATTCAGACGATTTCTTACCTTATTTTTGATCACATTTTGGAAGGAAAAACCTCTTTAATATGGTGCTGAAGATACTGGTACTCTGTTCAGAGTCTACAGGTTTTTAAAACCTTTATTGAAGAAGGACGGAAGGTCTCTTTGCTGCGACATTTTGATATTTCCTGATGCAGATGAAGAATTAAAATCACGTCATCAAGACCATTGTATCCACTGTAAACAGTTTTTCACAATTTAATTGGCTGTCGGTGAATGTAAAAAGTGGTTACCCTCCTGTTACTTTTTACTTATCAGAATACAAATAAAAAATCGAATTGGCAGCGCAAAATATCGTTTTTGAAGTTGCATTTGGATATCTGACTTGATAAATCATGACAAAAATTATCTGTTGAGAATTTAATAAAAGAAAAACAATACAGTTAAGGGGTTAATAAATAATCGCCAGTAAACGTCGCGGACTGGAATAACTCCAACAGCTATTTGGAATACTTGGTGTTTTTCATTCTTCACATTGTCTGATAAGTTGTGAAGATCGGCACGTTACGTAAGTGTAAATACTGTAGAGTATTGGTATTTGATGTAGAGTTAAGACATTTTTACCACATGGTGTAAACATCGACAGGTTTTACAATTGAAAATTTTCAGAATTCTGTTATCATTAATCCATATTTTGATTTTGAAACTGCGTCCCCGGGGACGCATGTCTACCAATTCTGGGAGTCCTGCCATCATGATTCTGCGTACGAGATGCAGGTTTTCTGCGTCCATTAAAGCCCTGATTATTACAGCTACTGTATATATAAAGTTTGACCAACTGCATAAATTTATGTAGGTGTGCACAAGGGCTACTAAGAATCAGAAGGATATTAAACCATTACCAGACAACAAAATTTCAGAATGGTTCAAATTGAAAGGAGTTGCAGACAACAATTTAAATTTTATGAAATTTTAGCTCTTTTCAACTTTTTGTGTAGAAATCATTTTGGAAAATGTAGTTTTTCTTGAGGAGCGTCAAAAAGTGTCACTGTGCTAGAACAGGTTAAAAATCCTCCTGAAATTCTGAATCGCTGTCAATTTGATCAATTATATACTTAGCACTTAACCCATAACCACTAAATGACTCATTCTGACACCCCTCAAGAAAAGTGATTTAAGAAAAAATTGTGGAAAATGAAGAAATGGCTTGTTAAAAGCAACTTCTTTCAATTTGGGCCAGTCTTAAGTTTTGCCATCTGGTAAAGGGTTGATTTTCAATGTCACATAACTAGTCCAAGTTGTAATATATTGTAGATTACTGTAAATCATCACTTCAGTATCTTTCAGGTAGGATAAAAGTAAACAAGAGGGCCTTTGGCCCTTAAGTGCTCACCGTAGACAAAACTCTGGAATATCAAACACAGTTCAATTTTAAAGAGAGTCACCATTTGATAACCCTATATTTAATTTGAAAACTTTAAGCTTGGTGACTTGTTGTAAGTTTGTTTGTTTGAATGGGGTTTTACGCCGCTTTCAACAATCTCTCGGTTATATCGCGGCGGCTGGAGCACCTAACAATGGATTCCTGGTATTTCTCACACCAGTACCGCCATCACATCCTTTCCTAGCCTCCAGCTGCTATCCCACATAGGTCCACGATTATCGACCCATTGGTAGGAGACAAATAGTCAGAAAGGATGAGTGCCGCCGTCGGGGATCGAACCTGGAACCTCTAGATTGACAGTGCGACGCGCTACCAACTGCGCTATGACGGCAGCTGACTTGTTGTAAGAGGATTTTGAATAACATTTCTTCTTCGTCTCTGTATCCATTGAGGTGTGCTCTAGATGAGTCCAATAATAAGACTCTTTAGCGTTTTCCTCTTCATTTCTAAGTAAACAGGAAGGATTCATAGATGGAATCAAAATATCACCAAAAAGGCATCAAGTGAAAAAGTTTTGCAATAATTTACTTCCAGATTCTTCATACCTTAATTTATGTATCAATGTTAAAAAAATTCTGGTTTTGGAGGAGAAGGTTTTTTTTAAAGATTTCCTACTTTCTTTTTACAATTTACTAGAATGTTTCTATGTTAAATAGGGTGTGCCCATGCAGAGCCCAAAATATGACTCAAGGGTCATCACATGAACAACCTTAAAGAGGAGATTTTACATACCAGATATCAATCATAAGGATCATTTCAGGTTAGAAAGTTTTAAAAGTATTTCTTCTTTGTTTCAATGTTAAAATAGGCTGCACCCAGGTGGAGCCAAAATGACCCAAAGAGTATCACATAACCAAACTTTGTATTGGTTCACTGAGAAATTATACAAATCAAATAATTACTCTCTAAACTTTCTGGAGCCGCCGTCATAGCGCAGTTGGTAGCGCGTGGGACTATCAATCTAGAGGTTTCGGGTTCGATTCCCGACGGTGGCACTCATCCTTTCCGACTATATGTCTCTCACCAATGGGTCGATAATCGTAGACCTATGTGGGATAGCAGCGGGAGGCTAGGAAAGGATGTAATGGTAGTACTGGTGTGAGAAATACCAGGATTCCATTGTTAGGTGCTCCAGCCGCCGTGATATAACTGAAAGATTGTTGAAAGCAGCGTAAAACTCCATTCAAACTAAACTTTCTGGTTTTAGAGGAAGATTTTTAATGTTTACCTTCTTTGTTTAATGTAAAACAGGGTGTGCGTGGGGAGAGCCTAGATATGACCCAAGGGGCATCCTTTGAACAAATTTGATAGATGTCTCCTGGAAGGTGCTGCATACAAATATCAAAGCTCTTGATCATCTGGTGTCAGAGAAGAAGATCTTTAGATTTTTCCTTCTTTGTTTCCATGTAAGAATAGTGTGCGATTCGTCAGAGTCCAAACATGACCCAAGGCATATCATAATGAACAAATTTGATAGAAGTTCCATACTAAATGCTGCATACCAAATATCAATGCTTTAGTCATTTTCATATCAGAGAAGAATTTTTTTAAAGTTTTCCTTCTTTGTTACAATGTAAAATAGGGAGCCCAAAATTAATATGACTAAAGGGGCATCATTTGAACAAACTTGATAGATAATGCATACAAAATAACTAAGCTCTCAGTCTTCTGTTTTTCTGAGAAGAAGATTTTTAAAGATTTCATTATTTCAACCCTTTGTTACTATGGCAACTAGTGTTTTGGAAGGATTATAATCATTTGAACAATTTTGGGAGAGCTTCCCCCAAGGAACATCTATTGCAAGTTAACCCTTGTCATGTTGAAACCGGAATATTCCTATTTGGCAGGAGGTATAGACTAAGATCAGACTGCACTTATGTGCAGGCTGATCTTAGTCTATACCTCCTGCTTGTACTTTTCCTGCCAGAGTTGTTTATGAAGTTGATTTCTAAAAAAAATATTATTTTTGAACAACAAGTTCTATCAGTGCTTTCAGCCCTTTGATTTGACAGCAATTCAGTAAGGTAATATATACAGCATGACAAGGGTTAATCAAGATTGGCCCACTGATTCAGGAGGAGAAGATATTTAAAGAAATTATTGATAGACACACAACAACGACACACAAGATGGGACAACAGACATTGGGCAATGACAATAGCTCAACCTGAGCACTTTGTGCTCAAGTGAGCTAAAATAAAGGATAATACAAAAATCATTATCCAAACATCCAAGATGATTTTACAAACTTCCCAACTTCTATTGTCCATAACTTTAAATTTTCATCTGTAGTTATATATTAAGCCCTTTTCGAAATTCTAGGAAGATCCCTTCCACGGCCACTCCCCCTACTTGATTAACCTGTTAAATAATACTCACTTTTTTATAGACTAGGTAGTTTGGATTTTCTTCCTGATTAATTTGCCCATTTCCAAACATAAGGGCGCTGGACAGTGTATTGGGTAAGGACTCCGTCCTCTTATTATATCGATGATGGCCCTGAGCCATTGCCAGACCCCAAACTGTGATCAGCTAGTCCCATCTAAGTTCACACCATCACTGTGAACATACAGAAAACTGAAAATAGACAATACATGTCATACATATTTCATCGTTGGGTGAGCAAAAAGTCGTAATTACAGCTTTATTCAAGTGTAGATCGAAAATACTGTTGACAATGAAAAAGTTACTTGTCACAAGCAATTCTTCATTGTCCACAATGTTTTCCCACCCTTTTTTCTTAACTGGTGTAAAAAAGCAGGATTGAGTGGGCATTGGTTAACCCGTTCCCACACAATAAAATTGTAGACCAGTCCAAATTCAAAGAAGTTGCAGACAACAATTTCAAGCTGATGAAATCTTCAAATTCTTTGTCTTTTAGGGTAGAAAACATTGTGGATAACGAAGAAATTGCTTGTCACAAGCAATTTCTTCATTATCCACAATGTTTTCCAAAGCTTTCATATTGAGGGGCGTTAAAAAGCAACATTGAGTGGGACTAGGTTAAAACATAGATATATATCAAGCAGTAGCCTGAAATTCTATCCTCATTATTTACATAGCACACAAGCATCTATTTTAATCACCTAATTAGCTAGAACAAGCTGTTGAGGGAAATGTTTTCTAATCTGATATTTCTTCTGCTTATAACTCTACTGGTTCACTTTGGTCTGGAGATTTATATTGACCCTTTTCCTGATCTTCCTGCAATAGTTCCTGACAGATTGCTGGCCATGCCTGCAGTGAGCTCTAACAGGAAGTTTCACCTAGACATCAAACAGTGTTATTTTGCTAAATCTATGGCCAATATCATTTAACAAACCAGAGTTTTTGACGGAATTAAATTCTTTTAACAACTTTTGTAGAACTTCACCCAAGGAACATCCCTGCAAAGTTTCAGCTTGATTGGCCTACTGGTTTAGGAGGAGAAGATTTTTAAAGATTTTTACAGATTTACTAAGGATTCCCAATTTTATATGCAGCGGCAACCAGAGTTTTTGACGGAATTAAATTCTTTTAACAACTTTTGTAGAACTTCACCCAAGGAACATCCCTACAAAGTTTCAGCTTGATTGGCCTTCTGGTTTAGGAGGAGAAGATTTTTAAAGAAATTGTGGACAGATGGACGGACGACGGCCGATCACAATAGCTCACCTCGCACTTTGTGCTCAGGTGAGCTAAAAAGTAGCATGGCCAGTTGGTTGGTGACTAAAATGTTATACCTACAGTTTGAATAAGGTGCAGTTACAACACTTAACCCTTTCCAAAAATTTAGACCTGTCCAAATTCAAAAGTTTTGCAGACGAAAATTTAAAGTGGATTTCATTTGAAAATAACCATACAGTTGGGTAAAAAATATATATTTGAATAGAAGAAATTGCTTGTTAAACTGTTTTATCAATCATAAGATCACAAGGACGTAAAGACCAGGGGTTGAACAAGAAAAAGTCGCCAAATCAACAAATATGCACCACATAAATACTACCAATGTTGGAGTTCTAAGTTCCCTCCCTGTCTAAATGAATGACTTAATTTGTTGATACATTCTTTGATTGACAGCTGCAATCCGTCAGTTGGTATGGGTAGGTAATATAAATAAAGATCAGTCTACACATACAATTGCTTTCCAATCTATACCTAGCTTCATGTCATTTAACCAATTACCACAAAACATAATTTCAGACTCATCCAAATTGAAAAGGAAGTGTCAAATAAGGTAGAAACATGGTAAAACAAGAGGGCTAAAATAGTCCTAAATCACTCACCTGAAAAGATTTCTCTTAGTCTGATAAGGCCAGCCCTGCAAATCAAAATTTCCTAAACAAGTTTTTAAAAAGGTCACCAAAGGAATATTACTACCAAGTTTAGTCAAAATTGTCCCAGTGATTTAGAAAATTATTCTTAAAAAATTATTTGATGATTCCGATATTCTGATAAGCCAAACCCTGCCACAGCCACATTTTTGCAAATCAAAATTTCATAAACAATTTTTGAAAAGGGTCACCTCTGAAGCATTCTTGCCAAGTTTTTTGCAGTTTGGCTGAATGATTTAGGAGTACAAGATTTTTAAAGAATTAATTCATGATTTCTCTTAGTCTGTAAACCAGGCCCTTTCACACCCCATTTTTTGCGAATCAAAATTTAAGGAAGTAGTTTTGAAAAGGGTTACCATTGGAACATCTTGCAAAGTTTGTTTGAGGCCAAGTGGTTTATGACGACAAGATTTCTAATGAACTTTTTCATTTTTTCTCTTAAGGTCTGATATTTACCCCAATTTTTCTCACTATTCAACATTTCATCAAGTTTTGAAAAGGACCACCAAGGGAACATTCTTGACAAATTTGGTCCAAATTAGCCCAGGGGTTTAGAAGGAGAAGATTTTTTCAGAAATATTTCATGATTTTTCTAAGTCTTATAAGCCCGGCCCTTCCAAGCCCCTATATTTTGGCCAATCAAAATTTCATGAAAAAGAAGAAGTTTTGAAAAGGGTCACCAAATAAATATTCCTGTAAAGTTTTTGTCCAATTAGATGGCTATAGAGGAGAAACTCTTTAAAGAATTATTGCCGACTTCTGACAGATGACGCAATCATCTGGCAATGGGTTAAGCATAAAACATTTTCTTTTTCATATTGCTTGTTGGCAATGATCCTTATAACACTTTAACCCATTCCCACTCAATCCCTCCTTTTTACGTCCCTAAACAGAAAGAAGCTATGGAAAACATTGTGGAAAATCAAGAATCTGCTTGTTTCAAGCAATTTCTTCATTATTCATAATGTTTTCTATCAAAAAAGAAAAAAACATTCAAAATTCCATCAACTTGAAAATGTTGTCTGCAGCTTCTTTCAATTTGGACCAGTCTAAAATGTTATGTGGATATGGGTTGAAATAGACAAGTTGGGTAGTTAAGGTCACCCATCAACAATAGATCATTGTAAATTGTTAAAAAGAAAATCTCATCTTGGCAAGAGATGGTCTGTTATGGTTACAATCCCTCCCACAGTTTGGGAGCCCAATCTCTGCAGCAGCAAAGCAATACAAACATTTATAATTGTAGTGTATTGGGTGCAGTAATTTTATCATTATAATTTGGAGGATGGCTGGAAAATTTACAAATCAGTGTACTTATTTAACCCATTCCACACAAACACACTGTTTATGCCCCCCCCCCCCCAAAAAAAGGTAGGGAAAAAATTGTTGAAAATGCAGAAATTGCATTTCCTACAATGTCCTCTACTCAGAAAGACCATGATCTTCATCAGCTTGTAAGTGAAGTCTGCAACTTCTGTAATTCTGAACCCGAGTCTAAAATTTTGTTGTCTGGTAATAGGTTAATCATTACAATCATTCAATGTCCGCATTAAATGCTTTGAATATTACGGACACGTTTTTAAGTTAACAGTCAAATTTTGAGGTCTTTTCAAAGTTCAACAAGTGCAAACTGCCACTGGAGGCTTAACCACTATTAATCCATTAAATGCCTACGCCATAAAGAGTAGTTCTTATTTCGGGAATATTGCAAACTTTGCAACTGCTTTTTATGGGCACATGAATTCACTTTATTCAAATTGTAGACAACTCTTATAAAAGCATGCATTTTTCAACCCAATCCCACTCGTTCATGCTTTTGAAACATCCCAAGCAAATAGCTTTGGAAAACATTGTGGACAATGAGGAAATTGCTTGTAACAGGCATTTTCTTCATTGTCCACACTGTTTTCTACCCTACAAGACAAACATCAATATTACTTTTTACAAAGAATATCACTTAATAAAAACATGCTTTGCTAGCTTACAGTACTTTCAGTATTTTGATCATATTTTTGTTGGCTTGAAAAATACCACCAATTTGTGGGAGTGATCTTAATCCTTGCCATGCTGAACCCAAATATTCCTGTTTGGGCAGGAGGTATAGCCAAAAATCAGCCTGCACATATGTGCAGTCTGATCTTAGCTACAACTCCTGCTTGTCCCTTTTAATCCATTACTAGATGGCTAAATTTTAAACTGGCCCAAATTGAAAGAAATTGCAGATGTCAATTTAAAGTTTATGAAATTTTGCATTTTTCAACTTTCTAGGTAGAAAACATTGTGGAAAATGATGAAATGGCTTGCATCAAGCAATGTCTTCATTTTCCACATTTTTTTTCCGATGCTTTTTCCTTGGGGGCATCCAAAAGCGTCACTGAGTGGGAATGGGTTAAGCCAGAGTTGTTTATAAGAGTATTTTTTTTAAAAGAATTATTAACCCAAAATGTATGTATACAGTACTGTCAGCCCTTTGATCTTAATGCAATTCTGTAGAGGATTTTATTCATTATGACAAGGGTAAAACCATTCCCTAACAATCCCTCCTTTTAATGCCCTTCAAGAAAAAAGCTTTGGAAAACATTGTGGACAGAGAAGAAATTGTTTGTTTCAAGCAATTTCTTCAATGTCCATAATGTTTTCTACTCCAAAAGACAAAAAAAAAAATAGAATCTCATTTACCTAAGATCGTTTTCTGCATCTTCTTTGAATTTGGACCAGTCTAAAATTTTGCATCTGTGAATGGGTTAAATTCAAATACCACTTTAATTCAGAAAAATCCTACTAGTGTAGTTTAAACCAAGTTTTGAGAAGTAAAATGACGATTTTCAGAATCACAAGTTCTCTTGGATTCCCCTAGCAGTATGAGAAAACAGCACATTACTTCAGATTATGTATAAATCAATATTGGAATGGACGGATCCCTGTTCAAGTGCATAGACTGGGCTACAACTTGTTTCCTTACATGTCAGATAGACAGAAAACCAGTCAAAGTTATTTATATAGCATTGATTCCTTTGATAACCCTTCACTAATAAAAGCTAGATGCTGTAACTGAAGTAATGATGTTACAAAACAATTGACCAATCACAGCTATCAATCAAAGAATAAACGACAAATTGAATCATTCATTTAGCCTCAAATTGAGCTTTGAACTCCAACATTAGCTGCCATTTCGGTCAATCATTTTTGTTGGTTTGGCGACTTAAACATAACTATAGCTTATTCAAGCAGTAGTTACGAGGTTTAAGTCGCCCAACAAACAATTTTTACTTTTTTGCTAAATGCAACTGGCCATAAATTTTGCAAAATAACGCAGTTAAAAACCGAAGCGCACCTTCCCGTCTGAGTTAACCCTTTCCAATTCAAATACGGGATTTCACGTTCCTGTGATTTTATAGTTAAGAAAATATTGTGATAAAAGAAGAAATTGCTTGATACAAGCAATTTCTTCTTTTATCACAATATTTTCTACCACATACAATGGTTTAGTTTCAAATTGCACTCAATTTTCATTGTTGTCTGCAACCTGTTTCAAATCAGGGCCTGTTTAAAATTTTGAGAAACAGGAAAGGGTTAATAGGCAGGGCCTAAGGAGTCAGTGGGCGGGGCCAGCAATTGGTCAATTGCCTTGCATTTTTTTGTTTTTTTGTTAACCCTTTCCTGTTTTTGTAAATTTTAGACTAGACCGATTGAGAAAGGTTGCAGATGACGAAGAAAACTGGATGCCATTTGAAATGAAACCATCCTATGTGGTAGAAAATATTGTGGAAAAAGGAGAAATTGCATGTTACAAGCAATTTCTTGTTTTTCCACAATGTTGTCTCAAGTATAAAATCATAGGAAAGTAAAATCCCGTGTTTGAACAGGAAAAAGTTAATGTGTTTTCTCTCCAAATATTGGTACATCAGCACTCAGATCAGTATTTCGTACAATCAAACTTACTATGATCACTTTCCCATACGACAAAATATTAAATTAGTCCAAATTGAAAGATGTAGTTGCAGATGGCAATTATAATTTGATGAATTTTAGAAATCTATCTGATTTGAGGAAGAAAACATTATGGATAATGGAGAAAATGCTTGAAACAATTCTTAGACTGATTATATTGAAATTTTAGATTTTTTCAACTTTCTCTGTAGAAAACATTGTAGAAAAAGAAGGAGTTCCTTGTTACAATAAATTTCTTCGTTTCACACAATGTTTCCCATTTGTATTTCTTTAAAAGACAAAGAATTTCAACATTTCATAACTTTAACCCATTCCCACACAATTGAATTTTAGACCAATCTAAATTCAAACGAGATGTGTTTGTGAAACACCTTGCCCCCGAAATAGGAATTCTTTAGAAACGGGTGATTTTTATTGATTTTTTTCTTTGTTTTAGGGAAAAGGGTTAAAATTTTGACCTTGACCTTGATGAAATGACCTTCCCCAGTTGCACCTTGTTGAGACCTATCTACATACCAAATATAAGCATTGTAACTTAATAAGGGACGAAGTTATAGGAAAATGTTAAGTTGGCAGGATAAGTTTTTGAGTAATGTTTTAGGGAAAAATGGTTAAAATTTTGACCTTGACCTTGATGAAATGACCCTCCACAGTTGCGCCTTGTTGAGACCTATCTACAAACCACATATTAGCATTGTAACTTAATTAGGGATGAAGTTATAGGAAAATGTTTAGTTGGCAGGTTATGTTTTTGAGTAATGTTTTAGGGAAAAGGGTTAAAATTTTGACCTTGACCTTGATGAAATGACCCTCCCCAGTTGCGCCTTGTTGAGACCTATCTACATACCAAATATTAGCATTGTAACTTAATCAGGATTGAAGTTATAGGTAAATGTTTAGTTGGCAGGTTAAGTTTTGCAGACAGACAGACTGACAGACAGACGGACACTGGTAAAACAATATGCCCCCGATCTTTCTATGCGGGGGCATAAAAAGTTGCAGACAACAATTTTAAGTAGACGAAATCTTCCAAATCTTTGTATTTTAGGCTAGAAAACATTGTGGATAATGAAGAAATTGCTTGTGACAAGCAATTTCTTCATTTTCCAAAATGTTTTCCTAAGCTTTTATATTAAAGGGCGTTTAAAAGCATCACTGTGGGAATGGGTTAAGCTATCAGCTTCAACTTTTTTTCAAATTGGACCAGTCTAAAATTTTGTTGTCAGGTAATAGGTTAGAGAACATTTTGTTACCATATTGCTTGCTGTTTGTCTTGGAACCCAAGACCAGGTAGATTTACTAATTCATTATCATACACAACTTTATACTGTGCAAGTCCGAATTCAAAGAACTTGCAAAAGACAATTTCAAGTTGATTAAATTTGAATATCTATCTTGGTAAAAAGCATTGTGGAAAATGAAGAAAATGTTTATTATAAGCAATATCTTCATTTTCTACAATGTTTTCCAAAGCTATTAAAAAGTGAGATGGTGTGGAATAATCTATATATGTTTTATCATATTAACATCTTTTATTCACTATATTCATTGAATTTGATTGTAGACTATGTTTTATGGTGTAAGCATCATGGACTATCTATAACTATTAACCCATTTCCAGAAAACAAAATGTTCAAGAGACTTGTCCAAATTGAAAGGAGTTGCAGACGACTATCAAAGTTTGTGAAATTTTAGATTTTTTTTCAGCTTTCTTGGTAAATACATTGATTTTCTTGAAGGGCATCAAAAAGAGTCATTGTGTGGGAATGGGGTTCACCAATACCCCATAAACCTACCTCTTTACGCCCCTAAAGAAAAGCTTTGGAAAACATTGTGTAAAATGAAGAAATTGATTGTACAAGCAATGTTCTTATTATCTTCAATGTTTTCAATCCCAAAAGGTGAAAAAAAAAACCTCAAATTCCATCAACTTGAAATTCTTGTCTGAAGCTAACCTTTCTATTTGGACCAGTGTAAAATTTTGTTGTGTGGGAATTGGTTAACCCATTCCAACTCAATCCCTCCTTTTTACGCCCCTCAAGAAAAAAACTTTGGAAAACATTGTGGAAAATGAAGAAATTGCTTGTATCAAGCAATTTCTTCATTATCCACAATGTTTTCTATCCAAAAAGACGAAAAAAATTAAAATTCAATCAACTTTAAATTGTTGTCTGCAGCTTCTTTGAATTTGGACTAGTCTAAAATTCTCTTGTGTGGGAATTGGTTAAGAAGTAAGAGTATGGATTTCTAAATTTCTCTGAGTATTTCACTAATGACTATGTTTTGCCTCAAGTCAAAAATGACACTAGAAGTGTGTAACAGACACAAATGACCCGAATGATTGCTTGTCATATGACCTTCAGTTGTGACCTTGAACTTGGGAGTATCCAACAGAACTTAACGCAGATCACTAGTACTCTTCAATGGGCACAACTATGCCGATTCAGTTTCAAATCTATGAATTGATGTAGGAGATAATTATGCTCTTTATAAGAATTGGACACAAACCACACACACTCGCACACTGACAGAGGTAACTCTGCCCTCCTCTATTATATGGTTGAGGCATAAAAATTCTAACTGCCACTCTAAGCTACAGCACAAAATCCTGAATATCTACAAAATAAAAATAGAAGAAAAATAAAGCTTCCATAGCAAGAACATCAAACACCTTAAATACCAATAAATAATGTGAATCTTGCAGTTCATGAAACTTCAGGTATTTTTGTCATTCTGGGTTGAAAATATTGTTGAAAATTTTTAAAAAATGCTTAGTACAAGCAATTTCTTCTTTTTACACAATGATTTCCTAAATTCTTTTGTTGAGGGCGTCAAAAAGCATCATTGTATGAGAATATTGTTAAAGCTCAAATTCTGGTCAGTTTGTAAAACCGACTTATATACTGTATATGGTTAGATCTGAAGGCTGGCTTTTCAAAAGTTCATCTTTATGTGAGTCAGAAATAGTAAATGTGGTATACTGCATCAAACCACTAACCTTAATGCCATTAACACGGCATTTCCTCAGAATTACACATTTTGACGCCCCTCAAGAAAAACAACTGGGAAAACATTGGGAAAAATGAAGAAATTGTTTGAAGCAAGTAATTCTTTCATTTTCTACCACGTTTCTTCACAGAAAGTTGATACAGTCTTAAATTTCATCATATTTGTTTTCTGCTCACTTTTGTCACCTTTGAGAAATATATTTGCAGGAAACTGTGTGAAAAGAAGAAAATGCTTGTTACAAGCAATTTATCCTTTTCTCACTCCTTTTTTCTATCGTAATTTGCACTGATTTTTCATTTTTACAGCACCCTAAAATGTCTGTAAATTCTTTCTACATGGATCAGTCTAAAATTGTGTTGTCCGGTAAAGGGTTAACACATAATTCCAGCTTCCAAGTCCCAAATGAATTACATCTATGTCAGGAAAAATCATGAAAAAATAGAAAATTACTTGTGTCTAGCAATTACTTTTTCTAACAATGTTTTCTACCTAAAATGATAATTTCTTTTGATTGAAATGTCTATGGCAAAATGCTCTATGAATTTGGACCAGTCTAAAATAAATTCGTCTGGGAATGGCTAAGCCCATTACTAGACATAAAGACTATTTAGACTGGTCCAAATTAAAAGACGTTGCACAAAGTTTCAAAGCAAATTTACCAACAATTGAAAAAAAACCCAGACATCAAATAGGTATAAACGTTCATTGTGAGAATCGCCATCTGCTTCCTCTTTCACTTTTAACAGGACAAAAATTTGTTTTGTTATGGGTCAATTTATACTAGTCTACCATTCCATTATCCGGTAAAGTGTTAACTGAAATTCAGGATCCTCCCCAAGAAATTCAGAAAGAAAATCATTTTTCTTCTATTGATCAGTGAGAGGGTCATACAAACTAGGATTCCTAGCTCACTCTCCTATTATTTTTTCCCTCAGTTTTGAAGCCGACAGTTTTACATTTTTTCTTGAACAAATTTCTCCCATCAGGAAAAAGTTGAATTCATTGCTTGTTGAATGGACCATAAAAGGAGAGTTATTAACCCTTTCCTGTTTCCCAAAATGTTAGACCTATCTAAATTCAAAGGTTTAGCAGAAGAAAATTGATAGTGAATTTAATTTGAAATATAACAAATCAGTAAGGTAAAAAAAAAATAAGAAATTGCTTGGTACAAGCAATTTCTTCTTTTTACACAATGTTTTCTGCATTACAAAATCATGGGGAAGTAAAAACCAAGGATTGACCAGGAAAGGTTAAACATCAGACTTTCATCTGAAATTCCTTATACACTGCCAGGAAGAATGTCTTGCAATAATTTGCTAATCTCTTTTCTTTAACCCATCACAACACAAGAAATTTTAGACTGGTCCAAATTGAAAGAAGTTGCAGAAGACAATTTAAGGTTGTTGAACTTATAGAGTTTTTTTCAACTTTCTGGGTAAAAAAATATTGTGTAAAATGAAGAAATTGCTTGTTGCAAAAATATTTTTCATTTTACACAATATTTTTCTGATTGTTTTTTAGGGGCATCAAAAAGCATCATTGTCTGGGATATAGAGTCATACAAATCACATGCAAAATGACACACTTAAGGCAATTTTGTCGGAAAAAATTCATATTTTGTCCCTTTTTCCTTTAACCCCCTCCCAAAGTGACGCTTTTGGACACCCCTCGAGAAGCAATTTCTTAATTTTGCACAATCTTTTTTTCTTTTTCTTCAAAGTTTCTGTTAAATCAATGTTTCTATTTTAATTATCTTTCTTCCTGTTAAGTAAAATATCAGCATGATTTCTTTGTAAAAAAAAAAGTATAATAAGAGTAGAAAGCCTATAAAAACATGCAAGGAAAGAAATAGCTCAATTGCAACTTGGCTAATTAATTTCAAAGAACTGTAACGAATACACTGTGTAATTAAATACTGGAGGGTTCTTGTCTAATTGTAGTCTAATAGTACCTTCCAATGCACATAATGTGTTCTGTATTGTTCTGCAGACATTTACTTACGGTTGTTACAGATTTGTTCGAAATTAGCAAATACTTTTAACGCGTTCCCTCACAGTGATGCTTTTTGACGCCCCTCTATACAAGAGCCATGGAAGACGGATTATGCTCTCCGAGTAAGGCTTTGTCACAAAACTGTATGCCATTATTGGACAAAAAACTTCTTATTGAATGCAACTATAGTTTGACAGTTCAGTTCACAAGCAATTTGGAAGTTTGACAAACACTGAAGGAATCTCTTTGGCTTCACAGGCCTGATTCTAGTGAAATTCAATATTATTATATGGTAAAGGGTTAAATATTTTACCTTGATCGTCAAAATTATCAATGAAAAATGTCTACATGCAAAAAAATGAAGACTCTAACTTGAGTAGTTTTACAGAAACAATAGACTGATTCATGTTAGAATAGGAAATATACAAAAAGTAAAGCTACATGGCATTAAGCCCCCTTTTAGCATGGTAAGGCTCATTGAGTCAAAAATTGAAATAAACATTACCTAGGGCACTTAATAAACAGCATTTATGTAGAGTAACAAGAGTTTTGGAAAATGGTAAAGAATTTATATTTGAAAATTAATGACTTTGACAATTTGACCTTCACCTTGACCAATGACCTTGATTTTGGTATCTGCTGAAAAGACTTGTCACAAGTAATGAACATTTGAAATATGAGGGCTGTATCACTTACCATTTAAAATTATGGACAATGTCGAAGTTAAACTTTTCGAACTTTTCACCATGACAATTGACCTTTACCGTAGCCAATGACCTTGAACTTAGTACTAATGGAAAGGTCATGTCATAAGCAATGCACATGTAAAATATGAAGGCTATATCACTTACCATTATATACTTATGGGCGATGTTAAAGTTAAATTTTTCGAAATTTTGACCTTGACAGATGACCTTGACAGATGACCTTGAACTCAATACCAACAGAAAGGTCATGTTATAACCAACGCACATGTGAAATATGAAGGCTATATCACTTACCATTGTAAACTTATCGACAAAGTTAAAGTTAACTTTTTCGAAATTTTGACCTTGAGAAAATACTTGACAGATTACCTTGACCTTAGTACCAACAGAAAGGTCATGTCATAAGCATTGCACATGTGAAATATGAAGGGTATATCACTTACCATGGTAAACTTATGGACAACATAAAAGTTTTTTTTTTTGAATTTTGACCTTGAGAAACAACCTTGACCTTAACAGATTACCTTGACCATAGTACCAACAGAAAAGTTTTGTCATAAACAATGAAAATGTGAAATTTGAAGTACCGGTATATATATTTTATAAATCAAAAGTTATGGCCAATTTAAGTTTGTTGCGGAGAAATGGAGAGCTAACATAAAGCTAACAAACATTAAACCCCTTTTTCCATGACACATCTTATATCCGCAAATTTCAAAAAGTTTATGGTCAAGGGCATCTAATTTACTACTCAAATATGAAATTTCCTTAAATTCTGACCATTATACTAGGAGCAATTTGAGAAAAACTATGTTTTACCCCTTTTTCCATAACGAGGCCTCAAATCCAAAACCGGGAAAAAAACATCAGCATAGGGATATATAATATCATAGGGAGTTCACATAGTAAGTTTTATTTGATTTGGCCCAAGGGTTATAAAGAAATCGCTCCGGACAGACGGACGGAATGATGGACAGATGGACAGATGAAGCAGCGGCTATATGCTCTCCCTTCGGGTTAATCTTTGGCATTGATCCTTTCATGCCCAGGCACTGATGGCTAGGCTTTACAGATGATTTCATTAAAGTCCATGACCTTGCAGAATTGTGCGCTAGCTGTTTGAATGACTTAGAGAGAGTGAAAAGCCCTATCACTGAAATCATGATTTTAGGTAAACATATACTAAATTGTTGTGGGTCACAATTTAAAATATTGAAATTGTAGGGATATCGTATAGAATTATTTTGAATTCAAAATTTCGATCCTCTTATTTATTGTTGCTTTTGGGCCTGAAGTTTGTTTTTCTAGTTAATTTTGTAGTGATTTTGGGGGGAAGTTATGGCTTTAAAACTACAAGAACTTTAAACCTTGTCATGCTGAACCCAGAATATTCCAGTTTTGGCAGAAGGTGTTGCCAAGATCAGCCTGCATATAAGTGCAGTCTGATCTTTAACATATTAAGTCTACACCTCCTGCTTGTACTTCTCCAGCCAGAGTTGTTTATGAAATTGATTTCTAAAAGAAATACTGATTTTTCAACAACAAGTTCTATCAATGCTTTCAGCCCTTTGATTTTATAGCAATTCAGAAGGTAATTTATACAGCATGACTAGATTTAAATTGAAATCTGAAGCCTATTTAAATATGTACCACTCTAACCATTCTAGTGGTAATGGTTTAATTATAATGGTTTTAGTTTTGATTTTTCTCAACCAATAATTTTAATAGTCTAACATTTCTTATTGGACAGAAAATAGCCTAGTTCCAAGACTTGATTTTCTCCAAGTCTCTACTGTCAAGTCTGAGACGGGCTGTGTGTTATAGCTAGAGAAATCCTTCACTGCAGCAAGTCTATTGATTGGATTGGTTTCCCAATGTATCAATCATGTACATTTGAAAAGACAGAAAGAGGCATGGGGTCTCAATATCCATGGACGAGGGGATCTGTCTGTAATCAATAGAACAGCTACAGGATTTTCTAGCAAGTTTTTGACAATAAAAAAATACACAAATCATTGGCAAGCTCTTTCAAAAGGTAACTTAAAGATTTATTTGTGAAATACACCAAACATTGATATCATTTGAAGAGACATTAAAAAGACATTCATGTTTCAGTTGACAAGGGGTTCAATAAAATATCAGTAGCATAGTTAGGATGCCTTCCAACATATATTTTTGACACCAAAAAAAACTCCAAAGAAATCTGTCAATCAAAACTCACTGAATATACCCCACATGTACTACCAGATAAACCACAGAGAAAATGGTGTTTTCCCTCAAATTGGAACATATTCTGTAAGAACCATATAGCACACCTAGTTAAAACACCATATAAAATTTTAAACTAACTTTAGACCTTAATTTGGTAAGTGGCATGTAGGACCACCTTCAAGTTTCAAATTTCAAGTTAATGCTATTAATAGTAGCCGAGAAAAATGCAACAAAAATATTGGTTACAGAATACAAACAGACAGATAGAGGGAAACCAGTATATCCTCCCTCAATTTCTTCAAATCAAGGATATAATTACCAGAAACAGGTTGTCAAGGGACAACATGTCGAGCTTGCTGATTGGTACAGAGAATGTGGTACACAAAATTTGTTTTTTTAAAGATCTAACCTAATAACATACTTTCTGAACACGTATGACCCATATTGGAATTTAGTTTATACTAATTTATTTTAGTTCCATTGCGACGAAAGCTTTGAGCTTGTAGAGTCGCTTTCGAACACACAAACCAGATGTTTTCACGTCCCTGAAAGAGAGGCAGTGGCTTATCCCCGCTGCTACCCACTTCTACAGCTGGGTAGACTGAGGCTGGCTATTAAGTGTCTTGCCCATGAACACACCTTGGTGACGGTGGGGCTCTAACTCATGACCTTCAGAACACAAATCAAGTGCCTATACCACTCGGCCTTCGAATATTTGAATATTTGGCTGAGGTATCGATAAGAAAAACATTCTGACCACGAATAATTAACATTGGACAAGAAATGTGGCTTACATAGTGCAGACAATCAACCTCATGACCTATTTCTAGATGGAAATGATCAATATTGAAACTTGACCAAGATATCATTAACAGAAACATTCTAACCAACTTGCATTAACAACAGACAGAAAATGTGGCAAAAAGAGTGAACAAATTTTTTTCTAAAGATTTGACCTTGTGACCTACTTTCAGGATAGATGTGACTCTGTTTCACACTTAGCCCAGATATGATTAAGACAAATATTCTGACTAAGTGTCATGCACATGGGATAGAATATGAGAGTGCTTAGCCCATTATCACTCAAGTAATTTTGGACTCCTCCCAATGAAAAAGATTAGCAAACGACAAATTCACAACTGTAAAAGAATTGCTTCTGATTGTGGGAAAAGGAGAAATTGCACATTCTGTGTAATTTCTCCCTCTATTATAATGTTTTCCTAAACCTTTCACTATAGAGTAATAAAATAAGGAATTGAGAGTGAAAGGGTTAAGTGTTAAGAAGGTATAATATGTTGTTTATTTTTTTCAATTCAAGAGCAGATAAATCTAGACCTACTGGTCTGATCAGGCTGAAAATCAAACTCATGAAAGATTTTATGATCATTTACATTTAGATAAAATATTATTGGGATTAGTCAAAAAATTAAGGCACTATAGGGTTAACATTTAGTGAAATATAGCAGGTTTTTTTTTTCAAATTTCAAGGGCAGATAACTCTGGACTTACTAGTTCAATCAGGCTTGAAATCAGATTTTTCCTTGATTTTAAGATTATTTACATTTTGAGTAAGAAATCAATTCATGGATACTTATGACACTAGCACTCATCAAGTAGAACATCTGAGACCATATCATTTACAAATCCATCCATACATGAATAAGTAATGATGTGGGCAAGGTCAATTTTGTCGTTTCACCTTCAGCTGTGACCTTGACCTTGGACGTATCAAAACAAATGTTTCACATGACCACTGGCACTCATCAAGAAGAACAAATGTGATAAGTCATTTTCAAATACATCCATAAATGTAGAAGTTATGCTCCGGACAAGGTCAAATTTATTGTTTGGCCTTTAACTGTGACCTTGATCTTGGAGGTATCACAACAAACTTCTGGCATGACACTAGCACTCATCAAGAAGAAAAACTGTGCCAAGAAATTTTCAAATCCATCCATAAAGGTATACACAGGACAAAACGCCAGACAGAAGCACACAATCACACACACATGCCCTAACCCACACAGTCACTAACAAGAAAGTGAAACTATGTAAACTATGACTTGCTGACCGCACACAGGCTGGACAATAAAAGAGATAATGGTTAGGTCTGAAAAGAGCATTTTAGTAACTTAAATGTTTAAAGATCGAGTTTTTGACTTGAAATAAAGGGACAATTCAGACAAGGGATCAATTTCTTTCAACAGGAATATTCTGTGAGGTTAACCCATTCCAACTCAACAAAATTTTAGACTGGTCCAATTTGAAAGAAGCTACAGACGACAATTTCAAGTTGATGAAATTTTGATTTTTTTCATATTTTTGGATAGAAAACATTGTGGATAATGAAGAAATTGCTTGATACAAGCAATTTCTTCATTTTCCACAATGTTTTCCAAAGCTCTGTTCTTGAGGGGCGTAAAAAGGAGGGATTGAGTGGGAATGGGTTAAGCATTTCAAGATTTTCAAAGATTTCCATGATTTGATAGGAAGCATAGTGGATACAATTAACCTGAGTCTGACCCCTGTCATTTTAATAGATTAAAATTTGATTAGTTCCTGTCACTATTGCATTTGTGACTAAAAAAAGGATGGAATCTGCTTCATAATGTAGGGTTTATTGTCTACTGCAGACAGGTCTGTGCTATGAAACTGGCATCAGTCATAGCATAACTGAGTAGTAGGATGTTGAGTGGAATAATGCTGAGTTTGAGTGTATCAACCCATAAAATTTTAGACTGATCAAACTTGGGAGGAGTTGCAGACAACCATTAAATGTGTATTAAATTCATTTTTTTTATCTTTCTATGTAAATAACCTTGTGGGAAATGAAGAAATTGCTTGTTACAAAGATTCATTTCCTGTAAAATTTGATTGAAAGCCATCAACTGGTATCCAAGAAGATTGTCAAAGCTTACACCATATATGAAAATTATCCCTTTAAAGCCATGTTTTTTATCTGATTAAAATTCTTTGAGGGAATCTCATAAAGGGTCACACAAGGATCATTTCTGTGAAATTTGGTTGAAATCATTCAACTGGCTACTGGGAAAAGATTTTTTAAGCTCAACTGGTTTCTGAGGTGATTTTAATGGTTTAAATGGAAATCAGCCTCACCCATTTAAGCCATGTTTATCATCAAATCAAAATTCTTTGAAGGAATCTGATAGACAGACAAACAGAAAAAGAATGACAGAAACAACGTCATGACAATAGCTTGGTGGCTTTCAGCTAGTGAAGCTAAAAACACAGAGACATGAGAATCAGGAATTGAATAGGAAAAGGATAAAATCAAGAATTAGAGGCAAGGCTGGTGACCATCCTTTTGTGTTTATCTCATTCATCCAGTTTCAATCATTTTCTTTCAAAAAACTAGAGGCGCTTGAGCACCTGATTTGGTCCACCAGACTGAATTTACTAATCATTCCTGAGAAATTTGGTTGAAAATCATCATGCAGTTTGCAATAAAAGATTTTCAAAATTTCACCAAATATGAACATAAGCCCCCTTAAAGCAATAATTTTCCATCTGAGGCACATTTTATGAAGGAATCTGATAAAGAGTCACCCAATGATTATTTGTGAGAAATTTGGGTGAAAACTTATGATCGTTTGGATTCTGACTAAGTTTTAGCAGTTTTCACTGATATTAATGCCATCTCGCCATCCAATCAATTTTCAGTTTTTTAAGAATCTAATAAACGGTCACTCATGGATCAATCCAGTGAATTTTAGTTGAAATTCATCTAATGGTTTCTGATAAAAAATTTTCAAAATTTTCACCATATACTGAAATTAGCCCTGCCCATTAAAGCCATGTTTGTTCATCTGATTGAAGGAATCTGATATAGGGTAACCCAAAGATCATTTCTATGACATATTATTGAATTCCATTCAGTACTTTCTGGGGAGAAGATCTTTAAAGTAAAAGCTTACGGACTGACGAATGGACACATGACAGATTTGTTTGTTTGAATGGGGTTTTACGCCGCTTTCAACAATCTTTCAGTTATATCGCGGCGGCTGGAGCACCTAACAATGGAATCCTGGTATTTCTCACACCAGTACTACCATTACATCCTTTCCTAGCCTCCAGCTGCTATCCCACATAGGTCTACGATTATCGACCCATTGGTGAGAGACAAATAGTCGGAAAGGATGAATGCCGCCGTCGGGAATCGAACATGACAGAAACAACTCCATTGTAATAACTCACTGGCATTCAGCCAGTGAAGCTAAAGAATGTGTCACAGACACTGTTGCCCAAACTTATCCAACCAAACTTTATGCATGACACTAGTACGTTTCAAGAGGAACAACTGTGCCAAGTTGTTTTTAAATCCATCTATTATTGTAGAAGATATGCTCAGGGATCATTTTTGGGTGAGATATTGAGAGATTCTCCAATTTTTCTTTCAGAAATCTCATTGAATCTGGCTTAATGAGAGAAAAATCTCAAAGCAAAATGTA
Organism: Fragum fragum; assembly: GCA_946902895.1. Taxonomy (NCBI): domain Eukaryota; kingdom Metazoa; phylum Mollusca; class Bivalvia; order Cardiida; family Cardiidae; genus Fragum; species Fragum fragum. The sequence goes on from OX336366.1 coordinate 25,570,314, forward strand.
ATTAAGTGAAGGATTTCGTAAAACATCTCACAAATTTCTAATTTCTCAATAGATTTGGCAAAATGAGATATCCCTGTATGCTCCATACAAAAATTAGACTAACACACATCCATGCACAACTTACTCACACACACACACACACGCGCATCTATGCACACACTCACACACAGACAGAGGTAACTTATGATATGCCTGATGCCATTATGGCAGAGGTAATGAAGAGGCTAAAAGACATGGTTTTTTTTCAAATTTCAAATTTGTTACCATGGCAACTTGAGTATTCAACTGATTTTAAATAAACAACCATCTAAGCATTAATCCTACCAAATTTGATTGAAGCAAGAAATTTTTGAGTCAAAACCCTCTTAGTATACCCCCCCCCCTCCCTAAATGCAATACCAAGATGTAAACTAGTGAAAATGAAATTCTCCCTCAATGGAGCTATGTCGACAACCTCCACATCAAGTTTCAAATCAAATTAATTCAATATCGTCTATTATACTTGCTATGAAAAATGCAAATAAAAAATACAACTATGTCCAAAAGTTGACTCAATTTTAAGATTTAATTGTAAATCTTATATTTTGCAGTGCACAGAAATTACTGGTACTTTTAATACACAATATTTTTCTCAAATGGGGTACTGGCTCTGTTTTCCCCATAGTCTTCATAAGTCAAAAGGGGTTGGTCCAATAGTGGGGGTATGGTGTGGGATGGGGATTTGAAAATGAGTTGACCAATTACCAGATAACAAAATCTTTGAGTGGTCTAAATTGAAAGAAGTTGCAGCTCAGGTAAATGAGACTCCTGATTCAATTATCACAAAGCTTGCATGAGCCTGTTGTGCTCAGGTGAGCTAAAAATAACTGTTTAAAGAAATTTCTCCTTTTCATACAAATTTTTCAACATGAGCCATGTCAGACATGACCATCTCCCGCCATAAAAGCTTGATAGTAAACTGAAGCAAGTTAGATTTAGGCTTCTTATACACTGCATTTATTTTCAATTACTTCGATAATAGCTATTATACTTTCAGAGATATGCTTTGGACAAAATCTAAGTCTTAAAAACAACAAAGGGCAATAACTCCAAAATTATGCTAGCAAGACTTATGGGTCTTGTGCACTGCACTTCTCCTCAATGAGATCTATCCATCTAAAAAGTTTCAAGTTAATAGCTATTATACTTTCAGAGATATGCTGAAAAAATCTTAGTCTTTAAAACAACATAGGGCTAAATCTCCAAAATTATGCAAGCAAGAGTTGTGGTTCTTGTGCACTGCGCTTCTCCTCAATGAGATCAATCCACCTATGTAGTTTCAAGTTGATAGCATTTATACTTTAGGTAGAAACCATTGTTGAAAAAGAAGGAATGTTTTCTTGGTTATAATATCTTAGAGTTTTAAAGTCAGGCCTGAAGGGGGAATGGGTTAACCCATTACAAGATGACACAATTTGAGACTGGTCGAAATTGAAAGGAGTTGCAGAAGACATTTTAAAGTTTATGCAATTTTAGATTCTTCAACTTTCTAGGTAGGAATCATTGTGAAAATGAAGATATTGCTTGGTTCAAGAAATGATTTTTCTTCAGGGGCGTAAAAAGATGTCTTTGTGTGGGAATGGATTTACTTATTACAAGAAGATGATACATAGGGCTCATATTCAATTTAACCAGTAATTTTAAAACTGGTCCAAATTAAAGAGTTTGCAGACGACAAATTTAAGTCCGTGAAATTTAGGATTTTTTTATTATTATTTTTGGGTCAGAAAACAAGCAATTTCTTCATTACACACAATCTTTTCCAGCCTCTTTTCTTGAGGGCCGGCATAAAAAGTGGGATTGTGTGGGAATGGTTTAAAGTTGAAAATTTATGTCATATAAGTCTGACATTTGGCAGAAAAATGCGATAAAAGGTGAAAGCAATAATAAAATCAGAGTAAAATTTCTCATTTTTGCACATTGTTTTTGTAGCACTTTTTAGGGGTGTCTAATCAAGGAATTCGCTTTGTGTATTAATGACAGAAATTGACAACAATTTCTCTTTCAATAGAAATGGGATTTGGGACAACAAAATTTTAGACTGGTCCAATTTCAAAGAATGTGCAGATGATATTTTATAGTCAATGAAATTCTGTAACTCTTTGTCTCTTCGTGTAGAAAATAGTGAGGATAATGGAGAAATTGCTTAATTGTTCATTGTTTTCCACAATGTTTCCCATAGCTAATTTATTGAGGGGCCCTAAAAAATGCTGAATTATTTGTTAATAGGTAAATGGTCAAAACATCTCACTCAATGACCCTTTTGGACGCCTGTCAAGAAAAATACTTTGAAAAACATTGTGGGAAATGAAGAAATTGCTTGTTTCAAGCAATATCTTCATCATCCACAGTGTTTTCTGACCCCAAATACAAAGTTTTTTTAAAATTCCGTCAAAAACTTGAAATTTTCGTCAGCAACTTCTTTCTATTTGGGCAAGTCTAAAATTTTGTCATGTGGTACTTACCACAAAAAGTTAAATATGGTAGAAAAATTACTGAGTCCTATCTATAAGATGATTACCCCTCTAAAGTTTACTTTTATACTTTCATTATTAATCCCAAATTTTCACTTTTCTGAAATAATAACAGGGACATTATTGAGTAAAGAGAAATAACAGTCATCCAGTATTCTACATTTCCACAATAAATTTCTACCTTTAACACATAACCACACTATGATGCTTTCTGACAACTTGAAGGAATACAATCATGGAAAACTTTATGGAAAAAGGAGACATAGCTTGTGACAAGCAATTCCTCCTTTTCTCACAATGTTTTCAACCCAAGTTGGCACATTTTTTTCATTTTTTTGTGCAATTTGAAATGCCATCAACAACTTCTTTCAATTTGGACTTGTCTAAAATTTTGTTAAGTGCCAATGAGTACATTTATTAATTTTTACTATATGCATGCACTTTTATCCTTTTCTAGATTACAAAACTTTAACCAAGTCAAGATTGAAAAAAAAAGCTGCAGACATCAATTTAAAGATCATGAGATTTAAAAATAAAATGTCTTCAAGGGAGAAATCGTTATTGAAAATGAAGAAATAGCTTTTTACAATATCTTAATTGTATACCAAAATATTTTCCAGAGTTTTCTTTTTGTGATTTTATAATTGAAAAAGCATTGTGGAAAAAGAAGAAATTGCTTGTAACAATCAATTTCTGCTTTACCCACAATAATTTCTACCAAACAGGATGGTTGTATTTCAAATTGCATCTAATTATCATTGTGGTCTGCAACCCCTTTCAATTTGGACCAATCTATTATTTAAAAAAAAAGGGTGTTAATAGGGTTATCAAGTCTTTTAAAAAAATTTGCTTTTACCTACATAGTCTCTCTCTTTAAAAGGCAGAATACACATTCAAAGACCAATAAAGTTGATAACTGGATCAATATCAGACAAGTCTAAAGAAACTTGATCCTGTTCCATCAAATAAAATATAAAACCCATTGATAGATCTATTTGATGACCATTAAGTTTATAAGAAAGGTTGAGCTAAGTTTACCTTTTTCTTACGCCAGCAAAAATAATTCTATTCCGTTAGGATTGACGAAGTTTGAGAACGGGCTTCGTGGCTAACATAAAGATCAAGATGAGGCGGATCAACTTGTGGCACTACACATCAATGCTTCTCTAAAGAATAACAGAAGTAGAAATTCTAAAATCTAGATATTCTCAATGCTAATTGAATGCTAATTGGCTCAAACCCCAATATTTGAGCGTTTGCAAGAGTCCTGTTATCAAGAATAAGTAACAGAAAATATACCTTTAATCCTCAAAAATTCATTGGAGCCGTAATAAAAGAATCATTTTTGTTTTTATATCATATTTAGTCAGAATTTATATCCAGTGATCCACACGACTATTCCTACGTTTTCACCTTGTATTTGCCACCATCTTGAATTGATTTTACCAATCGATACGCTTCCGTTATTGGCTGCTGAGGCTGGCAGCGTGACCTTTAACCTCTACATGTAAACAAACCGCGGATTATTTCCCCTCCAGACCATACTCAGACAGGCATTGGTTTATTCCCTTTATATCGCTTTTGCGGACCGACTCGTCAGTTTTGAATTTGTATAGAAAGTAAAGTGTTGATCAATATTCCTCAAAACACAATAACGCAAACACTTTAACCCGCTAGACGACACAATATTAGACTTATCCATAAATCTGTCTCAAACGAAGTTCGCCCACGTCTGACGCTGTTCCAGTGCACCTATACCCCTAGCTGCGATATCGTAGCCCCCTTTCTGATAATCTGTTGGAGATGCCTCTTCACCAGATTGTTAGCAAGAGGGCTACGATATTATCGCAGCTAATATTCCCCCGTGCGTCCGCCAATGATTTTAGTTTGTGCCTACTCAACTACCGATATCTCTAGTCTAGCCCTTTCCTGTTTTGCGAAATTTTAGACCTGTCCAAATTCAAAGATTTTGCAGAGGAAAGCTTAAAGTGGATTTAAACTGAAATGTAACCATTCAGTAGGGTAGAAAATATTGTGGAAAAGGAAGAAATTGCTTGTTGCAAGCAATTTCTTCTTTTTCTACAATGTTTTCTCAGTTACATGATAAAATCACAGGGATGTCAAAACCAGGGATTGAACGCGAGAAAGGGCTAGCCCAGGCTTTACCCGAAGGACTTAAGCTTAACGACAAGAGCTGTGGAAAGTTGTGGGAGTAGTTGGTGATATCGCCTAAGTGTATTACTTTTGGCTTGCAGACTATTATCTGGGTAAGCTTCATTTCTCACGGTGTGAAAAAATGTCAATCATGTATGGGGAAAAAAACACTTATTGTAAACGAGTTAAAGCTAATAAAAAGTTTGAGTAGGAGTTGATTCTCCTTTTTTCAATTGTTTTCGTCTGCTTTCTTTTATTAATTTATTATAGTTTTAGGATATTGAACGGAGTCGTCATGAAATTGAGTCCGAGCTATAGAGACTGAGTCGAGATTTCGATTGTGTTCTGAGTTATATAGATGTCGCCAGAGATTTTTTTATGAACACGATCTTGATATTCTGTTCATAAAATTCCATACACTTTTGCGATAAATCGTTAAAATCTCGAACTCATCGATAAAAGATATAACGCGAAACATAATCGCGTGCGCGCGTTTAACTATGCGAATACTACCAGAAGTGGACTTTTGACCCGATTAAGTGTGCCATAGTGATTTGATACTCGCTTGCCACTTCCCATGTACATTGCAATTTGACTTAGTTTGACAACGAAATTCATTATGTTCACGGTCAATATATGTTCATAGCTAGTTTCAAGCTGTAGCTTCCAGATTTTCACGGTAACACCGTCGAAATGCAACTTCGTTTGTTGGCGACCTAAGTTTGACTGATTCCAGCCTTTAAAGTCGAAAAACCAAGATTCAAAGTACTGAAAATACTGTAAGCTAGCAAAGCATGGTATTATCAAGTAATTTTTTTGTCAAAGGTTATCATGATAGATAAACGAGGTTAGAGTATCCAAGGAAATAACCCATTATAACATAATAATTTTTAGAGTGGTCCAAATAGAAATAAAGTTGGTGGAATTTAGAAAATACTTGCCTTGCAGGGTAGAAAACTTTGTGGATATTGAAGAAATTGCTGGTTACAAATCATGACTTTCTTCATATTCCACAATGTTTTCCAAACCTATATTCTTGAAATGAGTTATAAAGCAGCATTGAGTGGGAATGGGTTGAATGGCTTGCTTTTGCAGGAGTTCTCTACAATTTGAATAAAGTTAACCCATACCGACACAGTGACGATTTTTGACGGCTCCAATAAAAACTTCATTTTGCACAATGTTATCTATCAAGAAAGTTGAAAAATCTAAAAATTTATCAATTTTAACTTGTCGTCTGCAACTCCTTTCAAATTGGACCAGTTTGAAACATTACAGTCTGATAATGGATTAATTCATGTGACCATACAAAGCAGTGGAATAGTGAGATCAGACTCAGTTTGAACACAATATGCTATAATGAGCAAAAATACCCAAAAGATGGACTTTGTAGGCAGAGTTTTCAATATTTCTGAAATATATAAGAACTACTTTTATCATGGCGAAGGCATTAAATAAATTTAGTGGTTAAGCTTCCAGTGTTAGTTTACACTTGTTGAACTCTAAGAAAACCTCAAAATTGTGTCTGCTAACTATTAATTGACGCTTTGCTAGCTAATTTGTTTGTTTGTTTGAATGGGGATTTACGCCGCTTCCAACAATCCTTCAGTTATATCGCGGCGGCTGGAGCACCTACAATGGAATCCTGGTATTTCTCACACCAGTACTACCATTACATCCCTACCTAGCCTCCAGCTGCTATCCCACATAGGTCTACGATTATCGACCCATTGGTGAGAGACAGATAGTCGGAAAGGATGAGTGCCGGCGTCGGGGATCGAACCCGGGACCTCTAGATTGACAGTCCGACGCGCTACCAACTGCGCTATGAGGGCGGCTGCGCTTTGCTAGCTAAAACGCTTGCCATTATGGTCTGAGTTCATCATTAACCCTTTCCTGTTCAAACACTGGATTTCACGTTCCTGTGATTTTATACTTGAGAAAACATTGTGGAAAAAGAAGAAATTGCTTGTAACAAGCAATTTCTCCTTTTTCCACAATATTTTCTACCATATAGGATGGTTTCATTTCAAATTGCATCCAGTGTTCATTGTCGTCTGCAACCACTTTCAATTTGGACTAGTCTAAAATTTCCAAAAACGGGAAAAGGTTAACTGTTCCGCCGGCATATATAAATTCTGAGCTGTGGTTGGTCAATTGATTTTTCAAGTTATCGACAGCCGCGATCCGTTACCTGTGATTGTGCATTTAGACCACCACTTAACCCTTTCCTGTTTTTCAAAATTTTAGACTTGTCCAATTTGAAAGAAGTTGCAGACAACAACAAAAAGTGAGTGCAATTTGAAGAGTAACCAACCTACAGGGTAGAAAATATTGTGGGAAAAGAAGAAATTGCTTGTGACAAGCAATTTCTTCTTTTCCCACATTATTTTCCCAAGTATAGAATCGCAGTGACGTAAAAACCAGTGATTGAACAGGAAAGGGTTAACCCGTAAATAGAGACTTTCATAATGGTCCGACTTGAAATATCAGACAGACGACAATTCAATTTGCCTTTAATCATTTCCAGAATTTTTTTAATTTTAGATCGGTCCAAATTGAAAGCAGATGCAGACGACAATTTAAAGTATATGAAATTTCAGATTTTGTTCAACTTTCTGGTTTTACAACATAGTTTAAATGGAAGAAATTGCTTGTTCCAAGCAATTTCTTCTTTTTACACTTTGTTTTCTCTAATCGTTTATCTTGAGGGGCGTCCAAAAGCGTCATTGTGTTGGAATTGGTTTAAACATAGTTTATTTGCATAATATTACAATTGTACATAATAAATTTACAAATTATGCAAAAAGGATTAGAACGAAAGCTGGGCTTATAGAGTTCTTTTTCTTGTTGATGGCTTAACCCATTCCCACACAAGCCCTCCTTTTTACGCATCTCAAGAAAAGAGCTTTTGAAAACATTGTGGAAAATGAAGAAATTGCTTGTGACAAGCAATTTCTTCATTTTACACAATGGTTTCTACCCCAAAAGACGAAGACTTTTTAAATTCCTTTAACAAAAAATAGTCGTCTGCAACTTCTTTCAATTTGGACCAGTCTAGAATTTTGTGTGGGAATGGGCTAATATGTGTACACATATATATAATTGTCGTTGATTATAGAACTAGAGAAAGTGAGTTGTTTTTCGTGAATTCAATAAAATTTTTGAAGAAAAGTTATCTTGGGCTATTTGAGGAGGTACATGTAATAAAAAATAGGTTGATGTAGGGGTTATCTTTGTTATCGTTATGTCTTTCCTTATGAAAACAATTTTAGCAACAACATCAGCAGCAATAACAACAACAACAAAACATATAATTTTGAAAGTAAGTCAAAGTGACAAACGCTAGTTTATTTTGCGACATAGTATAAATTTCTAAATAAATCTTTTAGTATCTCTGATATGACACTGAACTTCGTAGAAAATAGTTGAGTTTTCATCAATTGTCAGATTATCTTTCCAATAAAGAAGCATATTAATGTCAATATTTCCGAAAGCTATTAATGAATCCAAAAGTCGGTCCCTAATATTAATATACTTATAGCATTGAAAAGAGAAGTGTTCGCTAGTCTCAGTACTACCACAAGAACAAAGAGAAGAGTCAACAGTTTTTTTTATGAATAAATGTTGGAATTGGCTAACCATTTCCAGAATTTTGAAATTTTAGACTGGTCAAAATTGAAAGAGGTTGCAGACGACAATAAAATTGGATTCAGGTTGAAATGAAAACATTCCTTATGGTAGAAAATATTGTGCGAAAAGGAACTGATTTTTACAAGCCATTCCTCCTTTTTCCAGAATGTTTTCTCGGGTATAGAATCACAGCGACGTAGAATCCCGGGTTTGTACAGGAAAAGGTTTAATTAGAAATAAATGTTCCGAAGGTTGGAAAACACTGTGAAATAAGGATAATTGTTCACTCCTTGTTACAAGCCGTTTCTCTTTTTCTAAAATTTCTAACACTTTTATCCATATCTAGACTCTGCTGCATCGCTGGGAATTCAAGGTTATATGGCAATGTTTTAAGTTCGGTAAACGGTAAGACATTTCTTACAAGTCTTTGCCGCTTTATTGAGTCTTAAGGACAAGCAGTCAACAAATAATATTGTAAATTTGTTATTATTCGCGGTAGGTGTATTTGTCGCGAATAGACTCCATCGCTAATTCTGTAACTAGCAAAGCCTAGTTTTATTAAGTAAATTTCTTTGTCAAAGGTTAACATGTTTAGTGAAATTTGGAAAACCTTTGCCTATAGGGTGGAAAACAGTGTGGACAATGAAGAAATTGCTACTAGTATCCTAGAATCAGCCCAGAAGGAACCTGATAACAAACTTTTAGACTGGTTCAAATTCAAATCAATTCAGAGTGTAGGTAAATAATTATGATGAAAAACTAGTTCATGTTATATGTCTAATGATTATTCACGGTAGCCCGTGAAACATTGTGAGTAAAATAGAAATTGATTGTAAAAAGCAGCCAAATTATAGTTTTCTTTCTCCAAAAATCGTTATTCACCCATTACTACACGACTAAATTGGCGACTGGCTAAAAAAAGGGGGGAAAAATACAGACGACAACTTTTAGTTGATCAAAACTTTAAAATGATTATCTTTATGGGTAAAAACATTGTGGATAATGAATAAAATTGCTTGTATCAAGGAATCATCCACAATGTTTTTCTTGAGGGCATCAAAACGGGATTGTGCTGGAATGGGTTAAAAGCATACAAACGAACAAAAATAACTCCTTTTTACGAATGCAAAAATATGGGATCTTTATCAATGTTAATTGCATAGGTTTCAACTCCGACCGTGTCCGGCTTGCCCCTGTTCACGGAAATGTTCTCTTGCCAAGAATAAAGCTCGCTTCGTCTCTCTTAGAAGAAACGCTTATACCAAGTTGTGTAACTCTGGCAAAAGAAAATGTCACGCTGAAGGGATCATCGATTTGAAGAAATAATCAAAGTTTTCTTTTGTTTTTTTTCCCTCTCCTTTTATTCTTCTTTTGATACTTCCGGCTGAGGTCAATATATAGACGAAGTAACATTTTGGTAAAATTCGAAAAGTTTCAATTTCATATCATTAGGACATGAAAAATTCAATCTTTATTACATGCCAACTACATTGCTCCTAAGGACGCAAGACATGCATTTATCCCCTCTCCCCCTCCCCGGTTATATCGTTTGAGCAAGAAAGGGAAACAAACAAACAAACAACAACAACAAAAACAGACAGCAACACGACATCAAGTAATGCTTTTGCGAGCAGCATATCCTTACAGATAAAGCGATTGCACCATTGTATAATCAAAGTACTGAAAGTACTGTAAGCTAGGAAAGAATAGTTTTGTTAAGTAATCTTCTTTGCCAAAATCAACGAGGTTAAAGTAACCCAGGAGTTCATCCATCACAACCTGGCAAAATCTTAGACTGGTTCAAATTGAAAGAAATTGCAGACGACAATTTCAAGTTAGTTAAATATAGAAAGTATTTCCCTTGGTGGATATAAAACATTGTGGACAATGAAGAAATTGCTTGTTACAAGCTATTTCTTCATTGTCCACAATGTTTTGCAAAGCTTTTTTCTTGAGATGCTTAAAAAGCGGAATTGGGTGGGAGTCGGTTAAATAGCATGCTTTTGAAAGAGTTCTCTACAATTTGAACAGAGTTTGCAATATTCCTGAATTACATAAGAACTGCTTTTTATGGCGTAGGCATTCAACGGATTTAGTGGTTAAGCATCCAGTGGCAGTTTGCCCTGGTTAAACTTTTAGAAGACCTCAAAATTTTGTCTGTTAACTTAAGTTATCAAAGTTGACCCTTTGCTAACTAAAATATGATAGTTGAGGATCAATTGACGGTTCATTGCTCCACCCACTGACTCGGCTGGCAACGCCCACTAACTCCAACAGGAAGTTTCAATTCGATCATTGCACGTCGTTATTTTTTCAAAATGTATGGCAAGTAACAAATAACTCAAAGTATAATCGTTGGTTGGCAACATAAATGTCGCAACTAAACCTTGAATAAGCTGTACTTACGATGTTTAAGTAGTCAAACCAACAAAAATTTCAAAGGGAATTCGTTGGTTGGGAACTTTGACGTCCCACGGTAACTGCTTCGTTTACCCATTCCCTTACAATCCCTCCCTTTTATGCCCCCCAAGAAAAAAAGTTTTAGAAAATATTGTGGAAAATGAAGAAATTGCCTGTATCAAGCAATTTCTTCATTGTCAACAATGTTTTCTATCTAAAAAGACGAAAAAATAAATAGATAAATAAACCCCAACCAATTTGAAATTGTCGTCTGCAGCTTCTTTCTGTTCGGACCAGTTTAAAACTTGGTAGTGTGGAAATTGGTTAATAAACTGTAGTTACTGCGTTCAAGCAGCATTATCAATAAGATGCTTGACATAAATTTTTGAGGTCGACATCCACTGCCGGTTTGAATAAATGATTTGATTGGTCAATCCGATTTTTTCCGGGTTGACAGCGGCGATCCGTCAAATGCTTTTCCAGAAAGGTCGTTCGACGTTTAATAAAACAGACGCCAGTCTATATAACTTTTTTCATACTGGCTATAAATACAAATGTAAGCAATTTAGCCGATGGTCTAGAAGTTACAGATTTTGAGGTACTTTTATTGTCCAATCTTAATGTTTAAAGCTTTCATCACCGTGCTTTTCTGTTTAATGTCTTGGATGATGATCCCCATAAAGAATTAAATCCTGCCCTCCAGGATATTCCCGGGCATCATAGACAAGAATCAGATTGCAAACTCTTCTGTTCTGATCTTAGGAGACGACACCACACAATTGCATATATTACAGTCATAAAAGGACCAAACAGAACGGTCTCTACTGCGGTGAATACTTCTGCTATTCCATAGCCAAAAGTTTTCGAGTATGGCGGAAGGGGAGATCACCATAGTTATAATTATTTCGTAAGGGCGACTTAAGTACCGATTGATTAAATGGGGTTTAACGCCGCTTGAAACAGTGTTTTAGTCATATCGCGGCGTCTGGAGCTCCTAACAATGAATTACTGGTATTTCCCAAACCGGTACTACCATTACATCATTTTCTAGCCTCCAGCTGCTATCTCACTTAGCTTTACGATCATCCACCCAGTGGCGTGAGACAAATATCGGAAAGGATATATGCCGCCGCCGGGGATCGAACCCATGACATCCCTTAAGCGACTGAGATAAGAGCCCCGGTTTTTGTCAAAACCTTTAAGATTTTTGATAAGAATATAAGAATATTTCGCACCACACCGTAGAATTTCTACTGAATCCAACGAAATACCCTGATGAAAAATCTTAAGAAAACTTTAAAATCTCTAAGGCTGAAGAACGCACTAATGATTCTAGTCAATTCCATTCATGACCTATCCCGGGGAAGATGTTTTCAGGGCTGCCAATTGGATTGACCCTTGCCCTGGTAGAAAGGCGCATCGCTGCCCATCCCATCTGAGCTTCATTATATAGGAAAAAAGACGTCGATATTAAATGGTGTTATTTGAAAAATCTATGGTCAGTAAAGTCTATCAAAAATAGTAAGATGCCTTGTTGGCGACCTACATGCCGTAAAAATAGCTAAAAACTGCTTCATTAAAACGTCGGACAATATCGCAGTCAAAATTATCTTTCTGTCACAATGTATGAGTTTATTGGTCGATTGATTCTTTGATTGACAACCAGGATCCGTAAATCGTTGGTGGGCAACACAAACGGCGTAACATTATTTTGAATAAAGTAGTTGCCTGAAAACGAAACAATTTCAAATTAAATCGCGGGTCAAGATTGAACATCTGTTCTAAATCAATGATTTATTTGGCAATCGAATTTTTCACGATGTTAGTTTGAAATATATACGGCCAGGAACATAAGACAAAACAAACAAAGCTTTTGTCGTAAGTACAGCTTGAATAAGCTGTAGTTGTGGCGTATATGTCGCGAACCAACAAAATGTTAGACATGATGTCGGAGGTAAACGTCCTTCAGTTCCTGTCTTAACCCATTCCAACTTAATGACACTCTTGGACGCCCCCCCCAAGAAAAACAATAGGCAAAACCTTGTGTAAAATGAAGAAATTGCTTGTAACAAGCATTTTCTTCATTTTACACAATGCTTTCTACCAAGAAAGTTGAAAAAATATAAAACTTCATAAGCTTTAAGTTATCGTCTGCAACTCCTTTCAATTTGGACCAGTTTATAATTTTGCCGTCTGATAATGGATTTATAAATAATCTGATTGGCTAACCGGCTTTTATTGACAAGGGCCAAAATCGAAAGAAATTGGTGGATCATACAACTGATATAATCGAAGGTAAACATGAATACCATACGCAGATACCTGAGGCTGGGTTTTCGAATTCTTGAAAGTGAAATAATAGCCCCCACTCCCCACACATACTCCCCTCTGTTCATGTTTTGACAGTGAACATAATAATATTCCGAGTTTCAGGTCAACACCCACACCATAGACATAAAATTGCATGTAATTCTATGTCTCTGCCTACACAAATATTAACCAATGACCATACGGTTTTGGACTGGTAAAAATTGAAGTGAGCGTAGATCAATTTAAAGTTGGAAAAGTTTCACAAATCTATGCCCTTTAGAATAAAAAAAATAAGAAAAACGTAGAAATTGCTTATAACTAGTAAGATCTTCATTCTTGACAACACTTACAAACGTTTTTCCCGGGGATGTATAAAGGGAGATTGCAATGGATCGATTGATTGATTGAATGGGGTTTAACGCCACTTTTTACAGTATTTCAGTCATATCGCGGCGGCTGAAGCACCTAATGATGGATTCCCGGTATTTCTCACAACATATAACTACCACTACATCCTTTCCTAGCCTCCAGCTGCTATCCCACTTCAGTTGGCGAATATCCACCAATTGATGAGAGACAAATGTCGGAAAGGACATGTGCCGCCGCCGGGGAGAGATTGTGTAGGAATGGGTTTTTGCACTAGTCGACGACACGGACGACAACAGTGACAAAGTAAAGCAATACCTCAAGGCTCCACAGGAAACAGCAAGGCTTAAAACATTATAGCAATGTGCAAAAATAAATGTTATCGCGAGGCAATGGCTTCTTTCTCTACACTATTTTCCCTCACCTGTACACCTATTAGGGGCTTCATGCGCGGCTCTAGGTCGAGGAGACATACTCGTATTCAAGCTTTAATGGAATGAGCCCTCTTACAGAGCAGTAAAAATACTAATGGGAATAACTCAAGAATTAAGCAAACCGGCTTCTGCACAGCGTTTCTCCTCGATGAGCTCTGTCCACACAAGAACTCTCAATTTTGATAGCTTCTACAGATTCAGATATGATACAGAATTGCAGTCGGAAAAAAAAACCCAAAGAGAAATAATTAGAATATTAGATAAAACTCAAAACATCTATAATGCTACTAAACTTTATACATATGCCCCTGACTAAACCAAATGCTGAAAAAAAAAATCACGATATAGGAAGTTATAATTCTAACGCTGAGCACTTCTCTTCTATTAGATCGTTCTACCCATGTAGTTTCAAGTTGATATCTACTATATTTTCTGAGATACACTCTTGACAAAATTTAAGTCAGAAAAATAACAAAGAGAAATTACTGAAACGTATACACTGCACTTCTACCCTAAAAGATTTATCTATCCAAGTTTCAACCCTTTTAACCTTTTAGGCATTATGCTCTGGTCAAAATTTAATCCAGAAAAACCACAGGAAAATAAATAACTTAATAATAAAGTAGGCTAATATGATCATTTGTGTGCACTGCACTTCTCCTCTCTGAGGCTATCTATCCATGAATTTCAATGTGATACACTATTCTTTTAAAGATATATTCCAGACAAAATTTAAGTCAGGAGGATCATTGCTTGATACCGCATGCCTGTGTGAAATTTGAATCAAATCAATTTAGCAGTTAAGGGGAAATTCAATTGGGAGGGTGTGTGTGTCCTATAATAACTGAACAAGAGGACCATTGGCCCTGAAGCGTTCACCGGAGTCAGTAGTAACAAATGGTCAAAAAAGCATAAGTGCCTAACTTTTTATTCCAGGTGTGACTATATCAAAATTCTTTCTTGCACATATCATGGAGAAATATTCATGTTATGAGATATTAAAGCCATATATATTGCCTCTATGCCATACAAAGTATTCAAAGGTTTGACCTTGGGACCTACTCTTTGATCCAAAATTGAACTTGTCCAAAATATCAGAGACAATTTTTTTTTACTAAATATCAAGATATTTGAGGCAAAATGTTACCTCTATAGCGCACACAAGGATTTTCTAAGATTTGACCAAGTGACCTAGTTTTTGATCCAACGTGATCTAATATAGTTCTTGATTGACATATTATTGAGACAAACATTCTGACCAAATATCACAGTATTTGAGGCAAAACATTCCCTCTATACAGTGTGCACAACATATTTCAAAGATTTGGCCTAGTGACCTAGTTTTTGACCCTTCTGGACCAAATATTGAACTTGACTGAGAAAGTATGAAGACAAATACTCACGTCCTTTCGAAACTCTTAAAAAACTCCAATCTTTGAAACATAGTGGAAAATGAAGCAATTTCTCAATTTCCTATTCAACAACTTGAAATTATCCTCTGCAACTTTTTTAACCCATCCCCAAATGACAAATTTTTAGACTGGTCTAAATTGAAAGGAGTTGCAGATGCCAATTTAAAGTTTATGAAATTTTTTATTTTACCTTTTGGGAAGAAAACATTGTGGAAAATGAAGAAATTGCTTGTAAAAAGCAATTTCTTCATTTTCCACAATGTTTTCTAAAGCTTTTTCTTGGGGCGTCTAATAGTGTCACTATGTGGGAATGAAATTTTGTAATCTAGTTATTGGTCAAATTCTCTGGGCCATGAAAACCATTGACTGTACCCAGAAGGGACTGAGGGATGATAAAGACCTTCATTCATGTAAATTTTCAAATAATATATTTATGAAATCACTAAAAGTTTTATAAACAAAATGAGTATAGCTATTCAAAACTATAAAACTATCAAAAGGTACAAATAAATTGCTTCACAAAAATAATGCATGTGCATGATATTAAATAACTTACACATTCCCACTAAATTCTACTTCTTTACATGTCGAAGGAAAATACTTCAGGAAAAAATTGTGAGAAAAGGAGAAATTACCTATCACAAGCAACTTCTTTTTCCACAATTGTTTTCTAGCCCATTTGACAACTATTTTCAAATTCAAACATTCTTTAAAATTTCATCTGTTTCAAGCAATTACTCATTCTCACCTATATTTGCTAAACATGTTTCTGGAAGGCCCCAAAAACCTGGAGTAGAATGAGTTAACCCATTACCGGCAAAATATTAGACTGGTCCAAATTGAAAGGAGTTGCAGATGACAATTTAAAGTTGATGAAATTTTATATTTTTTCAACTTTTCTGGTTAGAAAACATTGTGTAAAAGCAATTTCTTCATCTTACACAATGTTTTCTAAATTGTTTCTTGCAGGGGTTCAAAAAGCATAATTGGTTGGGAATGGGGTAATAAAGAAGGTTTACTACAGACAACAATGGGACAAATATGCATAGAAAATCACACAGACACTCATCAGTTTCTGCCATTTGATGGCCGAGTTATTAAAATCACAAACTTTTCGAAAATTCATAACATCATCTTTAACTCAATAACCCATTACCAGATGACAAAATTTAGATTTGCTAAATTGAAAGAATTTGTGGACAACAAGAAAAAGTTATCACATTTTGATTTTTTTCAACTTTTCAGGAAGAAAACATTGTGTAAAATGAAGAAGTTGTTTATTACATAATATTTTCCGTATTATTTTTCTTGAGGGGCATCAAAAAGCATAATTGGCGGAGAATGGATTAATATAGTAAACATAGTGCCCTGTAACATATAAACTGCCATTTCTTTTGCTAAATAAATAAGAAACCAATTTGTCTTATTTCCCATATAAAGAAAAAAAAAATTACACACCCTTTTTGTGTTATGCACTAATACTCCATCTCATTTAGTTCAACAAGCCAAATATAAAAATAAGAAAGCTATGCTCCATTTTTTCAATACTATTTTCCATTCTTTTAACCCATTCCCACACAGTGACACCTTTTGACGTCCCTAGGTAAAACAGCATTGGAAAACATTGTGGAAAATGAAGATTGTTTTCTACCAAGGAAGTGGAAAAAATCTATTATTTCATAAACTTTAAATTGTTGTCTGCATTTACTTTGAATTTAGCCAGTCTAAAATTTTGCTGTGTGGTAAAGGCTTAAATGTAGTTTCCCGCTTTACAGACTCTACTAATTAATTTGCTAGCAGTTGACTTCCATTTGCACAGTACATTAGTCCTTTAATAATAACTTAACTTAATCTGGATATAATTGCCAATTTGGAAATGGAAACACAGTCTATATCCTTATTTGGTATTCTCCTAAATCTGTTGGTTCTCTCTTCTTGCTGGCACTTGAAGGCTCCCGTGTTGTTCTGGAAAATGATAATCAAGAAATTTAGATAACATTTTTCTATTTGCATGGAAATATAAAAATAGAAAGTTATTTGTAAACTAAATGATGTTTTTTATTTTCATACTTTGATGAAAGTAAAATGTTAATTTCACCTTTCATAATTCAAATTCATCAAAGCATTATACTATAGAAGAGGGCCAATGGCGCTCACCTGAAACAAGGGTTCTAAGATGTCTGGGTCATGAGAAAATATCAAAAGATTTTTTTTAAAAATGTTCTCTTTTGTTGCCAACGCAACCAGAGTTTTCAACAAATTTTAGTTCTTTAAGCAATCTTCAAAGGAGGCCACCTAAGGAACATCCCTGCAAACTTTGTCGAGAATGGTATTGTAGTTACAGAAGACTTGTTGTTTAAAAGTTTTTCTATATTTCTATATAGACCTCATCCCTGGGGATCCAAGGGTATGTAACAAATTTGAAAGAAGTCAATTTACTGATGCTTCATTCAAAATATCAATACTCTACCTCTTCTGCCTCAGGAGGAGATGATTTTAAAAGTTTCTTTTTTTTTAAATTCCACTTTTGTTGCTCTGGCGACCAGAGATATAATGGATTTAATTTTTTTAGTAATTTTTAGATTAGGGCCAATTGGCCCTTATGTTTTGAAATCCTTCTACATTTATTTCTATATAGGCCCCAACCCCCTTGGGGCTCAACCCCTGGGGAACCAAGTGTAAAAAATTCAGCAATTTTGAATGAAGTAAATGTGCTGATGCTCCATGCAAAATACCACTGCATTATGCCTTAATGATTTAGGAAAGAGATATTTTCTAAAGATTTGTTTTAAATTCACTTCTGTTACCACAGCAACCAGCCTTTTTAATAGATTTCAATTATCCCAGAAAATTTAAAGGGGGCCACATTGGCAGTTTTCCTGCCAAATTTGGTTGAAATTGGTCCAGTGGTTTAGGAGTTGATGTCATTTAAAGAGAATTTTTGACACACACTGGATGACGCACACTAGACGGAATGTGATCACAAAAGCTCACCATAAGCACTTTGTTTTCAGGTGAGCTAAAAAACAAATCATATAAACAGTGAAGGTAAAAGAGAACAACATTTTTTTTCTAAACAGAACTTAAGGTTTTTTTTAGAAATAAAAGGATTGTGGACAATGAAGAAATTACTTGTAACAAGTGATTTCTTAAAGTCAATAACATTTTCTATCCTAAAAGGCAAAGATTTTTAAGTTTCAGCATCTTTCAAGTCAAACAAGTCTAAGAATTTGTCCTGTAGTGCGTTAAAATTTTACCCTTTCCTGTTTTTGACGTTCTAAACTGGTCCAAGTTGAAAGAGGTTGCAGAAGCCAATAAAAATACTTGAAAGGGTCAAGAAGTAGCCGGTTGTATCTTATTTGAAATTAAAAAAAAACATTTTCCTTTTGATAGCAAACATGTCTCAAGTTTCATTTAAATGTCGGTGTCTGTAAGACCTACCCAGTATAAACTTTGACAGCTTGAGTAAAACTAGACTGGTTCGATGATGAAGTGCCATAAGGTCTGGAATATTTGGAAGTATCCATATCGATGAATGACAAGGACTTTCGGGGTGACGTAGCTTGTGGAATTGACCAGGAACGAGACTGAAAATGAAATAATATTATTGAAATTGATCAAGGCTGCACATATGACCTTCAGTTGTGACCTTGAACTTTGGACTATCCAGCAAAACTCTATGCATAGGGCCAGTACTATTCACGGGGAACAACTGTATCAAGTTATTTTGAAATCCATTAACCCTTTCCCGTCCAACTACGGGATTTTACGTTCCTGTGATTTTATACTTGAGAAAACATTGTGGAAAAAGAAGAAATTGCTTGTAACAAGCAATTTCTCCTTTTTCCACAATATTTTCTACCACATAGGATGGTTTCATTTCAAATGGCATCAAGTTTTCATTGTCATCTGCAACCTCTTTCAATTTGGACTAGTCTAAAATTTCCAAAAACAGGAAAGGGTTAATCATTGTAGAAATTGTGCTCTAGACAAGAATTAGACACACACACAAAAAAAAAAAACACCCATTCACTCCCACACACACACTCCCACACACATGCACACTCACACACGTGGACAGAGGTAACTCTTTATGCCAGTCTCATTTATGTGGTTGGGTCAAGTTTTAGACCTGTCCAAATTCAAAGGTTTTGCAGACAAAAATTTAAGGTGAATTTAATTTGAAAAGTAACCATTCAGTATGGAAGAAAATATTGTGGAAAAAGAAGAAATTGCTTGCTACAAGCAATTTCTTCTTTTTTCCTCAATATTTTCTCAATAATAAAATCAGAGGGACAAAAAAAAAAACAGGGATTGAAAAAAAAACAGGGATTGAACAGGAACAGGTTAAACAAAGAATTAATACTGATAAGAAATTTGCCTACTTAATCACTGATGACCTAAAATTTCTTGTTTTTTTTTAGATCATAGGGTCACTGTATAACAAAAAAATGCATGGAAATTTCTCTAACTACATGTATGTTTTGGAGACCAAATCCCACCACCTATGTCCCTTGCACCGAAGGTAAAAACCAACTCCCATTTAAAAACTTCTTGCAAACAGTGCTGATAGAAAATATAACAGCAAATTTTAACATATGAAAAATACCTATGTAATAGTTAACCCATTCCCAAACAGTGACAATTTTTGACACTCGAAGAAAAAAAGCTTTAGAAAACATTGTGGAAAATTAAGAAATTGCCTGTCACAAGCAATTTCTTCATTATTCACGATGTTTTCTACCCTAAGAGTCAAAGAAATCTAAAATTTCATCCAGTAAAATTTGGCGTCTGTAACATCTTTGAATTTGGACCTGTCTAAAATCTTATTGTCTGGTATTGGGCTAAGGTAGCATTAAATATATCCCTAATTGATACACACAAGCTTCTACAACCAACATAAAGCTAAGGAAAATTTTCTTACAAGTGATCTAAATAGACAAATCAATTCCTCTAAGCCTCTTATCCAAAATCAAAGACAAACTATAGTACAAATGTTTATGTATTTGTTGTCGATCAGTAGCCACATATTATACTGCAAAAAGTTCATTTGACTTTACAAAAAATGTACATTTTTATGATAGCCTGCAAATACTATGTATAATGGACACATTACAGAATTGACAGACCAAAGGCCACGCCAACTGAACACAACCAATACAGTTCCACGGAGGTAATAAACGACTTTATTTCTTTGGTTATGTGGTCACAGACACAAAACACAAATCCTTGGTTGGTGACCTAATGTCATAGCTAGTGCTTGAATAAGATGTAGTTATGATGTTTAAGTGTCCAAACCAACAATATGCTTACCATAAATTCAGAGTTGAAGTCCATTTCTGATATGATTTGATATATTTCAAGGATTTGATTGGTCAATAAATTTTTTAATTGACAGTCACGAATCATCAGTTAAGAGGCCTTATGTAATTCATCAATTTCATCTATATCATGTTAATCTTCAAGTGAATATCATACAAAATACATTTATTTTTTAACCAATTACCACATAACAAATTTTTGACTTGTCTAAATCTAAAGAAGTGCAAACCAAAACTTTTAATTGATCTAATTTTAAAATTCTTAACCTTTTAGGTAGAAAACATTGTGGATAATGGAGAAATTGCTTGTAACAAGCAATTTCTTCATTTTCCACATTTTTTACAAAAGTTCTTTTCTAGAGGGGTGTAAAGGTCAGGATTGTGTGGGGATGAGTTTAAATGAATGTATAACAAAACTTCATTTGATTTCATGATCATCACTGTCAAATGGAAAAAATAGTTGAAAAAGCACATCTTAATGGGAGATCTGTTTCAATGATGGTGCCCAAGTTCTTTTGAGTCTTACAAGTGGATCTCTTACTGTTTGCCTAAATTATTCTTAAATAAATGCTAGATATCAAATTGTTATACATGTCATCCTGCATTCTGTCAAGCACAAGCAATAATTTTTGTGACTAGTTCAACACATGACAAGATACAGAATGATATTTATGGTGTTAGTGTTTAATAAACAAAGAATAAATTAGGGGTTGAAATTAACAAAATGTTTTTTGTTAATCAAGAATGCCTCTGCCACCAACCAATCTTCAGAAATGTGACCTTGATATTTGACCTTTGGCCAAAAAAATGACCTTCAATCTTAAGAAATATGAAAAATTATATTTGACCTTGACTTTGGTACCAACAGAAAGGTATATTGCAAGGAATACACACGTGGCATATCAAAGCCTTAGTACTGTCATTCAAATGTATTACCCACTATAAAAATTTTATTTGATTAAGTATGACCTTTAAAAATAAAATGAAATTAACCTTTATATATTACCTTAAACTTGATATGAACAAAAAGTTCTTGCCACAAGGAATACAAATGTGAACTATCAAAGCCCAAGCATTTACCATTCAAAAGTTATAGTCAATTTTAAAGTTCTTATTTTGGATGAGTATGACCCCCAAAAAATGACCTTGACCTTTTGTGTATGATCTTGAATTTTATAACAATAGAAATATCTTGTCACAAACTGCAAAGATGTTAAATATGAAAGCCCAAGCACTTAAAATTAGGCAATCATTAAATATATTTTGAAGATTAATAAAAAGCTTTATAAGCATAAAAAATGCTGCTTTTTCATTGCTTCTAAAAGAACCATGTACCGGTTTACAAAATCTATTTCTTTTTATATTTTCTTCTTTGAAAAAAAAAGTGATTCAGTGTCGTATACGTGTACAAGACTGTCATCTTTTACTAAATGCTTTCATCTCTTTTCATTAATTTCATCAACGCATTACTCAAAAATTTATTCCTGACATGCCCTTTTAAGCCATTCCCACAGTGACGCTTTAAGACGCGCCTTAAGATAAACAATTGAGAAAACATTGTGGAAAATGAGGAAATTGCTTATAGCAAGCAATTTCTTCATTTTCCACAATGTTTACTTCTTATAAAGTAGAAAAATTCTGAAATTTCATAGACTTTTAGTTGTTGTCTGCAACTCCTATGAATTTGGACCAGTCTAAAAATTGTCTATCTGGTAATGGGTTAAAAATGAAAGACTTAATGGTTTTTAAGCATAGAGGTAAGACAATTGATGGATTGGGGTTGTCAATCAAAAGAGATGTGTTTGTGAAACACTATGCCCGGAATCAGGAATTCGTTAGAAACGGGTGAATTTTATTGTTTTTTTTTTTGTTTTCGGTAAAAGGGTTAAAAATTTGACCTTGACCTTGATGAAATGACCTTTCAAGTTGCGCCTTGTTGAGACCAATCTAAATACCAAATATTAGCATTGTAACTTAATCAGGGCTGAAGTTATAGGAAAATGATTAGTTGGCAGCTTAAGTTTTGCAGACAGACAGACGGACAGACAGACAGACGGACACCGGTAAAACAATATGCCCCGCATCAATAGATCGAGAGCATAAAAATCAATACATCAATCAAATCATACAGTTAGACCATATGGGAACTTTGAACTCAGACATTGGCCGACGTCAAGTCGTAACTACAGCTTATTTTAGCTGTAGTTATGACATTTAGGTCAAAGACCAACTAATTATTTTTTGTTAACTGTTGTCTGAGGCCAGTTGTCTTGGCCAGTGATTTGTCATTTGTCAATAGACGCGTGATGAGATCAGGGTGTCGAGCCTTTGACAAGACACTTTCTCAATAACCCTTTCCTGTTTTGCAAAATTTTAGACCCGCCCAAATTCAAAGGTTTTGCAGACAAAAATTTAAAGTTGATTTTATTTAGAAAATAATCATTTACTTGGGTAGAAAATATTGTGGAAAAAGAAGAAATTGTTTGTTAAAAGCAATTTCTTTTTTTTCAACAATGTTTTCTAGATTAAAAAATCACAGGGACATAAAAACCAGGGATTAACCAGGAAAGGGTTAACCTTGGTCTTTCAAGCTATGAATGTGGTAACAAATTAATTTACTGCAACTCTCAAAATTTATCACAACTCTCTTCATTCCAAAGTTTCATCTTTAAGATAATTTTTTAAGCTTTAAACTTTTCTTTGCTATGTTAATTAGTTTGAACTTAGCTTTATTTACACAACAGTTTATAAATGGTGAGATATATTAGGACATATTAACCCTTGTCATGCTGTATAAAATCCCTTAAGAAATTGCATCAAAATCAAGGGGCTGAAAGCCCTGATAGTACATGTTGTTCAATAATCAATTTTAAAATCAATTTCATATACAACTCTGATAGGAAAAGTACAAACAGGCGTTGTAGACCAAGATCAGACTGCACTTATGTGCAGGCTGATCTTTGTCTATACCCCCTGCCGAAACCGGAATATTCTGGGTTCAGCATGACAAGGGTTAAGAAACTTTAGTGACATAAAATCGAAAAGACCTACTGTTAGGTAGCAAAATGATTAACTCAAGTCCTACTGATTGTTGTACAGTTCAGCATTAACAGTGTAGACAAAGATCAAACCTGAGTTTATAGTCATGACGCATATTGGTCACTTTGGTTCCCAAGAAAGGTGTTTGAAGCCACTGCTTTCCAGATTTCTAGCTCATTCAACATTTTTCAGTTGATAGATTTGGAAGGAAATAATCCTAGCCCTTTTTTTTCAAATTAATTTTGACTTAACTTTCTACTAGTGAATGGGTCTTCTTAGATTCCTCAATGATTTCCTCCGACCTACCAGGTTTTTCACCAAAGGCTAGAAATGAAATATGTCATTACTCACTCTTAAAAAAGCTAATTTCAGACATATCGAATGTACATTTTACACATAATTGAAAACTAAATGTCTTAATCTAAAGATCAATTAAATGAAAATACGATATAGAAAGATTGGAGGTTCACAACTGAATTGCTCTGATAGGAGTTGCAAATGTGACAGTTGAGTAGTTTGCCTATTCAATGTTAAAACTTAAAATACTGTTGACCTTAACAGCAGTGCTTAGAATGAAAGTAGTGATTAGCTAGCAATAATGTATACTCTCAAGCAATCTTCTGTACCTGATTTTCAACATTTAACTGTTAATTAGCAGATTCTGCACTTGATTGCTCTGTGTTAACCCAACGATCCTTTTTTTGGAGGCCCTTCAATAAAACAAGAGGGCCAGAATGGCCCTAAAATCGCTCACCTGACTAATGTAAGATGATTCAAAATTGAAATTGGCCCAATGGTTACTGAGGAGAAGATGTTTAAAGATTTCAAAGTCAAAAACTGCCCTACCCTTCCAAGCCCTTATTTGGTCATCAATCAAAATTCTAGAACAACTTTTGAAAAGGGTCACTCAAGGAACATTCATACCAAAGTTGGTTGAAATTGGCCCAATAGTTACTGAGGAGAAGATGTTTAAAGATTTCAAAGTCAAACAAGAGGACCATGATGGTCCTAAATCGCTCACCTGAGGCATCTCCAAATTACAGTACTTTTTAGTATAAAAAAGACACAACTTGAGCAAAATAAATAAAAGATATTCAAGATTTATGGCTTTGTACAACACAATCCAGTAATGTTTTACAATAATAATGAATGCCTTTGGCTTTATAGTTTAATCCATTACCAAACTATCCCAGAATTTGTCACCCTCAGGGAAAACAGGTTTGAAAAATACATAGTGAGAAAGGGAGTGACAAGCAATTTATCCATTTCTCACAGTGTTTTCTACCTGAAATTCTTTGTATTTAGATTTCAATCAAACTCTAATTACTGTCTGCAACTTCAATGGGTGTAATTTTAGCAACCTTGGTAGAGAACAATCTAGATGTACTATAAATCAAAATATGAATGCATTACAACTTATACATGAGGAGTGGAAAATATTTGAACATGCTCTTATTGAGCGTTTTTCATATCCTTGGATGCCTTGGGAAGGGCCATGTTTGTCAAAAGGATATTAACATGGTAGATAACAATAATGTTATCCTTTGTTTTTAATGTAAATGCTCTGGAACCTATTTTTAAGAAGAAGAATTCTTTCAATGCAATTTACGCAATTTTCAACCCCAGGAACAGAGACATTTTTTATCCTAAGAGCATATTTTCCTGTTACGTAGTACAAAATTATTTAGTCATGCTACATACCAAATATGTATGCCCTTCACCTTATTTTTTAGAAGGAGAAGACTTTTGATGTTGCTCTAATTGGGCGTTTTCAAAAATTTTTGACCTCTGGGGCAGTGCCATGTTTTATCCCAGTGCTAAAATTTTAGCTAATATGGTAGGGAACCATCTGGATATGCTATATACAAAATATGAATGCCTTAGACTTTTTCGATTGGGAGGAAAAGACTATTGAACATGGTCTAATTGAGCATTTTTACTAACTTTGGACACCCAGGGAAGGGGTGTTTATTAACCTACAAGCATAATTTGATCAAAACAGATAGATAACAGCCAGGCTATGCTACACTCAAAATATAAATGCCCTCCTCCTTAAAATGAAGAATTTTTTTTAACATATTCAAATTTTGCGTTTTTCCAAATTTTGGACCCCTAGTGAAGAGCTTTTTTTGACCTGAAGAAGACAACTTTTAGTGATATGGTACAAAACCATCTAGTTAAGCCCCATACCAAATATGAATATCCTAGACCTTATAGTTTAAGAGGAGAAGTCTTTTGAAATTGCTCTAATTAAGCATTTTTCCAAACTTCATACCTCAGGGGCGGGGCAATTTTTGACCCCAGAGATTAAATATTTAAAAAAAACTTGTTTGAGAACAATATGATTAAGCTCTATATAAAATATAAATGCCTTTGGCCTTGTAGTCTGTTAAAAAAAAGACAACAAAGATTTTCTAAAATTTCCCATTTTCATATGCCGCAGTTACAAGAGATCACGGAATTAAATTCTTTTAACAACTTTTGAAGAGCTTCACCTAAAAAACATCCCTGCAAAGTTTTAGCTTGATTGGCCTACTGGTTTAGGAGGAGAAAATTTTTAAAGAATTTTACAGATTTACTAAAGATTCCCATTTTCACATGCCGCTGCAACCAAAGTTTTAGACGGAATTAAATTCTTTTAACAACTTTTGTAGAACTTCACCCAAGGAACATCCCTGCAAAGTTTCAGCTTGATTGGCGTACTGGTTTAGGAGGAGAAAATTTTTAAAGATTTTTACAGATTTACTTAAGATTCCCATTTTCACATGCCGCGGCAACCAAAGTTTTAGACGGAATTAAATTCTTTTAACAACTTTTGTAGAACTTCACCCAAGGAACATCTCTGCAAAGTTTCAGCTTGATTGGCCTACTGGTTTAGGAGGAGAAGATTTTTAAAGATTTTTTTAGATGTACTAAAGATTCACATTTTCACATGCCGCGGCAACCAGAGTTTTGGACGGAATTAAATTCTTTTAACAACTTTTGTAGAACTTTTCCCAAGGAACATCCCTGCAAAGTTTCAGCTTGATTGGCCTACTGGTTTAGGAGGAGAAAATTTTTAAAGATTTTTACAGATTTTTTTAGGATTCCCATTTTCACATGCCGCGGCAACCAAAGTTTTTGACGAAATTTAATTCTTTTAACAACTTATGTAGAACTTCACCCAAAGAACATCTTTGCAAAGTTTCAGCTTGATTGGCCTACTGGTTTAGGAGAAGAAGATTTTTAAAGATTTTTACAGATTTACTAAAGATTCCCATTTTCACATACCGGGGCAACCAGAGTTTTTGACAGAATTGAATTCTTTTAACAACTTTTGTAGAACTTCACCCAAGGAACATCCCTGCAAAGTTTCAGCTTGATTGGCCTGCTAGTTTAGGAGGAGAAGATTTTTAAAGAAATTGTGGACAGACGGACAGACGGACAGACGGACGGACGGACGACGGACAACGACCGATCACAATAGCTCACCTCGCACTTTGTGCTCAGGTGAGCTAAAAAGTGCCTGACCCTGCCACGCCCATATTTGGGCATAAATCAAAATTCCAGGAACAACTTTTGAAAAGAATCACCAAAGGAACATTCATGCAAAGTTTGGTTGAAATTGACCCAACTGTTACTGAGGATAAGATGTTTAAAGATTTCAAAGTAAAAAAAAAATGCCACGCCCATATTTGGGCATAAATCAAAATTCTGCGAACAACTTTTGAAAAGGGTCACCCAAGGAACATTCATACCAAATTTGGTTGTAATTGGCCCAATAGTTACTGAGGAGAAGATGTTTAAAGATTTCAAAGTCAAAAACTGCCACGCCGATATTTGGGCGTGAAACGAAATTCTGCCAAACAACTTTTGAAAAGGGTCACCCAAGGAACATTCATACCAAGTTTGGTTGAAATTGGCCCAATGGTTCCTGAGGTGTAGATGTTTAAAGATTTCAAAGTCAAAATCTGCCACGCCCGGCCACGCCCATATTTGGGCATAAATCAAAATTCTGCAAACAACTTTTAAAAAGGGTCATCCAAGGAACATTCATGCCAAGTTTGGATGAAATTGGCCCAATGGTTACTGAGGAGAAGATGTTTAAAGATTTCTAAGTCAAAAACTGCCACGCCCTGCCACGCCCATATTTGGGCATAAATCAAAATTCCATGAACAACTTTTGAAAAGGGTCACCCAAGGAACATTCATGCCAAGTTTGGTTGAAATTGGCCCAATGGTTACTGAGGAGAAGATGTTTAAAGATTTCTAAGTCAAAAACTGCCACGCCCATATTTGGGCATAAATCAAAATTCCACGAACAACTTTTGAAAAGGGTCACCCAAGGAACATTCATGCCAAGTTTGGTTGAAATTGGCCCAATGGTTACTGAGGAGAAGATGTTTAAAGATTCCTAAGTCAAAAACTGCCACGCCCTGCCACGCCCATATTTGGGGGTCAATCAAAAATCTGCGAACAACTTTTGAAAAGGGTCACCCAAGGAACATTCATACCAAATTTGGTTGAAATTGGCCCAATGGTTACTGAGGAGAAGATGTTTAAAGATTTCTAAGTTAAAAACTGCCACGCCCTGCCACGCCCATATTTGGGGGTCAATCAAAAATCTGCGAACAACTTTTGAAAAGGGTGACCCAAGGAACATTCATACCAAATTTGGTTGAAATTGGCCCAATGGTTACTGAGGAGAAGATGTTTAAAGATTTCTAAGTTAAAAACTGCCACGCCCTGCCACGCCCATATTTGGGGGTCAATCAAAAATCTGCGAACAACTTTTGAAAAGGGTGACCCAAGGAACATTCATACCAAATTTGGTTGAAATTGGCCCAATGGTTACTGAGGAGAAGATGTTTAAAGATTTCTAAGTTAAAAACTGCCACGCCCTGCCACGCCCATATTTGGGGGTCAATCAAAAATCCGCGAACAACTTTTGAGAAGGGTCACCCAAGGAACATTCCTACCAAGTTTGGTTGAATTCCGCCCAGTGGTTACTGAGGAGAAGATGTTTAAAGAATTGTTGACGACTTCCGACTTCCGACGCATGACGCACGACGCACGACGGACAAAAGGTGATAACAAAAGCTCACCTTGAGCACGTTGTGCTCAGGTGAGCTAAAAAGCTTTGAAAAACATTGTGTACAATTACGAAATTGCTTGTTACGTACAATGAAGAAATTGCTTGTAACAAGCAATTTCTTAATTATCCACAATGTTTTCTAACA
Source organism: Fragum fragum (assembly GCA_946902895.1). Taxonomy (NCBI): domain Eukaryota; kingdom Metazoa; phylum Mollusca; class Bivalvia; order Cardiida; family Cardiidae; genus Fragum; species Fragum fragum. Next base: position 25,599,115 of record OX336366.1, read on the forward strand.
CAAAATATGAAGATTGCCAAAATTCCATTAACTAAAAATTGTTTTCTACGATTTAGCTTCCTTGAAAAGGACCTTTCTAAAATTCTGTCATTTTGTCAATTTTGCCTTTAAAAACCTTTCCAGATAGTGAGTAAAGCAAAAAGTCAAGAAAAACACAACACTGTTCATATAGTCTGATCTTTGCATACACAACCTGTTTATTATGTCTTTCAGTTGGACAAGAGTTTAGAGTTTCACATACAATCAACATATATGATACCTTACGACCAGAAGAATACATCATTAATGGTGATACAACAGCTCGAGTAACAGCCTGATTATGAAAGATATGATCATGTTTTTTAACTATTGCTGTAGTAAGAGCTAATTAACCCTTGTCATGCTGAATAAAATCTTCAATGGATTGGAATTAAATCAAAGGGCTGAAAGCAACAACTATGGGTTAATATTTATTTTGAATTCTCAATGATTATAGCATAAAAGGGACAAGAAGGTGGTGTAGACAAAGATCTGTCTGCACATATGAGCAGGAATTTGCCTATCATACCTTCTGCAAAAAAGGTATATTAAGAGTTCAGCATGACAAAAGTTCAGATATGAGCATAGATCCACAAGAGTGTGTGAGTCTTGAGAAACCATTACCGCCTATCATTCTTATTGTAAATTTGATTTTTGATCACTCAAATATGTTCATCTATAGCGGGGTTGGGCGTAAATTTGATTGGAGAAATTGTGAGACATGACTGTATTCTGCCCTAAAACATAGGAAGTGTTTACTCTTTACAGTCATCTTGACAATGATTTAAATGAGTACCAGCAACACATTCTGACTAAGAAATAAAGAAAAATTGTGAGACATGACTGTATTCTGCGCTTAAACATAGGAAGTGTTTACTCTTTACAGTCATCTTGACAATGAATTTAATGAGTACCAGCAACACATTCTGACTAGAAATAATGACAAATCATGACATTATCCCCATCCTTTAACCGTTTCACACAAAATAAAATTTGAGACTGGTCCAAGTTGAAAGAATTTGCAGACTACAATTTTTAGTTGATGAAAATTTTTATTGTTGTTGTTGTTTGAGTTAGAAAACACTGTGACAAATGAATAAATTACTTATGACAAGCAATTTCTTCATTATCCACAATGTTTTCTAAAGCTTTTAACTGGGGGTCGGGGGGGGGCACAAAAAAGCATTATCGTGTGGGAAGGAATCGATTTAAAGGTTTTTGACTTACAAAGTAACTATTACTAGGACATAATAGCCCCATTTTTCTCATTACTAAAATAATTGCTCCATTTCTGAGAGTAGTACTGTAAAAGTTCACTTATCAAATAGTAAAGGCTTATAAGGATACTACTTTTTCTCATAACCCATTACCACAAAACAAAATTTTAGACTGGTCCTAATTGAAAGAATGCATAGACGACATTTATATGTTGATGGAATTTTAATTTTTTTTGTCTTTTTGGGTAGAAAACACTGGAAAATGGAACATTTTACACAGTGGTTTCTCAATTGTTTTTCTTGGGGGGGGGGGGGCGTCCATTGGCGTCTCTGCTTGGGAGTGGGTTTAAACCCTTTCACAACTTGTAGAATATTGAATAAAACATTATTGGTAGAGAAGAAATGTTTAACCTTTGAGAGTTTTTTTTTCTTAAATAATCTACTAAGGTATTATGTAACTAGCAAATCTTTGACTGAATGACTTTGTCATCTGACAAAGTTTTAGAAGATTTAACCCATTCCCACACAGTGACGCTTTTGGACGCCCCTCAAGAAAATCTATTAGGAAAACATTGTGTAAAATGAAGAAATTGCTTGTTGCAAGCAATTTTTTCATTTTACACTTTGTTTTCTACCCAGAAAGTTGAAAAAATCCAAAATTTCTTAACTTTGAAATGTCTTCTGCAACTCCTTTCAAATTGGACCAGTCTAAAATTTGGCCATCTGGTAATGGGTTAACTCCTGTCACAAAGTCATCAACATTCTGTAGAATAAGGTAGGTAGTCATATAAGTACATGGAACTACTGGTTTACCATTTTGGTAAGTATTTGGTTTGTTATAATTTATATTCTCTTTAAAATATGTCTTGTTGACCAAAAATGTAAAATTCCTTAACCCTTTCCTGTTTTATGAAATTTTAGACTGGTACAATTTGAAAGAGGTTGCAGACGACAAAAATGCATGCAAATTTGAAATCTGACCATCAAATGTGGTAGAAAATATTGTGGGAAAAGGAGAAATTGCTTGTTACAAGCAATTTCTCCTTTTTCCACAATGTTTTATCAAGTATAAAATCACAGTGACTTAAAATCCCTGGTTTGTCCAGGAAAGGGTTAAAGAAACAAGATGTGTTCGTGAAAAACCATATCCCCATTACAGGTTTTTTTTCGGAAATGTGGCCTTGATAAGTGACCATGAACTTGAGAGATGACCTGCCTACCAATGTAATGGAACCTTTGTCCCAAGTATGAGCCATGTATCTTCCACAGTGTTTAAAACAGAGTAAAATAATAAGTTTTTGTGTTAAGTTTACAAAATTTGAGTCCTTGATAACTGACCTTGATGGATGACCATGACCTTTTAACCAACTGATACCTATCAATGCAGATAACCTATATATCCCAAAAATGAGCCATGTATTTGAATAAGAGCAAAATTATAATTTTTTCTGTTCACTTTACAGTTTGCAGACAGATGGAGAGGTTGGCATTGGTAAAACAATACGCCCCCCAATCTTATTAACCCTTGTCATGCTGAACCTGGAATATTCCGGTTTTGGCAGGAGGTGTAGACCAAGATCAGCCTGCACATAAGTGCAGTCAGATCTTGGTCTACACCTCCTGCTTGTACTTTTCCTGCTAGAGTTGTTTATGAAATCAATTTCTAAAAGAAATATTGATTATTGAACAACAAGTTCTATCAGTGCTTTCAGCCCTTTATTTTTAAAGCAATTCAGTAAGGTAAATTATACAGCATGACAAGGGTTAATGCAGGGAAATAAAAAGAAAAACCCTGTTTTTTTTAAAGATTTCTGTGAGTCCAGTATTACAAAGAGCAAACCAATCACCATTAATGACTCTTACCTTGGGTTTTGGAGCAGGTTCTTCATGGGTTCTCCAGTTTAATTTACCCTATGTATGATGTTAGGAATAAATACTAACATGAAAACTATTTCTGAAGCAATATTATCAGATAAACAACATAAAAACATGTGTTTGTCATAAATAAATGTATCTATTACTACAATCTATTTACACCTTGTCTTTGAAATTCCAATTCACTATAACCCTTTACTAAATAACAATTTTAGACCTGTCCCAATTCAAAAGATTCCCAAATAATAATTCAAAGTCGATTTTATTTGAAAAATAATCATTCAGTAGGATAGAAAGTATTATGGAAAAATGGGAAACTGCTTGTTACAAGTACTATTGTCTTTTTTTCAAAATCTTTTCTCAGGCATAAAACCAGAGGGACATAAAAAACAGGGATTGAGCAGGAACTATAAATTGGCTCAATCAGAGGAGAGGTCTCATTTCTTAGAGTACATTTGAAAAAGAGCTTCTTATTGTTTTCTGGTTTTATATATAAGATTATCTTGAACTTTGATAGAAAGCTTTGAATTCCATTGTAGGCAGCTACGCAGGATAAAAGCCTTATAACAAGAAACACAAAAATGAATTTGAGAAGCCTCTTTAATTAACCCTTTCCTGTACATACCTGGGATTTTACGTAACTGTGATTTTACAATTGAGAAAATATTGTGGAATAAGAAGATATATCTTTCAACAGACAAATTCTCCTTTTCCCACAATAGTTCTACCACATAGGATGGTTTACTTCAAATTTCATCCAATTTTTATTATCGTTTTCAACCTCTTTCCATATACACCACTCAAAATTTGAAAAAAAAAAAATAGGAAAGGATTAACCCATGTCATGCTGAACCCGAAATATTTCTGTTTTGGTAGGAGGTATAAACAAAGATCAGCCTGCACCTAAGTGCAGTCTGGTCTTAGTCTACACCTCCTGTTTGTGCTTTTCAATTCAGAGTTGTTCATGAAAATAATTCTAACAAAGAACAAGTACTACCATCGCTTTCAATCCTTTGATTTCGATATATATCCAAAAAGTATTTTATTCAAGGGTTAACATTTAGCAGAAATGGCCAATGATTATTGGTTTTCGTCAACCAGCAGACACTAGAACAATAAAAAACAAATAAATATACCTAGAAATTAATATGGAACATGATTAAAACGGTATGTAGACTTTTACCTTATTTTAGCCCATTCCAACACAATCCTCCTTTAAAATTACGAACCACAAAAGTTACAGTTAGAAACATGCAATTTAAACAATCTTCAGATTTTCAACTCAAAAAGAGTAAAAAATACGGAGTTTTTTAATGTCAGTACCTTAAAACTGCTGTCTGCAATTTCTTTTGATTTGTATCTGCTGTTTGTATCACAGGCCTAATGACTTGTCTTGAAAAGATTCGTAAAGATTTCTTTTCTTGTTTCATGTAAATTAGAGTTTGCCCTGGCAGAGCCCAAATGGGACCCCAGGTGATTTTTTTAAACAACTTTTTAACCCATTACCAAGCAATCCTACCTTTTTTTACACCCTGAAGAAATATCGCTTTGGAAAACATTGTGAGTAAAGAAGAAATTGCTTGGAACAAGCAATTTCTTCTCTTTTCACAATGTTTTCTACTGCATTTGGCCCTTATTTTCAATTTGAACCAACTGTGTTTTGTTGTCTGCAATCACTCCCAATTTAGATAAGTCTAAAATATTGTTATGTAGGAAAGGGCTAGGAGGGCTACCAGGTGATGCCATTTACAAAATATTAAACCTTATAGGAGAAGATCTTTAATTGATTGATTGGAGTTTGATGCCACTTTTAACAGTTTTTTGGAGCACCTAACCCTGGGTATTTCTCACACCAGTACCATCATTGCATCCTTTCCAATCTCCAGCTGCTCATCTCACAAACATGTATGTTTATGATGATACACCCATAGGTAGGAGACAAATTTCAGAAGATTTTAAACATTGCCTCCTTTATTGCTATATGAAATAGTTTTAACCTTTCTGTTGGCTAAATTTAACTTGAGTATAGCTGTACTTAAGGAACAGCCCTATCAAGGTTCAGCTTAATTAGACTAGTGGTAGAAAATATTAATACAAGATGTACAAGCTGATTTTGAGTGATCAAGATAGCTTCTCTTTGGGTTAACAAGAGGGCCAGTGACCCTTGGCTGCTCACCTGAGATAAAGGATCTTTTTCTTTCAACAATCTACATTTGTAATTTAATGTTAAGGTCAGGATTATGATACAAAAGGAAATGACCTTTCCTTATACATTTATAGGCTATGTACCTTGGAATCTCAAAGACTTAACCATTACAAGATGACAAAATCTGAGACTGGTCCAAATTGAAAGGGGTTGCAGATGACAATTTAAAGTACATGAAATTTCAGATTTTTTCAACTTTTTAGATAGAAAACATTGTGTAAAATGAGAAAATTGCTTGTTACAAGCAACTTATTCATTTTACATAATGTTTTTCCAATTGTTTTTCTTGAGGGGCATCCAAAAGTCTCACTATGTGGGAATGGATTAATGACAAATTTTAAGGCTTTAGGAGTATTATGAAAGGATAAGAACATTTTTTCCTCTCTCTGAATCTATGGGTTATAATTCTAGAAATATGAAAAAAGTCAATGAACTGATGCTTCATGCTAAATATCAAGATCGAAGGCCAACTGGGTCAGGACTGGAGGAGATTTTTAAAGATTTAACTTTCATTGCCATGGCACTTAGAGTTCTACCACTAGATTTCTATCATTTTAGCTATTGTGAAAGAGGATCATCTAAGGAATAAACAAAAAATATTCCAAGAGTTATTCTTTAACCTGACATTGTGTAATTAAGAAATGAAGACAATGCCTTTTGTTTTCATTGATGTGTGAACCTAAAAAGTTAATCACACTGTATGAACACCAAAAGTAAATTCATACATTACTTTTAGCTTTTAGGTTCATACCTCAATGAAAACAAAAAAATATTCTCATCATTTCTTATAATTTAATGACATTGATGAAAACAAATGAAATATTTTACTGGTTTTTAGTGAAATTGTATGGACCTACTTTGTGTACAGGCAAACAAAATAGTTGTGTGACCAAAATTTTATATGGAAAGAAAAATTCAGCCAATCCAATTGCTTGATTCTTCATAGATGTAGGTAAAATAAAATTACTTCTATCTTATTTTCTTAAATAGATACCTTCTTCACTTTACTTTTATATATTTTCAGCAAAATAAGAGAGAAGTTAACCCATTCCCACACAATGACTCTTTTTGACACCCCTCAAGAAAAGCAATTGGGAAATCATTGTGGAAATGAAGGAATTACTTTCTTCATTTTCCACAATGTTTTCTACCCATAAAAATGAACAAGAGGACCATGATGTTCCTATATTGCTCCCCTGAGTATGATGGCTCAAGGCTTTATGAGAAAATATACAAAATCTCAAAGCCCTACACCTAATCCTTTTGGAGAAGATTTCCTCCTTTAATCCTAGTTATAGTGAAGATCCAACCATATTAAGCTAATTTCAAGAGTATGGTAATTCTTTGAAGTACTTAAGTAGAGGGTCAATAGGCATTAATATCAAAATATCAAATATCAAAGCTGGGAATGCACAAAAAAGCGCTTATTTTCAGAATACAGTAATTCTATGAAGTATTTTAGTACAGGGTCAATAGGTATATTACACACTAAAAATTACAGCCCTTGGCCTTATGGTTTGGGAGAAGAAGACTTTTAAAGATTTCCTTTCTTTTTTCTATGTAAAATCAAGGATCGCAAAGAAAAGGGCTAATTTTCAGAACACGGTTTATTCTATGAAGTATTTTGGTATATGGTTAATAGATGATTTATACAAAATATCAAAGCTCTTCGGCTTATGGTTTGCGAGAAGAGGATTTTTACAGTTTTTCTTCTTTATTTCTTTGTAAAATCTGGGATCGCCCAGAAAAGGGCTAATTTTCGGAATACTGTAATTCTTTGGAGTATTTTGGTAGAGAGTCAATAGATGATGATTTGTACCAAATACCAAAGCTCTAGGCCTTATGGTTTGGGAGAAAAAGATTTTTAGAGTTTTCCTGCTTTATTTCTTTGTTTTGGACAAAAGATTTTTAAGATTTTTCACTTGGCAACCTAAGTTCTCCATGGATTTAAATTCTTTGAAGATTTTTGAAAGATCATAACCTTAGGTTATTGTAAAGTTTGGTTGAAATTCCATGGTTAGGTTAGGAGAAGAGTTATTTGTGAATTGCAAATGAACAGACAGACAGATGGATGGATGCCAGACGATGACTTATCACAATAGCTCACCCAGAGAATTTTGTGCTCAGGTAAGTTAAAAATTACTGAGAATGGAATTCCAAATTTACTACTTTGCTACCTAAAACTCAGCAAAGCATTGTTTTTATCTGTTTATGTATAGTGGTTATTTTATGATCACTCATTCAACAGTCTTGTATTGTTTGAATGTGACTAAAGCTCCAGTTTGTGATGACAATTTTGACAAATGGCCATCCCTGATGGGTACAAACAGGAATCCTCTTGCAGGGACAATTTACAGATGCAGGCCATGCCAACTATGTCAAGGGCTTAAAAGAAAGAGAAAATCATCAGCTGGTGATCCATATTCAACAGTCATAAACAGGATTCAACGCTTTCCTGATTTTTGAAATTTTAGACATGTCCAATTTGAAAGGAATTGCAGACGAAAATTGAAAGTGGGTGCAATTTGAAATGTAACCAACCTACAGGCTAAATAATATTGTGGGAAAAGATGAAATTGCTTGTTTCAAGTAATTTCTTCTTTTTTCACAATGTTTTCCCAAGTACAAATTAACAGGGGCATAAAAATCAGTGATTGTGCAGGAAAAAGATTTAGTGGCCAAACAAAAATATGAAAAAAAGCAAAGCATAATTGTTGGAGTTCAAAGTTCACTTCCAATCTAAATCAATAATTGACAGCTTGACCAATATTTTGATTTAGCATTCTGTCAATCCCAATAAGTACCCACAACATTTCCTTTCAAAGAGAAGACACTTAATAACTAGCCCATGTTTACCCAGCTGTAGAATCGGGTAGTAGCGGGTTTAGCCATTGCCTCTCTTTAACTGACTTGAAAACATCTAGATTGTGTGTTTTGAGAGCAGCTCTATAAGCTTAAAGCTTTCATTGCAATCCAACTCAAATAAGTAAGTATAAACTAAAGAGTAATCGCAGTTTCCAATCCAATGGCTCAGCAAGAAACAGTTGTAACTGCGTATATCTTATAGGCAGTTACAACTGTTTTTGGCCGACCCATCAAATTGTTGATAGATAGTTGATTTGAAGTGAAATCAAAGGGCTTAACCCTTTCCTGCACAATCCCTTGTTTTCACGTCCACGTGATTTTATACTTGAGAAAATATTGTGAGAAAAGAAGAAATTGCTTGTTACAAGCAATTTCTTCTTTTCCCACACTATTTTCTAACCTATAAGTTGCTTACTTTTCGTATTGCACCCACTTTAAAATTTCGTCTGCATCTTCTTTCAAATTGGACCGGTCTAAAATTTTGAAAAACAGGAAAGGGTTAAAGAGTTAGAAGTATTGGTTGCAGGTAAATATTTTCTTTGAAAGTCAATTTCGTATTCAATACTGTTTGAAAGGGACAAACAGGTGGTGTAGACTAGGATCAGACTGCACTTATGTGCAGGCTGATCTTTGTCTAAACCTCCTGCCAATAGGAATATTCTGTGTAGAGCATGACAAGGGTTAACATAAATGTAACTGGTCAACATCCAGTTTCCATAATTTGATTGGTCAACCCATTTTTTAGACCGACGACAGTGATCCGTCAATAATTCCATGAACTCTGAAAACCAGTAGTTTGAATCATTATTATAGCTATTTATTCATATCAGTTACCTTTGTTCGAATTTCTTTTGCATGACTGTCAACTTCCTTTACCATTTCCTTTTGAGACATCTTGTTTCTGTTTAATGTCAAGGTCTGAAGAAAAAAATTAGGGCAAAAATTCTTAAAGCTGCAATCTTCTTGAATAAAGTATTACATGGCTTTTGTATTCTTTTCCAAGGTTTCACAAATTTAATACTTTTTGATGTACTTTATCCCATTCCACAATCCTTCCTTTCTACACCCTTCAAGAAAAAAGCTTTGGAAAACATAAAGAAAATGAAGAAATTACTTGTATCAAGCAATTTCTTGATTATCCAAATTTTTTCTATCTAAAAAGATGAAAAAAAATCCATCAACTTGAAATTGTTGTCTGCAACTTCCTTCAATTTGGACCAGTCTAAAATTTTGTTGTGTGGGAATGGGTTAACTTTTACCAGACTACAAAAGTTTTAGACTAGCCAAAAACAAAATAATTTGCTGACCATAGAAGTTAAGAGTGCCTGTAATTTTGTAATAAAATTTTACAAAAGAAATAGAAGAAATTTTAAGCCAATTTGAACTTGCATTTTGAAGCAGAGCAGAAATATGACTTTAGGAAGCATTGTGAACAAGAAGTGTTTGTGAAACACCATGCCCCCGAAACAGGAATTCTTTAGAATCGGGTGAATTTTTTTTTTTCTTTGTTTTAGGGAAAAGGGTTAAAATTTTGACCTTGACCTTGATTAAATGACCTTCCCCAGTTACGCCTTGTTGAGACCTATCTACATACCAAATATTAGCATTGTAACTTAATCAGGGTTGAAGTTATAGGAAAATGTTTAGTTGGCAGGTTAAGTTTTGCAGACAGACAGACAGACAGATGGGCGGACGGACAGACAGACAGGCAGACGGACACCAGTAAAACAATATGCCCCCGTCCTTATTGATGTGGGGGCATAAAAAAGGAGAAATTTCCTGAAACAAATAATTTTCCTTATTCACAAAACTCTTTCTACCATATTTTACACTCATTTTACAAATTTGATTCATTTAAAAACATCAGCAGTAACTTCTTTCAGTTGGAACCAGTGTAATATTTCTTTGCCACACATTCCCCTCAAGAATAAAAGCTTTAGAAAACATTGTGGAAAATGAAAAAATTGCTTGTTTCAAGCAATTTGTTCATAATCCACATTGCATTTTATCAAAAAAGACGAGCAATTTTAAAATACCATCAACTTGAATATATCGTCTGTGGCCTTTTTCAATTAAGACCGGTCTGAAATCTTTATCATGTGGGAATAGGTTAAAGGTTTATTCGGGGATATTGAATGTTTGAGATATTCAACAATGTTTGTGAATATATGTTAAGGAGGACCATTATGGGCCTTAATCTCTCCGCAGAGACTCCATGTGAATAACTGAACTTCTAGGCATAACTGGTTTCTCACAAGAAGATTTTTAAAGAGCCTAAACACAACCCAAGGGCAGGTTTATTTTTACAACTTTAGTATAAGGTCACCAGACAATGAATGTCAGATGCAAAATATAGAACCTCTATGCCTTACGGTTTCTCACAAGAAGATTTCCTCATTTTCAGCCTTTCTGTTGCCATGGCTACAACAGTTTTGATTGAATTCTTTTAACAACTTTAGTAGAGCTTGTCCTATGGAACATCTGGACGGTTTGTTGACGGACGATGGCCTCATAAAATACCTCATCTTGAGGACTTTGTGCTCAAGTGAGCTAAGAAACAAATTGGTGGTAAACATCGTAATTAAGCTGAAGTCACAGTGTTTAACCCATTCCCACACAATGAAATTTTAGACCGGTCGAAATTCAAAGACATTGCTAATGACAACTCTAAGTTGATGAAATCTTTAGTATCTTTGTCTTTTGGGAAAGAAAACAATGTGGATAATGAAGAAATTGCTTTTAACAAGAAATTTCTTCATTAATGTTTTTCAACAATGTTTTCCAAAGTATTGATATTGCAAGGCTGATTAAACCAACAAAAATGCTTGACATAAATGTAAGAGTTCAAAGCTAACTGCAAGATTACATGAATGAATTGATGGAACAGTTAGTTTTGATTGACACTCGTGATCCGTCAAGTGCTTGTAAAATGCAAGTTCTAGCTTTTTCTAAACGAATAAGAAACTCATCTTTTATTCAAAAACACTCTATTTTGTTAATAGCTGTTAGCTCATTACCAGAGGACAACATTTTAGACTGGTCCTAATTAAAAGAAGTTGCAGAAAACAATAAGAAAACAAGTGCCAAATAGGATATAAAATATTATGAAAAAAAGGAGAAATTGCTTGTTACATGCAATTTCTCCTTTTCCAATGAATTTTTCCATTCTCCTGGGCGTAGGAAAGCATCATTTTGTGGTATAAGGTTAATCTTTCTAATTTGGAAAGAACCATGATTTTATATCTGGTAATAGGTTCATCTTACCTTCCACTGGATACACTCATAACTGTGTGGATCATGAGACACAGGCAGACCAATCTTTACCTTCCTTACATCATGCCAGTCTAGAAATAATAGAAAAACATGTGACCTGTCAGGTAAAAAGGACCTTATGGGAAGCTCAACAAGTATTTATCCTTGTCAGTCTGCATACTTACTTAAGTTGTTGTTCTTGCCACTGAGTCAAGGTTCGTCACCTTATGAGGTTTATCCATAAAATATTATACCCAATAGATTGTGTCAGTAAATCAAAGAAACAACCAAATTATTCCTTTGGGCTGGAAATGAACTTTGAACTCCAACAAAGGCCAACATTTATGTGAAGCCATTGGTTGGTTTGGCAACTTAAACATGGTAACTACAGCTTAAATAAGCTGTAGTTACGATGTATAGGTCTTCAACCAGCCATTTTATTTTTTTGTAACTATCCTTAATTTTTGCAAAATAACACCTTTGAACCCATTTCCACAGAATGACGCTTTTGGATGCCCCTCAAGAAAAATGCTTTAGAAAATATTCTGGAAAATGAAGAAATTGCTTGGAACAAGCAATTTCTTCATTTTCCACAATGTTTTTCTACCAAGAATGTTGAAAAAATCTTTATTATTGCTGCCTGCAACTCCTTTTAATTTGGACCAGTGTGAAAATTTTGCCGTCTGGTAATTGGTTAATATTTAATTGGAAGTTTCTGTCTATCTCAGTAGGTGGGATCAGTTATCTGACTATTGACCTCTTTCTTCTCATTCAAATATTGTTGTTTTACTTAGTTCTTTGGAATCTAGAAAAGTCTTGATTTCAAAGGAGATAGAACAGCAAAATTTACTTATAACAGAACTTGATAGTAGCTACTAACATATATCAATAGTTTATACTAATTTATTTTAGTTCGATTGCGACGAAAGCTTTAAGCTTATAGAGTCGCTCTCGAAACCCACTATCCAGATGTTTGAACGTCCCTGAAAGAGAGGCAGTGGCTAAATCCACTGCTACCCTATTCTACAGCTGGGTAGACTTGGGCTGGCTTTTAAGTGTCTCGCCCATGAACACACCTTGGTGTCGGTAGGGCTCGAAACCCGTGACCTTAAGATCACGAGTCAATCACCTACACCACTCAACCATCAAAGGTAGACATATATCATTGAGTTTCTATCCTTCCAATTTAAATGATTCTAGAACAAAAATCTGTTTTCTGAAAATTTCCCACACAATTCAAATCATATAAAAAGCATATTTGAATCAAATCTTATTATCACAATTTAGAAGGTGATTTCTACAAAAGATGTTTTGCTAAATCATGCTGGTCAATTGAAAGGAGAAGAGATGAAAAGCGCAACAATTAATGGAAATCAAATTTTTCTTTTTTACCCCTTCTTCTTTGTTTATTCAGCACATTCAATATACTCACATCAAACAAAACTATAACTTGTCACAGTATGTGACCTAATACCACTTCAAGTGCTTTCAGCATAATGAGAGCTTTAACAAAACAAGAACATAGCTGCTGACTTTGCTTTTCTAGAAAGGAGGAGTTTGCGACACAAAATTGGTAGTATAATTAGCTTTATATGTCTACAAAGCATAAATTATGTCTAAGTTCAAGGGAAGATAATTCTTAAACCAGGGGGAGTTAAGACTTCAAATTTGCATTTTGCAAAACTTCAACATGTGGTCAATCTTTGTATAAAGTTTCAATGGTATTGAAACAAAACTAAAGGAAGAGTTCGCAACACAAAATTGGTAGTATATCATACTCAGACAGTCTAGAAAGCATAAATAATGTCTACGTTCATGGGAGATAATTCTTGAACCAGGAGAAATTAATCTGGATTATCTTTGTAAAAAGTTTCAATGGTATTGAAGGAAAACTGAAGGAGTAGTTTGCGACACAAAATTGGTAGTGTTTTGTACACAGACAGTCTAGTAAGCATAAATTAGGTCTAATTTCAAGGGGAGATAATTCTTGAACCAGGGGAAATTAAGACTTCAAAATTGCGTCTTGCAAAACTTCAACATGTGGTTAATCTTTGTATAAAGTTTCAATGGTATTGAAGCAAAACTAAAGGAGGAGTGTGCGACACAAAATTGGTAGGATTTTGTTCACAGATAGACGGACACACGGACAGACAGGCTGATTCCAGTATACCCCCCAAAAAAATAAATATGACAGCCAAATGAAGTAGCAGATAACGGCTGAAGAAAAGGTGAAAATCCAGTAATAAAATCCAGCATTCAGCATCTCATGAGAATCAGGTTAGCCCTTCCCCACACAATCATGTCTCTTTACAGCTTTTAAAATATTTAAACCAGTAAAAACACATTAGAATATGACTGCCTTGACATAAGAGTGGTATAGTCGCTTGACTCATGATCTGAAGGTCATGGGTTCAAGCCCCAGAGTCACCAGGGTGTGTTCATGATCAAAATACTTAATAGCCAGCCTCAGCCTATTAAGCTGTAAAATTGGGTAGCAGTGGTTTTAAGACACTGCCTCTCTTTCAGGGTTGTGAAAAAATCTGGATTGTGAGTGCTGGAGAGTGACTCTATAAGTTCACAGCTTTCGTCTCAGTCAAACTAAAATAAAAAAGTATAAACTATGTTATATTGGACAAAATGTCACCATATATGATAAGGTTCTTCTTAAACATCTATGATAAGTTTGAGAAAGACCAGGTTAAATTGTGACCTATTTAGTGATGACAGACAACCTGATGATGGATGACAGACATTCAAGTATCACAAAAGCTTACCATGAGCAAATTGTGCTCGGATGACCAAAAAATACAAATAGTTGTATACTTACATTTTTTGTAAGACTTTTCAAAGTCATTGATTAGCTCTGATAATGTCTGGAAAAAAAGAGAAAAAAGTTGTAGACCCCTTTGATCCATTATAATATACTTCAATTTTACATGTATATGTATTAACTCTTGTCATGCTGTATTAATTACCTTACTAAATTATTGTAAAATCAAAGGGCTCGAATCACTGATAGAACTTGTTGTTCAAAAATCAATATTTCTTATAGAAATCAATTTCATAAACAACTCTTGCAGGAAAAGTACAAGCAGGAGTTGTACACCAAGATCAGAATTCACTTATGTTGATGCACTTAGGCTTATCTTGGTCTACACCTCCTGATAAAACTGGAATATTCTGGGTTCAGCATGACAAGGGTTAATATCTAAAGCATATCCTAACAAATGATTGGTTGTTTAAATTGAATGGGCAACATCTTCTAATTTTGATGAGCTAGAAATATACAGTATTCAAAGTCAATGATTAAAGCATTCAGAACACTAACAAGATTACCCAAAGCAGGTACCAACACTAAGGTGTCGGTTCTGGTTAATTCAACAAGAAGGATGAAAAATTCTAAATATGACCTTCCCTGTGACTTTAACCTTTGGCAAAGATGCCTAAATCAACCACAGCACAATTTCTTTTAAAGTTTCCATCAATGTGAAATGTCATAACATTTTGAACATAGGATCTACATATATTAGCAGGTTAACATTTAGTGTTTGGCCTTCTGCTGTGACCTTGATCTTTGGACATGGAATCTAATCAAGCACAGAAAAATAGCTCTAATCAAGATGTACACATGAGTGAAATATAAAATGATCAGATCAGAGATAAAGGCAAGCTGAAAACTTGACCTTTGACCTTCTGCTGTGACCATGACCTTTAGAGTAGAAGCCTGAATCCAATGCAGCACTCATAAAGATGTACAAGTGTGTGAAATACATAGGATCACAAAAATAGGATTGGGTAAATCTCATAGCCTTGCATTGTGAAATAAGAGCATTTTTCTTTACTAAAGGTAAAAACCAACTTACCCTATAGACTAGAGGTTTGTACATGAGGTCATCTCGCCTACTCATTCCCAGAGCACCATATTTTCCACTATGGTATATACCCAGTACAACATGCCGATGTACATTGCCATTGAATGCCGTTTTAAAGCTGATTGGAAATCTCTCGACACCCATCATTCCATTGGTCAAAAATCTTATTCTATATCAAGGACTGATTATTTAAGCAATATAACTACAATGTACACCAGTAAATTTACATGTACTTAGTTATTTAAGTTCAGAATAGGAAATGCTATATAACTATTTTAAGAAAAACCTTATTCATACCAACTTGAACTTGACCTTGATAGACAACCTTGAGATTGGTAAAAAACAGAAAGGTCTTCATATAAAGCTACTTGCCCCCAACCTATTTATGCAGGGGTATAAAAATAGCAATTGGTACTGACTATAAAGGACTTTTATTGAGATACTATAGCTAATCAAAATTTTAATACTCTTTATGAATTAAGGTATTTCACCTGTCAAATTTATCACTATATTAGACACACCTTTTGTTTACAATAACAGTTCTCGAGGTATGATCACATTATCTGTATAACTTAAACATATTACGGTGATTTACCGATCCCCGGCTGTGGCACATATCCTTTCCGACATTTGTCTCTCACCAACGGGTGGATAATCGTAAACCTAAGTGGGATAGCAGCTGGAGGCTAGGAAAGGATGTAGTGGTAGTACTGGTGTGAGAAATACCAGGAATCCATTGTTAAGTGCTCCAGCCACCACGATATGACTGTAATACTGTTAAAAGCGGCGTTAAACCCATTCAATCAATCAATCAACCAAGGCTGCACTTTTGCATGATTGTTTAAAAAAATAATGAATGTCTTTAAGACCATGGGGACACCTTCCCTTTAGTTCTAAAGCCCTGGTAGATAGATTGTAAGTGTGATTCACCATTTTTGTCCCCTCTATTATAAACCATGGAGACATTGATCAATTTCTTCCAAAATCTTAGCGGATCTCTGCATTACCAAATGACCAAATTTCAGACTAGTCCACAATCAAAGAATATAAAATATGGCAAAATCAGTGAAATTTGGTATCAGAAATGGCAGAAGTATATTTCATAAGCATATCAAAATGTGCCATTGTGTGCTTATGGTTTAACCCATTACCAAACAGGAATATTTTAGACTGGTCCAAATTGAAGGGAGTTGCAGATGCCAATTCATTATAAAATTTCATATTTTTTCAACTTTCTGGGTAAAAAACATTGTGGACAATGACAAAATTGAATGTTGCTAGCAATTTCCTCATTTTATACAATGTTTTCCCTCTTGGTTTTTTTTTGAGGGGCATCAAAAACCGTCATTGTTTGGAAAGGATTAAGCAGATGCCCCAAAATAGTTGATATTTCAACATTTGACTGTCAATTTATTTACAGCAGATAATGAATCAAAGTAAAACCAATAATACTTTAGAATTAAAACACATATGCTTTAGAATAAAGGATACAATCCAAGAATAATGGCCTCCAAACATTTTATGGGAAGAGATTCCCTTATCATGTCTTTGGCAACTTCCATTAGACTGAAAATATATAATCATGGATTATCACAAAAAATGGATTTCAAAAAATTCAAATAACTAGAGGTGCTTGAGGGCCTGTATTGCTCCACAGGCCTGAATATACTGATTAAGCAAATGGCGTTTTCAGAAATTCAATAAAACTGAATCATCTTTGCCATCTCTGGCAAATAAATCTAATCTAGTCACTGAAATCTTTGAAATAGTTCTAGCGAAACATTTCAAACTTTTCAATGTTTTTAAAGTCAAGTTGAGTTATGTAAAATTCATAAACTAAGTCAGATGAAAAGGCATTTACAAAATTTTCACTGAATATCATATATGGATATAAGCCCCACCCATAAAGGCAATGTTTTTCAACCAATCATAATCATCTGAAGAAATCTGACAAACAGTCACCTGTGGATCATTCCTTCAAAATTGGATTGAAATCCATCAACAGGATTCAGAGAAGGTTTTTAAAGTTCACAGAATAAATTCAATATATGGAAATTATTACCCCCACCAAAAAGCAATGTTTTTTTTATCCATTCAACATTCAATTTACTGAATATTCTGAAAAAGGGCCTAAAAAATGTTTCTTATGAAATTTGGTTGAAATCAATCTACTGGTTTGTGAATTTTTTTTTTAATTTCACTAAGTACCATATTTGGAAATAAGACCCGCTTATTTTTGCCATGTTTTTCATCAGATCAAAGTTCTTTGAAGGAATCTGATAAAGGGTTCCCAGAGGATCATTCCTGTAAAATTTTGATGAAATCCATCCACTGGTTTCTGAGAAGTAGTTTTTTAAAGCTTTCGCCATATATGGAAATTTGCTCTTCGACCTAAAAAACCATATTTTTCAACAGATCAAAATTCTTTGAATGAATCTGATAAAGGGTCACCCAAGGATTATTTCGGTAAAATTTGGTTTCTAAGAATATTTTTTAATGTTTCACCATATACGGAAATAGCCCTGCCCATATAAGCTGTTTTTCGTCCTATAAAATTCTTTGAAGGAATTTGATAAGGGGTAAACCAAGGATCTGTGCAGTTTGATTGAAAACAATCCGCTGGTTTCTGAGAAGAAGATTTTTAAGCTTTCATCATAAATGGAAATTTGCCCCTCCCCCATTAAAACCATATTTTTTATCAGATCAAAATTCTTTGAATAAATGTGATAAAGGGTCACCCAAGGATTATCATTGTATAATTTGGTTGAAATCCATCAATTGGTTTCTTAGAAGATTTTTAAAGGTTTCACCATATATGGAAATAACCCTGCCCATATAAGCTATGTTTTTCGTCCCGTCAAAATTCTTTGAAGGAATTTGATAAGGGGTAAACCGAGGATCATTTCTGAGAAATTTGGTTGAAATCCATCCTCTGATTTCTGAGGTTTTTAAGCTTTTACAATATATGGAAATTAGCCACACCCATTGAAGCCATGTTTTTCATCCTATCAAAATTCTTTGAAGGAATCTGATAAAGGGTCACCAAAGGATCAATCATTTGAAATTTGATTGAAATCCATCCACTCATTTCTGAGAAGATTTTTAATGGTTTCACCATATATGTAAATATTAAATTCTATATCATTTAGTCTGTGCTTAGAAACAAAGATTTGCTTTCACCACACAAAGAAGCCACCTAATGGAAACTAGAGGCGCTTGAGTGCATGTATCACTCCACAGGCATGATTCAAAGTCATTGAAATCTTTAAATAGTTCTAGAGAACCATTTCAAACTTTTCATTGTTTTTTACATAAGTCAAGTTATGTAAAATTCATTAGTTAAATTTTCACAGTATACCATATATTACCATAACCCACCAACATAATAGCTATGTTATTCAACCAATCAAATTATATGAAGGAATCTGACAAACAGTCATCTGAGAACCATTCCTGTGAAATTTGGTTGAAATTCATCTACAGTTTTCGGACAAATGTACAAAGTTTTCAGTATATACCATATATGGAAATTAGCCCTGCCAATTAAAGCCATATTTTTTATCCAATCAAAAATTCTTTTTCATGATCTGATGAAAGGTCACCCAAGGGGATCGATCTGGTCAAATTTGGTTGGGATCCATAGACTGAATTCTGAGAAGAAGAATTTCATAGCTTTTACCACATATGGAAATAAGCCCCCCCCCCATTAAAGCCACATTTTTTCAAAATAATTTGAAGCATTTTCGATAAATGTTCACCCAAGGAATATTTCTGTGAAATTTAGTTGAAATCAATTCAATCGTTTCCGGGAAGAAGATTTTGAAAGCTTTCATAATATATGGAATAAAGCCCTGCCCATTAAGGCAATGTTTTTCATCCAATCAAATTCTTTGAAGGAATCTGATAGAGATTCACCAAAGGATCATTTCTGTGAAATTTGATTGAAATCCATCCACTAGGTTCTAAGAAGAAGATTTTCAAAGCTTTGACCATAATGGTATATGGAAATTAGCCCCGCCCATTAAAGCCATGTTTTTCATCCCATCAAAATTCTATGAAGGAATCTGATAGAGGGACACCCAAGGATCATTTCTGTGAAATTTGGTTGAAATCCATCCATCAGTTTCTGAGAAGAAGATTTTTAAAGCTTTCACCCTATACAGAAATCAGCCTCGCCCATCAAAGCCATGTTTTTCATCCGATCAAATTTCTTTGAAGGAATCAGATAGAGGGTCACCAAAGTATCATTTCTGTGAAATTTGGTTGAATCTGTACTTTCTGAGGAGAAAATATTCAAAGGAAAAGTTTACGGACGGACAGACCTGGGGACGACCAGACAGAGGCATGCACAATGGACACCATGCCATGACAAAACTTTTCTGGCTTTCAGCCTGTGGAGTTAAAAATCGTTTTTACTCAATCAGGGCTCATGCTAGCATTTGGAACTGAGGAGTCATTGACTCTTTCACCATAAAGTTTTAGGGGTCAAAAGTGATTTTGAAGGGGTCCAAAAAACCAGTAAATCATGTATAGAACTTATGATATATCATATCATTCAAAAGCTGAGAGATAAAACTTTGCTTTGACCCTTAAGAATTTCTCTCAAAGGGGTCAAGATTGGAAATTGTAAGGGTTAAAAAAGGTCATTTTCAGATTTTTGAGGGTCAAAACTGCGGGTTGCAGGCTTAACATTACTGTTCATTCTAGGCAAGGGGATTGGGGGATTTCCCCACTTTTCTCCGATATCTCCAATATTTTTCAGCATTAGTGGGAATTTTTTCTATGAAGGGCATGAAATTCCAAACATTTCTCAATTGTGTATATTTTGCCCTGAAATCCCTATGTTTTGAAATGCCAGAATAAACACTGAAACATGAGCCCTGTCAATGTTAAAATACTCACCCTGTGATAGGTCTATTCTTCTTGATCTCAAAGAACTGGGTCCCAGTATGGTTATATCTATACAGAATTAAGGAAATGTGTATTGTTTTCAAGTAATAATAAACTTTAACTACTTCTTTTGTGATTGTCATTTTTGTGGTAGATAACTTTCAAATATATTTCCATATTCTTTGTTAGTTAATATCATTGAACATTGGTTTGTGCACCTCATCATTGTTTCCACTGCATTTTACCCATCCCCACACAATGACGCTTTCTGACGCAACCTAAGAAAAACAATTCGGATAACATTGTGGAAAATGAAGAAATTGCTTGCAACAAGCAATTTCTTCATTTTCCATAATGTTTTCTTCCAACAGAGTTGAAAAAATCTAAAATTTCAAAAACTTTAAATTGTTGTCTGCAACTCCTTTCAATTTAGACCAGTCTAAAATTTTGTCATCTGGTAATGGGTTAAATGCAACATTCAATCCAAGCCACCCATCCACAGGTAGGCACAATAATTAATACCCTTTAGTTACAAACAAATGATGCATGTGTCAATGACCTCACACGAATGGTGGACAGACCAAAGACAAGTACTAACTGTTGCAATGACTGGATCCAATGACCAGTCTAACATAAAAGGTTATTTTATTGTAATTGGTTTTACATCCAACTCAACAACTGGAGATTGTCCTGTTTAAAGTCTCATATGAATAACTGGAAAATTGGGAAATAAGACCAGGGAGCCAAAAACCTGGAGTCTATTGTGTTACCACTAGACCTAATCCCTTCCAAAAAAGGTCTGTTCAAGAATTTCATAACAAAAGCTGTGATTTGACGAGAAATGTCTTCACCAATCACAGCCTGCATTATCAAATTCAAAAGTAAAACCTTAATTTAGATTGGATGGTAAATACAGGACCTGGACTTTTTCACATGAAATTAGAATTGTTGACCAAGGACAACTAGTGTCAAGCTAGCAAAAATTTGATCTTATAAATGCTGGTGTATGGTCCAGACCAAGCTGGTACCTTGAACTGTGACCTTGGTCTTATCTGTTTATTGATTTATGCTCTACTCATGATTGCGAACAACATTGCCAAATGATACTGTCATCTATCCACAACTGGGGGAGTAATATACATGGGGAAACTTTGACCTTGTGACATTGACCTAAGATAAATCTTAACAAATAAGATGTGGACGTTCATTTGAATCGACTCAATGATACCATTCCTATGAGTATCCATAACACAGGGTTGATGGCAGTATCAATAGAATATCTAAACCCAGAATCCAAATTACATGTACCTCTTTTATCAATATCTCTGCCTCAAGAATGAAAAATGCGAATATATACAAAACAAGACCTGTCGGAGGACAGCAATCCTCAGCTATTCTGAGTGCTGGATTAGTAACAGCAAAACATTACGCTGACGCCGATGCCTACACCTGGATCACCAGATTAGAACCCCTATTCTTCGAATAGTCAAGCTAAAATTATATAATTGTCTACAGCTTGCAATCTGATCAAGGTAAATACCGATCTCATTAGTCGTTTTATTTAGGCATGAAAGGTCAACTTTGCTATTCAACCCTTTCTTGTACAAACCAAGGATCTTATGTCAGTGTGGTTTTATAATTGAGAAAACATTGTGGAAAAGAAGAAATTGCTTGTAATGAGCAATTTCTTCTTTTCCACAGTATTTTCTAACCTGTAGGTTGGTTGCTTTTCAAATTGCACTCACTTCTAGTTGTAGTCTGCGACAATCTTTCAAATTGGGCTAGTCTAAAATTTGAAAAACAGGAAAGGGTTAAAGTTGGAATGAGGATACTGTAAAGTGTTCATGTAGGTCTGTATCTTATCCAGTTTGTCCGCTACACACAACACTGGTGAAAAGGACAGTGGTGCTTGAGGAACAGGAATCTGCAATAAAAAAAATCATGATATAATCTTGATTTAGATAAATTAAGAAGATACAAAGACAATAAGAAGGCTGAAAATGCAAAAAATGACATTAATGCATGTATTCTTTACTGAATATTGCATTCAAAGTTGGAACTTATATAATCTAGGCCTATAATTACATGCAAGGAGCATCATTGAAGCCCTGCAAATGCATATTCAGTGCTGCTAGGATTCAAACTTAGTGCTTTTCTGTCTCTAAAGAAGTGCTCTACAAGGTGGCTATAAAAGTCAGCTTAAAGGTAAGGCAGTATACTCACCCAATTCATATTAACTACATTCACCCCTAACAATAGACGGATTGCGACTGTCAATCAAAGAATCAATCAACCAATCAAATTGTTTAGTGACCAGAAGTGAATTTTGAACTCAAACATTTGATGACATTTGTAAGAAGTATTTTTTGTTTGTTTAATAACTTGAACATTGTTACTACAGCTTAAATCCAAGCTTTGATTACCATGTTTGCCGCCAACCAAGCGTTTTACTTTTTGCAAATGTTACTGGCCATAAGTTAATCAAAATGATAACTGTTTAATGTCTAATTGGAACTTCCTGTCAGACCTCATTGGGATGGCCAGCAATCTGTCAATTAATATTCTTCCATGAATCTTCCACAATCAACATCATCAACAAATCACATAGCCCCCACCTAAACTAACCCATGATTTAAGCCAGCAACTCTTTCCAAGAGCGAGCACTATATCAAGTCACTTTAGCATGACTTTGCAGGAGTCAACACTAACTTTGATTCAATGGGATCCCACAGAAATCCCTACCTATTACTCTAGGGTTTCCTCCAGATAATCAGGGATCCCTTCTTGATATACATTAACTCAATCACATGCAATCCTGTCTTCTAATCCCAACTTGGGAAAACATTGTGGATAACAAGCAATTTCTTCATTGTCCACAATGTTTTCTAAAAAAGCAAGCAAACAAAAAAATCAGGAGCATAAGTTGATACAATAAGATCTATTGTACTGGAGAAATATTGAAGGATCCTGACAGGAGCCCTAGCCTGAGATTACTCCCATCCATTTTTCAAGGATCCTCGTGATCCCAGGACACTGTTAGTGTCAACTTCTGCTTTGTAGGGCAAGTCATCTCTTATTCAACATCTAGCTACACTATTACTTTTTTTGACTATAGAAGAGAGATCTTCTTAAACATAGACTTTAAAATGTTAAGATTTGTACCAAAGCCATCTTGCAATTAATCCTTGATCAAATGCCCGTTAATAATTTAATATTATCTTTAAATGGAATTTTATGAGCACTGAAAATATCTTTTACATTCATTACCAATGTCTTTTACTGTTTTACGGAATTAGAATTGGCTTATGTATGCATAAAAATAGAAGGCAAGCGCTAACAGTTAGAATTGCTATAAAATGTCATATTTCCTTTATAATGAACCCTGCATGTCTCACTTGATCTTATGATAAGCTATTAAATATCAGACTTCACCTATCTCATCTGAATAATATAATACTTGTTATTTTGCTGGGTGTCATCTTAATCACAGGTCCTTTCAAATATTATTTTCATTTTCAACATTTTTTTTTCAAAACTCACCTGCGGCAAGTCAACATTTCCCCTTATGGAATTGACCATCTTGTAGCCATCTGGGTGTATTTTGGCCACATGCTCCCACATCCTGTCCCAAGTCATGTCATCCACAGGAAAGCCATTCTTGTTGACCCAAAACCATACTCCATTCTCATCAGGCTTGTCATCTTTGTGCACAGTGGAAGGTCTGGACCTTGTGTCGTGTCCTGTTGGTCCTGAACTGTTCTTACGAGTAGACATGCTCCACCTATACGGTGGTGGCGATTGCACGTCACAGAATGTTGGTTCTCGTACCCTTATTAGGGTCCCAAAATTTGAAAGCTCTTCATAGTGCTTGATTTTCTTTGGCATTCTCTATAACTAACATCATGATTGCCTTTTCTTCGCCAACTAGCAAACGACGAGAAAATTGATTCTTCCAGAGTCTCGCGCGGGAGACAAATATTCGATAATTCCAACAGGAATAATTTATGAAAATGAATTAACTTTGACTGAGATACGTTTCACAATCATGCCTTTACCCCTTAATTTAAAATCTGCCTTTCTAGATTGTTTACATTGGTGTTACGTTGTTACCGTAAATTGGTCGGACGCTTAATTAACGACATCAATTTTTAGACTGAAATACCTGTACTTTGCTAAAATTCATTTACCTAATTTGAAAAGTTTAAAAAGTGTTTGAAATGGTTAGAAACCGTATTCATTTCTTTTTTCTTTACTATTCCATACTTTAAATATCTCCTCTAAATATTGTTTGTCCTACCTGAAGAATTTCTTCAAGCCATTACCAGACGACAAAATTTTAGACTGGTTAAAATTGAAATGAGTTGCAGACGTTTATGAAAATTTAGTTTTTTTTTCTTCAAATTTCTGGGTAGAAAATACTGTGTTAAATGAATTACAAGCAATTTCTTCAATTTACACATCATTTTCCCAATTGTTTTTCTTGGGGGCATCCAAAAGTTTCATGGTATGGGAATGCGTTAATCAAAGTATTCAACCTTTTTATTTGCAAAGATAGTTTCATAAATGGTGTCTGTCTTAAAGTATAACTAGATCCGATAGAGCTCTAATTTCCTTTACTGGCCTGAATTTACTTATCATGAAACTAATTAAGTTTTCTCACTTGAGCAAAGTGATTTTCTTTAGAAGTCTGATAAGCATAGCCCTACCCACATTTTATACGAATTAAGATTTTATAACAAATTTTTAAAAGGGTGATCCAAATATGATTTCTACCAAATTAAATACAAAAGGGCTTGGTGGTTTTGGAGTAGAAGATTTTAAGATTTCTCTAAAACTAACAAGACCCATCCTGCAACGCCCAAATTTCAAAATTTCATCTACAACTTTCACCTCTAACATTCTTGCCAGAATAAGTCAAAGCTGGCCCAGTGGTTTTGGAGGAGAAGATTTTGAAGGAATTATTTCATGATTTCATGAAGTCTGATAAACCCCATTCCTGTCCGACCTCCATTTTTCATTTCAAATAAAAATTTGATCAATAAGTTATAAGGTTACCCAAGGAACATTCTTGCAAAATGTGGTCCAAACTGGCCCAGTGGTTAATGGGGAGAAGATGTTGAGCGATTTCTCAAAGCACCCCTTGAGCATGTTGTGCTCTGGTTTCTGATTGGAAGATTTTTAAGATTTCACTTCGTTCCATATATGAATTTAGCACTAACCGTTAAAGTCATGTTTTTCATTTGATCCAAATTCTTTGAAGTTATCTTATTAAGGGCCACCAAAGAATCATTCAGGGTGAAATTATGCTGAAATCCATTGACTGGTTTCTCAAAAAGATTTTCAAATTTTTCATTTTATACCAAATATGGAACAGAGCCCAATCCAAAAGCCATGTTTTTCATCAAATCAATATTTTTTAAAGGTTCACTCAAGGATCCTATGAAATTTGGATGAAATCAATCTGCTGGTTTCAGAAAAAAAGGTTTCCAAAGTCATCACCAAATACATGTATGGAAGTTTTCTCCGCTAATTTAAGACATGTTTTTATCATTTAAAAATTCTTTGTAGAAGGCCGATAAAGGGTCACCCAAGGGTCAATCCTATGAAATTTGGTTGAATTCTGTTCATTACTGTAAGATTTTGAATTGAAGTTTACAGATTTGCGGATGGATGAATACATGACAGACACTCCGCTCTGATAATAGCCCGCTAAAAATCTGTTATATGAAACATAACTTTTGAAATCAAGAACCTTAAGCCTTTCCAAAACAACAAAATTTTAGATTGGTCAAAAAAAAAAAAAAAAAGCTGCAGACAACAATTTGAAGTTGATGGAATTTTGATTTTTTCATCTTTTAGGATACAAGCAATGTCTTTATTTTACACAATGTTTTCCAAAGCTTTTTTCTTGATGGGCATAAAAAGGAGGGCTTGTTTGGGAATAGGTTAAACAATATAGAAAAAAATTCTCTCTTGTCGTTTTGTTATGTTTCTTTATTGTTATCAAACCTAAACACCAAATTAATTTCATTTTTAAACTTGAAATGACAAACAACAGATATTCAAGGATCACAAAAGATCACCATGAGAATGAAATGCTTAGATGAGCTAAAAAGTTTGTGGTGACTGTGAGTAAAGTATGAAGTTTCAACACATTTATGGGCATTGACTAGTTTATTCTCGTAGTTTTATCAATAATTTTACATAAGAAACATTTCACAGTAAAACTCAAACTTAAACAAATCAAACAAATTTCAAAATAGAATTGTCGTAAAGTGGACCTATATCCCAAGTATCACAGTTGACCTGTGACCTAAAAACAAAAGGGGACTCCTCGGATCATTGGCTACAATTGTATAAAGTTATTGGTTTGGAAGTTAGAGTATGGAAATGAACAAGATGTGTTTGTGAAACACAATGCCCCCGCAACTTGGCATTTGACTTTGGTATATGACCTTGACCTTATTACATGACCTTGACCTTGACATGAGGAGATGCGTATTAAGGAGATGTATCATCAGGCCAAGTATGAGCATTGTATCTTGAATAGGCTGGTAGTAATTGGCAATGTTAAGTATTTTGGATAAGTTTTGCAGACAGACAGAACAACAGACAGAACGACTAAATGATGGACACACAGACGGATAATGGTAAAACACTATGCCCCCGATCTTTTGATGCGGGGGCAAAATAAGCCAATAGATGAACAGACAGACAGACAAAGTGAAGCCAATATACCCTCATTTACTTAGCAAGTAGGGGGTATAATAAGTGTGATGCAACTTAGTACCAGTATTTGAGAACAAAACTGTTCTTTGAGCAATTAAGTTCCCCTGAGACTTAATACAATGTGACTCAAAAACAAAAACAGTAACTATATGAAAAATTATTGGAAAAAAACATTTCTGTACAGTCCATGGTCAAAGGTCAAATATCCATTGAGCCATTAAAGTTACCCACAGCGCACTGAATGTGTTTCTGTCACACCACTAACAGGATTACAATACCAATGATCATTCTCCTTTGGACAAAATATATTTGATTGTATTGGCAGTCACTTTCATCTTGAATCTGCCAGATATCTTCTATTTTGTTCAAGAATAACTTGAACTTCGGTTGAATGACACAATGTCAGACAAATATTACCCAATACATACTCCTCAAAAGAAATAAAGGGTCTTAATTTTTAAATTATTGTAATCTCTGAAAAATGTGCAAGAGCTAAAAAATATTGTACAGTGAGTGTTGACATGTCTACCCTAGTTAGCAAAAGATGACACAACAGGAAATTTACTGAAGAAAAACAATACAAGAGGGCCAGTGGCCCTGGCGCTCACCTTAGATAAGGTACTTTTTCTAATACTAACTGGATCTGGAGAAGACCTCCTTTAAAATTTAACTAAAATCAACTTATTTTACCATGGCAACCAATGCTTTCAACAGAATTCAAATCTTATTAATCATTGAAAGGGGCAATCTATGGGACATTTCTGCCAAATTTAGTTCGAATTGACCACATCAGTTTGGAAGAGTTGCCTTCTTTATTTCTATATAAAACCCATCAATTCATTGGCACAGTAATTGGTGATGAAACTGATAAAGATATTGTCTTTTACGCAACTCTGTAAACGAGACAGCAAACTGTTTGTCTCAATACAGAAGTACTAGGCTTTGCAGAGAGTGTATGGGGTGTTATCATCCAGTGGTCAGGGCTCACCCAAAGTTTCCAATTCTAGTGCTTATAGTTTCCTTAACTTATCTTGTCCTTCTCAAGATCACATTCAAGCCCCTGTTCAACCATTCACCACAGTGATCTATGTTACAGTGAAATAAAACATTTTGCTCTTATCATGGTGCCAAAAAGCCTCTTAGCCATGGTCCAATTTCAAAAGAGAGTAGAAACTATGCTAATTGGAAATTTGAAGCCAAATTTGGCAGAAATTATTCAATATGCCTAAAGAAGCATTCAAGAACATTGAACATATTGTCAAATAAATTTTTCATTTATTAGTTTGTGTTGGGTGAAAATGGTGGTTTTCCTCAAAATCTTTATATGTGCACCTACATCAGAAATGTCTGGCTTTATATTGTGTTTTACAGATGCCTTTTGCACAGCAAACATTGAAGTTGTAACATCTGCAGTCTTTTGAAAAGGTAAAGGCACAAAGAATTATGAGAGAAGATTTTGTTGGTTGACCCTTAAAATGTTTTGAGTAGTATATTTTGATTATAGGTTAGAAAGGATTTTTTGTTTTTGACCCATAACCACACTTTTCCTTGTCATGATGTCAAGAATGATATGAATGAAATGAAAAGAGAGAGAGAATGAAACACTGCTTGTAATAAGCGAAATTTCCTTTCTCAACAAGATTTCAACCAAAAATTGAACTTCTTTCTTTACATAATGTTTCAAGCCCTATAAAGTGAGATCAGAGATTTTAAATGAAGATAAAGAAGAAAACCTTATAATATCTGCTTCAACCAAGCCAATTTTTACATGCAATTTCTTGTTTTTTTCACAGTTTTCATAAGGAAATTTGGCATCAAAAAGCAGGGAAGCCTGTTATTAGGTTGGATTGACATTTCTTAACCCAATCCCAAACAGTGATGCTTTTGGACACCCCTCAAGAAAAGCAATTAGGAAAAAATTGTGTTAAATGAAGAAATTGCTTGTGACAAGCAATTTCTTCACTTTCTAATGTTTTCTTCCAAGAAATTTGAAAAAACCTAGAATTTCATAAACTATAAATTGTCATCTGCAATTCCTTTCAATTTGGACCTGTCTAAAATTTTGCTGTCTGGTAAAGGCTTAAAGATATTTCAATGTCTCATGATAACAAGAATCTGGCGATAAGGCACAAATGATCTGATCCTAATTTCTGATTGGGCAGACTACCCATACGATCTAACTCCCACTCAGACAATAACCCGTAGCGCCCTATCAATTTCAGCATTCCCTCTTTAACATTTCGTACACAAACTTTTTCACGTTTAAATGCTACCTCAGCAGAATCCACACCATAGAAAATGTAGTCTACGGTACAACTAGATTGTCCATGATGTGTTGTGATCTCATCCTCATGGTTATCAAATCGACCAATCCTGTGCGTGTATGCTGATAAAAGTTGCAGTTGGTGAGTAAGTAAACCAGACCCCTGTAAGTTTGTGATTATATCATCTTCCTTGTCCAGATTGATTAAACTGTCACTTCTATCATTTACAACATCACAATATTGACAGTTATCATTTATACCTACTGAAGATGGAAGGAAATTCTTGCCAAGGTATGGCCCTGAGGATCGTCTGTATGATATTTCCTGTCCAGACAATGTCTTACGACTCAACCCTTCATACTCCAAGCGCCCCATTGCTAACAATCTATAAATATCACTCTGAGGTTGTAAGTTGAAATCTCCACACAAGATAAGTCCATGATATGAGTCTCTACCTTTTTCCTTTTTAAAATATGAACATTTATCAAGTTCAGCTAGCAGCATCATTAATTGAGCTAGTTTCACATCCCCTCTACGTGGATTAAATAATAAATGTGTATTTGAGATAAATAATCGTTTAGCTGTTTGTGTGTGACCTACACCTTGCTCTGAAGCATTTAATTTTGGAATAAGTTTTAAAATGAGAGCAACATTATCTCTATCTAATAGGTCACCCCCTTTAGGATTTCTGTAGTGTATGGGGAATGCTTTATCTAGAGTGAACATGGATATTTTATAAAATGTTGCACAGCCATCTATCTTATCACCAGTTCTTTGAACATAATTGCCTTCATACCCTGAAAATAGTAAATGAACTTATCAAACCATGTTCTGTTTGTGAAATTCACAAATGTATATTGATGACAAAAATAGGACATACTGTATTTTGCATTGTAATGCAGGAATGCTACTTAGTAAAAGGGGTGTTTGATCACCTGTATTTGACCACTGGCCTGAAGTCATCAATTTATACAGAGAATAAGGTTTTCAAAGCATTCAAAGCTATGTCACATAGGACAAATAAATGTAGTCAATGAAATTCTATACACTGTTTTGAAAAATAGTTTTGCAAATGTTCATTATATAAACCATAAATTGGACTAGAATAACCAGTCAAAACCAGTTGAATGAATGTTATAAAGTTATCAAACTATATTACAGTGAATTTTGCTGAAATCCACTTGACAGTATTTGAAACAATTACTTTTAGTTTTCTTTCACTTGTTACCACAAAATCCTTTTACCCAGAAAAATAACTTTGGACTTTGTAACAAGCAGTTTTTTCTCTTTTCACAGCGAATTCCTCCTGATTGAACTTATTTTTCAATTCAAATGCAATTAAAATTTTTTGTCGTAACTTCTTTGAATTTGGATTAGTCCATCATTTTGACACCTAATAAGTGTTTGAATATTTTATATGGAAACTAGCCTTGCCAATAAAAAACAAACTCATTTTTCAATGGGTTAAATGTCTTTTGAAGGTAACTGCTTGATAGACAGTATTCCAAAGTACAATGTATCATAGGATTAATCCTTGTTATGCTGAACTCGGATTATTCTGTTTTGGCAGGAGGTATAGACATGATTAGCCTGCACATATGTGCAGTCTGATCTTAGCCTACTCTTTGTCTCCTTCAACCCAGAGTAGTTTATGAAATTAATTTTTAGTTTCAATTTTCACCCATAGTTTTTCAAGTGCTTTCTGGCCTTTGATTTTGTATGCAAATTAAGACAAGGGTCATCTATAAAAGGACTATCTCAGTGATATTTAGCTGAAATCCACTGAGTAGTAACAGAAAATAGATCTTTCAAGGATTTTACCATATATCATACCTGGGATCCAAGCATGATTGCAGTAAAGTTTTGCTAAAAATTCTTTGTTTTGTCTGAAACATTGTGGACAGTGAAGAAATTGTGTGTCACAAGCAATTTCTTTATTGTCCACAATGTTCTTTCAAGGCAAGTTCCATCATGGGCGTTAAAAAGTAGAATTGTATGGGAATGGGTTGAGAAAGAATGAATACCAAGACGGACACATTATGCCATGACAACGACCCCGCTGGCTCTTGAACTAAAAATTATGTTTATACAGTCGTATATAATCATACCTAGTTTCTTAAGCTCTGGATTAAAGAAGTCTTTGTAATGATTCACATTGACCTCTTGAAGGCACAAAATCTGCAATAAGAATGATTACTCTTAATCATTTCCATACAATCCCTGATTTATATGTTCCTGTGATGTTATGCTTGAGAAAACATTGTGGATCAAGATGTGTTTGTGAAACACCATACCCCCCAGAACAGGAATTCTTTAGAAACGGGTGATTTCTATTGTTTTTTTTCTTTGTTTTAGGGAAAAGGGTTAAAATTTTGACCTTGACCTTGATGAAATGACCTTCCCCAGTTGCAACTTGTTGAGACCTAGCTACATACCAAATATTAGCATTGTAACTTAAGCAGGGTTGAAGTTATAGGAAAATGTTTAGTTGGCAGGTTAAGTTTTGAAGACAGACAGATGGACAGACAGACAGACGGACAAAGTCAATCAGACAGACGAACACCGGTAAAACAACATGCCCCCGATCTATCGATGAGGGGGCATAAAAAGGAGAAATTGCTTGTATCAAGCAATTTCTTCTTTTCCCAAAATATTTGTATCTTGCAGGGCAGTTACTTTTTGAATTACGCTTACTTTATGTCATCTACTACCCCTTTTCATTTGGACAAGCCTAAAATTTTGGGAAAAAAAATACACGAAATAAAGGATTAGATGATTTATTTCTCAAAAAACCCCAGATTCTTTTTCAGACACTTAAATATGGTTTGATTTGGTTACCATAAAGACATTTATTTCATGCAAAATAACAAAAATCTTTCTTTTGAACAGCAATCATATCTTACAATAGGCTTTTATATGATATTTTATCAACAACTCTTCTTATGTTAAAAACAATCCAATACCACATGCTTATTCCCTACTTTTGGCCTTACCCCACTCCCACACAATAACCCTTTTTGGTGCAACATTCCCCCCTTCCATCTCATGGAAAAACATAGAGGAAAATAAACAAATTGCTTGTTTCTTCATTATCCACAAAGTTTTCTACCTAAGCCTAAACTTTTATCCTCTAGTAATGGGTTAAAGAACTTTAAAGATCACAAAAAGTCTGTTGAAAAAGGAATATAATTGATTGATTACCACTGTCTAACAAATACAGTCAAACTTGCTTAGGCAACCACCTCTATTAAGTGACCATTTTCATCAAGCAACCAACATCAAAATTCCCACAAACAAAAGAACTGCACATCGAACATTTTTGCTAATAAAATTATCAAAACTAAAGCCTACGCTGGTGAAGCTGATTAGAATCGTCTAATTGAGACAATTTCAATGTGGTCCATCAACACAGAATTTAGTGAGAATCCTGCAATAATTTATGTACGCAGTCAAACCAATCTTTCAAATATGTCACAAAAGAGTGAACAAAGAGACCAATCTCTCAAACAACCACATTTTGGACATCCCTCAAGTGGTTGCTCAATACAAGTTTAACTATCAATTGACCGATCAAAATATTTATTTAGACCTGAATTGAAAGAGATCAATTGCAAATGAAAATCTCAGATAAGTTTAATCCATTACAAGACAGCAAAATTTTACACTGGTCTAATTTCAAAGGAGTTGTAAACAACATTTAATTCAAGCATTATACTGGTTTGGTGACTTGAATGTGTAACTACAACTTATTTCAAATTGTAATGAGAACTTTTAGGTCACCCACAAAAGATTTACCTCAAGCTTTAAGCCCCTTAAATATAATTTTCAAATTTATTTTGTTTGATATCTCAGTCCAACTGCCATAAAAGAGGTCAGTAGGTAATTATTGAACAATAAATTTAGAGTATTTTCCCCATTCTCTTGTAAGTGAAAATATATCTTAACCCATTCCCACTCAATGACGGTTTTAGATGCCCCCAAGAAACAAGAGCTGTCAGAGGACAGCAATGCTGAACTATTCTGAGTGCTGGATAGTAACACCATTCAATGTAGACATAAGGCATAATACCTAAGTAATAATAGCAGGGCTCCGGAAATTCGGAAATTTGAATCGGTCCAGGACAAGCCCCCCCCCCCTCCGGCAAAAACGAATTCCCCGCCTTTTTCACCTTATACGTACATAAAAGGGATCATGATTCATTCGGTAGTTGCCTTCTTTTTCAATCTTCAATGAGTGGAAGATAGATGAAAACAACTGACAGATCCTTCTTTCATTTTGTTTTTGAAAATTCGGCAGTGTATAAATTGCAGTTCCGGCAATGTACCGGAATTCACGGAATTCCAATATTGTAAAATTAGATAGACAAATAAATTACATTATTTAAATTTCCGGGTTTCACAGAATATTTCCGTATCGAACGCCCCCCCCCCCCCCCGTACCGCCGATTTGATTATAGTAATGATATACTTTTTATTAAGCTAGTTATCCAAAGTTTTGTTCATAGCAATTTTCTCTCAACACGAGCCTCTGTTGATGGGAAAACACAGCTGACGTCACAAAAATGTCTGGTTAGTCTATTCTACTCCATGGGATCGCAGAGTCGTGACGTACACCAGAAAGACCGACGACACAAATTCGAGAGGGTTGCCCACGTGTTGCACTATTTTCCCAGAGTAGAATTTGTGCACAAATCTCAGTCATCCATGAATTGTAGATGATTTGCAATTGATTATTCAGAAGTTTTCCACCCCTGAAGTAAGATTTCATGATTCGCAGTTTCTTTAATTATATTGACGGAACTAGCGATATTACTAATCAGTCATTTTTCGTTTATATTCAAATTATCTTCATCTGCGGATTTCCACTTATTGTTTGAATTCTATCTGCTACATGTTTCTTACCATGAATGAAAAACTATGAAACATTGATGAACAAAATGATTTTTTTTTACTAAATTCAAACTTGGTTTCACGCGGTTACTTGTGATAAATTAATTTCATAAAAGCATTGTGCTGAGCTATTCTGACTATATACAAAGTCTGTTCATGTCTCGATTTAATATACGCATCCCATATTTGTTTATAGTAAAAGAAATTTGTTTCACGAGCAACGGCATTTTAAATTGAGGCAGTATTAGATGTCCATTCTGATAAGGCTTCGAACATGTGTAGTCAAACCGATTCTCTATTGCAAATAGTTTACAAAACTCGATACCTGAAGTTCTGTCAAGGGTGAAACTGTGGCTAACTGAAAATTAGGACCACATGCGGATGGGCACTTGACTGGCCGGTGGAAACTAACTATCGGTTTTTGACACTTTTGTTACGTGCGAAACCCTTGAATTCTTTCAGTTTCAAGATTCATCAAAATGCCAGAGGTTTTCACAGAATCACCGAGGCTCCTAACAGGCAATTTCTTCATTTTCAACAATGTTTTCTTCCCAGAATGACAAATGTATTTGAAAATTTCAATAACTTCCAATTGTCATCTGCATCTCATCTTTTTTCAATGTGGATCTATCTTAAATTTGGTTGTTTAACCAATTCCAACATGATAAATTTCAAAGTTCTACATGACAATTTCAAGTTGGTGAAGTCTTTCAAGTTTGTCTTTTGGGGTAGAAAACATTGTGGATAATGAAAAACTTGCTTGTCACAAGCAATTACTTCATTATCCACAATGTTTTTCAGAGCTTTCATATTGAGGGGCGTTTCAAAGCGTCATTGTGTGGGAATGGGTTAAACTAATAAATGAGAAGCTTACATCAGGTGAATAGGTCTTGAACTCTTGTAATAGTCTTGATTTCCTGTACTCCCAGTCTAAAGTGTAGGGTTTGGAACCAGTGTACAAGTAGCTGTTGTCTTCCAATAGATTCTGGGCTAGTACATTATAACTCATGACTGTGAAGTCTAACTGGCCAGGGACTGGTGGAGCTTTCATGTGGGAGGAGCCAAAATCTGTGTACTCCCAATCTCTGAGGTATCCAAATGGAAGTTCTGTTAAAACACACAATATGAAAACATATACATGTATAAGTCCAGAGCTTGTAATTGACTCTAAAACCAGGGGTTTTGATCCACAAAAAACTTAAAAACATCCTATGTTGACCCTTAAAAATTTCTCTTGTTAGGTGAATTTCAACCCCATTGAGAGAAATTTCTAACAGTAAAAACAGAGGTTTATCCCTCAATTTTAAATAATTTCAAATTGTAGGAATTAATTGCTTACTTCATATCTTTACAGGAAAAGTTTAGGTAGCACTTAACCCATTCCCACACAATGACACTTTCTGACGCCCCTCAAGAAAAGTAATTGGGAAAACATTGTGGAAAATCAAAAAATTACTTGTAACAAGCAATTTCTTCATTTTTCACAATGTTTTCAATAAAAAAGTAGAAAAAATCATAAATTTCATAAACTTTAAATTGTCATCTTCAACTCCTTTCAATTTGGACCTGTCTAAAATGTTGCCATCTGATAATGGGTTAAACCTTCAAATTTCTACTCATGCTTCACTTTTCTTGTTATTTTGACCCCTTCAAAATCAGTTTTGACCCCTAGAATTTCAAGGTCAAGCAGTCAATGACTACTATATTTCAAACACTAGTATGAGCCTTGTATACCTATTTCATAGAGTTGTGATATCTAATCTATTCTCACATGAAAAGAGTTTAGGCAAGTCCAAAATCAAAGAAGTTGCAGACAACAATTTTAATTTCACAGAATTTTGAGTATATTTGTCGTTTTGTATAGAAAACATGGTTGAAAATGAAGAATTTGCTTTTAACAAGCAATTTCTTCATTTTCAAACTTGTTTTTGTCAAGTCTTTCCTCAAGGTCATAAAGTGGGGTTGTGTGGGAATGGGTTTACATCCTGATACAAAATTTTCGAGAACAAGAGAGCTATGATGACACAGAAAGTTCACCAGGGCTCTTAATTGAACCTTTAAAGTGGATCTTACTTGTGAAGACTCAAGGCAAGCAAGAAGCTTATAAATCTCATTGCAAACATTGATCAATGTTTCGACCTAAAGACCTACTTCTTGAATAGAAGACATCCTTATGACCTGATAGCATTTTAAACAATTTTCATCACAGTTGAGTCAAAATAGTTAAATGAAATAATCATTATGACCCCTTTCCTGTGTTTTCCAACATAGGGTTCATCCTTATAATCTGACAAACATTCTAACCAATTTTCATCAAGATCCTTTTCCCCACACAATTCTGCTCTTAGAGGTCTGTAAAGAAAGAGTTTTGGAAAACATTGTAGAAAACGTGGAAATTGCTGATACAAGCAATTCTTCATTATCCACAATATTTCCTATCCAGAATGACAAAGTTTTTAAAACTTCATAATCTTGCAATTTTCTACTGCAAAATTTTTCTATATGGACAAATCTAAAATTCTGGAATGGGTTACTTATAAATTGAAAAGTTTCATCACAATGAAAGTCTAATTCAAAATGCATTTAAACATAGAATAATTACAGTTTATCTTTTTTAAGAAACCACCTCTGCTAACCCTTTCCTGTTTTGCAAAATTTTAGACCTGTCCAAATTCAAAGATTTTGCAGACGAAAATTTAAAGTAGATTTAATTTGAAAAATAACCATTTAGTATGGTAGAAAATATTGTAGAAAAAGAAGAAAGGGTTAAGAGACCATTCCACTTCCATTTTGCGGTCACAATTGAGATCCCCTTTTCAAATTCATCAGCTCTCATAAAGATTTTGTTGTATTTGCCAAATTATATCATACCTAAATAGAATGTTGTTGAAACTCATTAGAATTGTCTAAGTGAGTCTTAGTGAGATGATTCTAGTGAAGTCCAACAAAAAAAGGATTTAACAAGATTTCTGTAATATTTTATGTCTGCAGTAGAATTATTTCTATATAACCTTAAACAAATGTGGTTAGTGATCATTCTCTTAAGAGACCACTTTTTGTTCTTCCTATGTGTAGTCAGTTAATACAAGATTTACTGTTACACTAAAGTTGATATATACCTCAACACCTATATTCAATGTCACAGGGGCAATAAATCTGAAATGTCAATCTAGGGGCAATAAGGCCATGCTAAACTTGAGTCTTTGAATCAGTGGTAAAAAATTCTGTAGTCTTTAACTAATTTTTCAATCAAATCAAGGGCAATAAACTCATTCATCCATTCCCACACAATCCTGCCTTTTTACACCCCTCATAAAAATGCTTAGGAAAACATTGAAAAAATCTATAATTCATAAACTCAAAATTGTCATCTGCAACACTTTTCAATTTGGACCAGTCAAAAATTTCATAGTCGGGTATTTGATGAAAGAGCCAATATAACTATTCTTACCACCAAAGCGATCATTCTTCATGCTTTCATAATATGTCCTTTGTTGGAAAGCTCCTGAAGTATTTACAGTAAAATCTTCAAAATAATTTGCTCGAGATGTTGAACAATTTTCTGTATCCTCATAAAACCTTTGAGGATCAGCTCCAAAGTGTTTAGAGGAGTCTTTCATGTCAGTAGAGTATATTGGCTCATGTCCTTGGTAAGAATTGGAATACCAAGTTAACTCTGAATGTTCAAGATAGAAGTCAGATTTTTGTGTATATTTGTTGTAATAGTCAGATGAGTATGAATATTTCCTGTAACCCTCAGTCTCCTTGTGATACTCAGGCTTGTGAGAATGTTCCCTGTGATACTCAGACTCTTGTGAGTATTTACCCATGTAGTACTCAGGCACATGTGAGTAGTTGCTATAGTATTCAGGCACATGAGAATTTTTACAGTTATTCTCAGGCATTTGTGAAAATGATCTGTCACTATACCAAGAATTAGACCAATATTGTTTGTTACAATACCATGGGTCCCAAGCAACATCAGAATAAACCTTTTCACATTGATGAGTGTACACTTTTGTGTCTTCCTTTTCAACCTTAGATTTTACACCAGACCTTCTGTAAACAGCAATTTGTTTCCTGGGTGAAAGACAACCAACATCCCTGTATGGTGGATCTTCCTGGTTTTCTATAGCAGATAACACAGTTGTCATTCCATGAAATTGTTGAGGACCTTCTGATCTACCCTCTTGTTTATCACATGACTTTGCTATTGGCTTATGATTAACACTAACTAGATGGCTGGTTTTAACCTCCCTGAAAAAATTTTATTATGAATATGAGATCTGTAGACTTAATATTCTATTCTATGTACATTGACAGCTTTATGCCCAGAAAATGAATTTGATGAAGCAGAGTTAGGTTTTTGTTGTTTCTTTTGAGAACACATGTTTCTCTATAACCTTTTCTATGAGATATGATCATTAAAATTAACCAATTACCAAAATATTCGGTATTTTCAAGCACTGTACAAATAGTTGAATAAAAACATTGTGGAAAAAGAAGAAATTGTTCTTGACAAGCAATTTCTTCTTTTTTCATAATATTTCAAAACACAATTCAAAAAGTTGTCTACAACTTCTTTGGTTAAGTACAAAAACTACAAAAACCAAGGTAAACAGTAAAAATTTCATTTTTTGTGTCTTTTAAGGTAGAAAACATTGTTGATAATGAAGAAACTGCATGCAACAAAGTTTTTTTTTTAACCAATTACCCCACTTCAAAATTTAGACTTGTCCGGATTCAAAGATGTTGCAGAAGGGAAATTCAGGTTGATGAAATTTTGGATTTTTTTTTTTACTTTTTGGATAGAAACATTGTGAAAATGAAGAAATTGCTTGTGTCAAGCAAATATGTGTACTTCATTTTACAAAATGTTTTCCCAACTGTTTATCTTGAGGGGCGTCAAAAAGCATCATTATGTGGGAATGGGTTACTGGTGGCAGGCCAGTAGGTGCTGTCATGTAGTAATGTGTTAACCCATTACCAAACAACAGAAATTTGGACAGGTCAAAATTGAAAGGAATATGGGACAACAATATTAAGTTTTAAAAAAAAATCATCAAATTTTTGGATAGAAAAGATTGTGTTAAATGGAGAAATTTCATCATTTTACACAATTTTTTCTCAATTGCTTATCTTTAGAGGAGTCCAAATGAGTCATTGTGTAGGAAGGGGTTAAATGTTGCCATTTGAGAATTGGTCATTAGAAATTGGGGTTCAGATGTCCTTTGATCTTACCTCCTGGTACATTCTATTGTACTGCTGAGCTTCGAAAGTTGGTCCTGTTCTGATTGAATCACACAAATTACACTAGGGTCTTCTGGAAACCTTTCTCTTTTATCCATACCAGATGAAGGTGTTTCTTTCTCAATATCATCTATAACTATCACTTCATTTGTTAGTTTTGGTTGCTTTGGTCTTGATGTTGGTCTTGCTGTGAAACTTCTGACATCTTTTGCATCATCCTTCTTTCGCTTTTTAGTGAGGGATCTTGGCACAAACAATAGATGGTTCTGCATATTGTATCTGGATCCTAGAATTAAAATACAAAGCTGTTGGCCAATACTCAACAACCATTTCCTTCTCAATTTATATACCTTAAATCATTTTTCCACTAGCTATACTAGAAAGTTAGACTTGTTGAAAAAGATTAAACTATTTGTTTTAGTAAGGGTTAGGTAAATGCAAGTATTAAAAGGATTACATTACTTTCTTTAAGAAGAAGAAAAGCCTTCAATCCAATCAACTTAACATTTTTTTGGAATTATAAAAAAAGAAAAACTCATACAAAATGGATGCTTTTATCATTCTATCACACCATCCCAACTTTTGCAAACATAATATTGACAAAAACATTGTATGATAAAAAATCCCTTGTGGCAAGCAATATCTCCCTCTTTCCAAAGTATTTTGCACGTTATTCCTTTTTCCCTAATCTGCACTTTCTTTGAACTACTGTTTACCACGTCTAACTGTTTGAACTAGTCTGAAATTCTGTTTCTCTACCGTGGGTCAAGAGACTTAACCCTTTCCTGTTTTTTAAAATTATAGAATGGTCCAAGTTGAAAAAGGTTGCAGACAATAATGAAATTTAGATGCATTTTGAAATTAAACCATCCCATGTGGTAGAAAACATTGTAGGAAAGGAGAAATTGCTTGTGACAATTTCGTCTTTTTCCGAAATGTTTACTCAACTATAAAATCACAGTCACGTAAAATCCAAGGTTTGTAAAGGAAAGGGTTAAGATAACTTGATCAAAATGCAGTTTCTGTTACTTACAGTTTTTTGTTCTACCAACAATGAACTTTAAGAACTTGAACTTATTTATTGTATTACAATGTACTTTGGTATTGAAAAGATTTCATGGCGATTCAAATACTACTAATACCATTTATAGTGCTTAACCCATTACCACATGATTAGATTTTAAACTGATCCAAAATTGATAGAAGTTGCAGACCCCAATTCATATTTGATTGAATTCTTAAAAAAAACTTTATCTGTTGGAGTAGAATATCTTGTGAAAAAATGAAGAAATTGATTGTAGCAAGCAATTTCTTCTTTTTATGTAATGTTTCTAAAGCTTTGTTCATGAAGGGCGTAAAAATACCAGCTTGTGTGGGATTGGGTTAATGATAATATTAGAAGATCACTGAAAAAGATGACAAAACAAGTTTAAGCATGTGATTTATAATGAACATTCAAGACTAAGGGTTTGAAATGTTGGAAAGTTTTCAGCTACCGCCTATCCCACTATGACAAAACAGGTGACCTATTGATGTAGTTTTCAAATACAATTAATCCATTACCACACAATAAAATTTTAAACCAATCCAAATTCAAATAAGTTGCAGACAACAATTTTAAGTTTATGAAGTATTTAAAAATTTTGTCTCTTTGTGTGGGAATAGGTTAAAGTGGGGTCTGAGTTTTACAGGCTACCTACTGTCTCCAAGACAGCAGGCTACCAGTTTAGTAGTATTGCAGGCAGTAGAAATAGCACTAGTCCTAAGACAGACCCTTGTGGTACACCACTAACAACTACAACTTTCTCCAAAAAATCTCCTTCTACTGGTACCTGCTGGGTTCTTGAGTAAAGAAATGAAGATATCCATTGATGTGTAGTACCCTGAATCCTGTAGTGGTGAACTTTCTATAGTACTCGCTGGGACATGATCTAACGCCTTACTGAAGTCTAAGTTGATCATGTCTGTCTCTATCTTCTGGACGAAGCTAACTCATGGTAAAGTGTCAAAATCTGTGTGTCACAACTTTTCTTTGTTTAGAGCATGCTTGAAGTCATGCAGGACACTGGTCAATAGTTTGCAGCATCATGGCATCCTCCTTTCTTAACCCATTCCCACACAGTGACGCTTTTGGACGCCCCTTAAGAAAAACAATTGGGAAAACATTGTGTAAAATAAAGAAATTGCTTGATTCAAGCAATTTCTTCATTTTTCACAATGTTTTCTACCAAAAAAAATGAAATAATCTAGAATTTCATTAACTTTAAAATGGTGTCTGCAACTTCTTTCAATTTGGACCAGTCTAAATTTCACTGTGATGGAATAGGTCAAATATGGCTGTTACATTGGCATACCACCAGTCTTTTGGCATTGTAATTTGTTGAATGGAATTGTAAGCATAGCAGCTAATTAAGAAGCAATGCCCTTTCAATCAATTTCTCCTTTTCCCACAAAGTTTCCTCAATCATATTTCTTCCCAGCATCAGCAATCGGCATTGTGTGGCAATGGGATATTGTCCATTTAGAATATTAGCCTTGTAGTTTAGGTCACTGAAGAGATTACCTTAATGTTTCAATGGCGAAAGTCTAGAGTTGTCTTTCCTGATAGATTCGTATGACGAAAAGTGTTTCTGTTTGGAAGGTTCTTCATACTCATTACTTGTCTTCATTTACTTCAATAATGCTATTTATGTAAGAGAAATAAGAATTTTTGAGTGTTTCGAATAAAATTGAATGCCTTTGGCTTAATAATTTAATCCATTGCCAAACTATCCTAGAATTTGTCACCCTTAGGGAAAATAGGTTTAAACAAGAGGGCCAGAATGGCCCTAAAATCGCTCACCTGACTAATGTAAGATGATTCAAAATTGAAATTGGCCCAATGGTTACTGAGGAGAAGATGTTTAAAGATTTCAAAGTCAAAAACTGCCCTACCCTTCCAAGCCCTTATTTGGTCATCAATCAAAATTCTAGAACAACTTTTGAAAAGGGTCACTTAAGGAACATTCATACCAAATTTGGTTGAAATTGGCCCAATAGTTACTGAGGAGAAGATGTTTAAAGATTTCAAAGTCAAAAAAGTGCCTGACCATGCCACGCCCATATTTGGGCATAAATCAAAATTCCAGGAACAACTTTTGAAAAGGGTCACCAAAGGAACATTCATGCAAAGTTTGGTTGAAATTGACCCAACTGTTACTGAGGATAAGATGTTTAAAGATTTCAAAGTTAAAAAAACTGCCACGCCCATATTTGGGCATAAATCAAAATTCTGCGAACAACTTTTGAAAAGGGTCACTCAAGGAACATTCATACCAAATTTGGTTGTAATTGGCCCAATAGTTACTGAGGAGAAGATGTTTAAAGATTTCAAAGTCAAAAACTGCGACGCCCATATTTGGGCGTGAACCGAAATTCTGCCGAACAACTTTTGAAAAGGGTCACCCAAGAGACATTCATACCAAGTTTGGTTGAAATTGGCCCAATGGTTCCTGAGGTGTAGATGTTTAAAGATTTCAAAGTCAAAAACTGCCACGCCCGGCCACGCCCATATTTGGGCATAAATCAAAATTCCACGAACAACTTTTGAAAAGGGTCATCCAAGGAACATTCATGCCAAGTTTGGATGAAATTGGCCCAATGGTTACTGAGGAGAAGATGTTTAAAGATTTCTAAGTCAAAAACTGCCACGCCCTGCCACGCCCATATTTGGGCATAAATCAAAATTCCATGAACAACTTTTGAAAAGGGTCACTCAAGGAACATTCATACCAAATTTCGTTGAAATTGGCCCAATAGTTACTGAGGAGAAGATGTTTAAAGATTTCTAAGTAAAAAACTGCCACACCCTGCCACGCCCATATTTGGGCGTAAATAAAAATTCCACGAACAACTTTTGAAAAGGGTCACCCAAGGAACATTCATGCCAAATTTGGTTGAAATTGGCCCAATGGTTACTGAGGAGAAGATGTTTAAAGATTCCTAAGTCAAAATCTACCACACCCTGCCACGCCCATATTTGGGCATAAATCAAAATTCCACGAACAACTTTTGAAAAGGGTGACCCAAGGAACATTCATACCAAATTTGGTTGAAATTTGCCCAATGGTTACTGAGGAGAAGATGTTTAAAGATTTCTAAGTTAAAAACTGCCACGCCCATATTTGGGGGTCAATCAAAAATCCGCGAACAACTTTTGAGAAGGGTCACCCAAGGAAGATTCCTACCAAGTTTGGTTGAATTCCGCCCAGTGGTTACTGAGGAGAAGATGTTTAAAGAATTGTTGACGACTTCTGACGCACGACGCACGACGGACAAAAGGTGATACCAAAAGCTCACCTTGAGCATGTTGTGCTCAGGTGAGCTAAAAAGCATTGTGAGAAAGGGAGTGACAAGCAATTTCTCCATTTCAAAGCGATTTATGCAATTTTCGACACCAGGAGCAGAGACGTTTTTTATCCTAAGAGCATATTTTCCTGTAACATAGTACAAAATTATTTAGTCATGCTGCATACCAAATTTGAATGCCCTTCACCTTATATTTCAGAAGGAGAAGACTTTTGAAGTTGCTCTAAT
Source organism: Fragum fragum (assembly GCA_946902895.1). NCBI lineage: Eukaryota > Metazoa > Mollusca > Bivalvia > Cardiida > Cardiidae > Fragum > Fragum fragum. The sequence continues at coordinate 25,643,018 of OX336366.1, forward strand.
TGGGTGTTTTTCAAAATTTTTGGACCTCTGGGGCAGTGCCATGTTTTATTCCAGGGCTAAGATACATGGTAGAGAACTATCTGGTTATGCTATATACCAAATATGAATGCCTTAGACTTTGTAGATTGGGAGGAGAAGACTGTTGTTCATGGTCTAATTGAGTATTCTTACGAACTTTGGATACCCAGGGAGGGGGTGTTTTTTAACCTTCAGGCATAATAATTAATTCAATCAAAATTGATAGATAACAGCCAGGCTATGCTACACTCAAAATATAAATGCCCTCCGCCTTAAAATGAAGATTTTTTTTAACATACTCAAATTTTGCGTTTTTCCCAATTCTTGGACCCCTAGTGCAGGGCAGTTTTTGATCCTAGGTGTACAACTTTTAGTGATATGGTACAAAACCATCTAGTTATGCTACATACCAAATATGAATATCCTAGACCTTATAGTTTAAGAGGAGAAGTTTTTTGAAATTGCTCTAATTAAGCATTTTTCCAAACTTCCGACCTTAGGGGTGGGGCCATTTTTGACCCCAGAGATTAAATAATTAAAAATTTGGTAGAGAACCATATGATTCAACTCTATACAAAATATAAAGACATTTGGCCTTGAAGTCTATGAAAAGAACAACAAAGATTTACTAAAATCTCCTATTTTCATATGCAGCAGTTATAAGAGTTTTTCACAGAATGATATCTTTTAACAACTTTTGATGAGCTTCAACCAAGGAACATCCCTGCAAAGTTTCAGATCGATTGGCCTACTGGATTAGGAGGAGAAGATTTTTAAAGATATTTAAAGAATTACTAAAGATTCCCATTTTCAAATGCCGTGGCAACCAGAGTTTTTCACGGAATGAAATTCTTTAGCCCATTCCAACACAGTAGAATTTTAGACCTGTCCAAATTGAAAGGAGCTGCAGACGACAATTTCAAGTTGATGGAATTTTTAATTTTTTTGTCTTTGTGGATAGAAAACATTGTGGATAATGAAGAAATTGCTTGATCCAAGCAATTTCTTCATTTTCCACAATGGTTTCCAAAGCTTTTTTGTTGAGGGGCGTAAAAAGGAGGGATTGAGTGGGAATGGGTTAAACAACTTTTGTAGAACTTCACCCAAGGAACACCCCTGCAAAGTTCAGCTTGATTGGCCTACTGGTTTAGGAGTAGAAGATTTTAAAAGATATTCAAAGAATAACTATAGATTCCCATTTTCAAATGCCCCGGCAACCAGAGTATTTCATGGAATGAAATTCTTTTAACAACTTTTGTAGAAATTCACCCAAGGAACACCCCTGCAAAGTTTCAGCTTGATTGGCCTACTGGTTTAGGAGGAGAAGATTTTAAAAGAAATTGTGGACTGACAGACAGACGGACAGAAGGACGACAGACAACAACCCATCACAATAGCTCACCTCGCACTTTGTGCTCAGGTGAGCTCAAAAGTTCCTGAAATGCAGACAGTATATTAGGGCTTGCAACCATCCAATCAGCAAAGGTGTGAATTAAGCAAGCATATCATCTATTGATATATTCTTGAATGGCTTCCAATCAGCAGTTCTATAATTAACATATCACTGGCCCCACCCACTTACTTTGTTAGCCCTGCCAATTTACTTCGACAAGGAGTCCTGCTTCAATTCTAAACAGTATTATTTTGAAATTTTATAGCCAGAAGCATGTGACAAAAAAGTAATAAAGTTTGTTGGCAATCTTAACATTGTAACTACAGCTTATTCAATCAGCGGAGTATGTACAGTACAAAATACATCGACCCTTTCCTGTTTAATCCCTGGTTCTTACAACCCTGTTTATTTATACTTGAGAAAACATTTAGGAAAAAGAAGAAATTGCTTTTCTGTAAAACCTCTGAATTATGACCAGTCTTAAACCTCAAACAAGAACACTGCCTATTGTGCAATGCTTGACTGCAGGTGCTGGATAATGCAAAAATTCTAAGTCGAAAAAGGGGCATGACTCTCTAAAAACACTTTAAGAGTTACCCCCCTTGATAGTTTAGATAGCTCTGGTGATGGTCAATACACATGCCAAGTTTCATGATGATATCTTCAATAACAACAGAGATATGACCAAGGTTAAATTTGTCATGCCAACGCCATCGCCAACACCAAAACAAACAATGCCAAGGTGATGACAATACCTCGGATTTTCTCCGAAAACAGCTGAGCTAACATTAGGAAAGGGTTAAGGGAATGGTTGAGTCTAAGTTGTATTTGTTTGTTTGAATGGGGTTTTACACGCCTCTTTCAACAATCTTTCAGTTATATTACGGCGGCAGGAACACCTAACAATGGAATCCTGGTATTTCTCACACCAGTACTACCATTACATCCTTTCCCAGCCTCCAGCTGCTATCCCACATAGGTATACGATTAATGACCCATTGGTAAGAGACAAATAGTCGGAAAGGGTGAGTGCCGCAGTAGGGGATTGAACCCGGGACCTCTAGATTGCCGGTCCGACACGCTACCAACTGCGTAATGACGGCGGCTTGAGCCTAAGTTGTAAGAACTCGTGGCCAGACCTTTTTACCCAACAAGAGGACCATGATGGTCCTATATCGCTCCCCTGAGTATGATTGCTCAAGGCTTTATGATATAATATTCAAAATATCAAAGCCCTTCACCTAATCATTTTGGAGAAGAAGATTTTTTAAAGATTTTCTCCTTTAATCCCAGGTATAGTAAAAACCCAACCATGTTGAGCTAGTTTCAAGAGTACTGTAATTCTTTGAAGTAATAAAGTAGACAGTCAATAGGCATTAATACATACCAAATATCAAAGCTCTAGGCCTAATAGTTTAGAAGGAGAACTTTTTCTACGATATCCTTCTTTACTCCTTTCTGAGATTGCACAGAAAAGGTCTTATTTTCAGAATACAGTAATTCTATGAAATATTTTAGTACAGGGTCAATAGGTATTATTACACTACAAATATAAAAGCTCTCGGCTTTATGGCTTGGGAGAAGATTTTTAAAGATTTCCCTCTTTAAATCTATGTAAAATCAGGAATCGCACAGAAAAGGACTAATTTTCAGAATACGGTTATTATTTGAAGTATTTTGGTAGAAATATAGATGATGATTTACACAAAATATCAAAGCTCTAGGCCTCATGGTTTGGGAGAAGAAGATTTTGAACTTTTCCTTCTTTATTTATATGTAAAATCAAGGATCCCACATAAAAGGGCTAATTATGAGAATATGGTAATTCTTTGATGATTTTTGGTAGATAGTCAATAGATAATGGTTTTGATGATTTAGATGAACTACTATTGTTTATGAAAAGTTACAAAGAACTATTGTGCTTGGAAACGTTTTACATTTAGTCATAGCCACAGTCCGGAGACTTCAGAAAAGGATCTTAGTGTAACTTTTACTGACAACCTGTGTTTTGAGCAACGCATCAGTAATGTTGAAAATGAGGCCAACAGACTTACTGGACTCTTTAGATGGAAATTTAAGTTCATTGATAACCATCTTTTCTTGACTTTGTAAAAATCCAGGGCTCTGCAGACTCTCAGAATTTGGGGAGAAGTGACTTCTCCCTGGTCTGAGAATTGGGAGAAGTTTTTCAAAATAGGGATAATTGGTAAAATTTTCTTGAAAAATGGATCACTTAAAATAGAAAATTTTTGCGTGTTTTCCTTATTTCTATAGGAAAATAAAAACAGCTTCACAACCAAGTAGCTGCATATTTTGTTTTATATAGTGTGCAGTTTATTAAAGTGTTGCTCATCTTTTCTTTCAGTTCTTATTAAGGAGATCTTAACCAGGGTTCTCCCCAGAATTTTTTGAAGACGTAGTGGTAAATGCGCGGCATGACAGTCTGTTAATATCATGATATGACTAAACATAATAAGGGTTTTTAAATGTTCCTTTTAGCTTGTTTATTGGTGTCTTTCATTGAGAGTTATCATTGAATATAAGACTTCATATTTTTCTTTATTTTAACTTGATTTCTCTACTCCAAGGCTGAATACAAAAACCAATCAATTGTGACGTTATTCTGCTTATTTTACCTCTCCATCTTATTTGTTAGAAATGCACTGAATTATATCATCAAAGAGCAGGGATGTGTAAATACAGATTCTCTCTACTTGTCCATGGACAAGTAAAATGTGATTTTCTACTTGTCTAGGATCAAAATGGACTTGCTCGTGAAAAGATGATGAACAGATTAATTTTGAGAAAACAATATTTGCAAAGAAGAAAATGCTGGAACTAAGCATTTTCTTCATTAAAAACAATATTTTCTAGCCTTAGATACAAACATTATGCTTTTAAAACTCTTCTTTCTATTTAGTACCATTCCAAGATATGCCCTGATATTTACTTGTCCACGGACAAGTAGCCTCGAAAAATATACTTGCCCGCAGGTAGAAAAGCCCGTGTCGGACAAGTCGGGCATAGGAATTCCATACCCCTGAAGAGGATGTGAAAAGGAAGGAAAATTAAAGAATATACCAAAAAGCCACAAAAATACAGTGAGTCAAATAAAATCAGGATATCAACTAAACTATTGAAAAAATAAATTAGAAAGTCTCAAAGGAAAGTGAGTAAAAAAAGGTGTCAACTACTTGTCCATTGGATAGGACTAGATTTTCATGCTTGGCCATTTTTACAGGTCTCTGTCCCAAAATCATATCCTTGCTGGCTCTTTACAAAAGTGTGGAGAATTGAACAAATGCCCTTCTTCAGGAAAAAGAGAAGCCATGCAGAAGCCTTTGGCTGTCTGACACTAAAACTATTCTTCTTACAGTGCTTTCACCTCTAAGTCTTTGATTTTATAAGTTACATGTATTTGAAAATAAATAATACATCAGCAGTGTCCCTACTCTTCTCTTCTTTAAGTGATTTTAGCACTTTGATCTTCAAAAGAGTTTTTTTCCAAATATTACAGAGTGCACTATTTTTTCCTTATTCTAACTAATCATAGAAACATAATTTTTCATAAAATTCAAAAACCTAATTGGTCCTAGGCATTCTCTTCTTTATGTGCTTTCAGCACTTTGATTTTCAAGGGTGTTTTTTTCTATTTGAGTAAAAAAATTTAAAACAAGAGGGCCAAAATGGCCATAAAATCGCTCACCTGACTAATGTAAGATGATTCAAAATTTTGCCAACAACTTTTGAAAAAACTGCCACGCCCTGCCATGCCCGTATTTGGGCGTCAATCAAAATTCTGCGAACACCTTTTAAATAGGGTCACCAAAGGAACATTCAGGCCAAGTTTGGTTGAAATGGCCCAATAGTTACTGAGAAGAGGATGTTTAAAGATTTCAAAGTAAACAACTGCCCCAACCTGCAACACCCATATTTGGGCGTCAATCAAATTTCACAAAAAACTTTTGAAAAGGGTCACCAAAGGAACATTCATGCAAAGTTTTGTTGAAATTGGCACGATGATTAATGAGGAGAAGATATTTAAAGATTTCTAAATAAAAAACCGCCACGCCCATATTTGGGTGTCAATCAAATTTCCCAAACACGATTTGAATAGGGTCACCCAAGGAACATTCATGCCAAGTTTGGTTGAAATTGGCCCAATGATTACTAAGAAGAAGCTATTTAAAAATATTTAATAAAAGATGGCCACACCCTGCCACGCCCATTTTCGAGCGTCAATCAAATTTCTGCGAACATCTTTTGAATAGGGTCACCAAAGGAACATTCAGATATTTAAAGATTTTTAATAAAAGACGGCCATGCCCATATTTGGGCGTCAATCAAATTTCCCATACACAATTTAAAAAGGGTCACCAAAAGAACATTCATGCCTAGTTTGCTTGAAATTGGCCGAATGGTTACTGAGGAGAAGATGTTTAAAGATTTCTTAGTCAAAACTGCCCCATCCTACCATGCCCTTATTTGGGCATCAATCAAAATTCCATGAACAACTTTTGAAAAGGGTCACCCAAGGAACATATCAGCCAAGTTTGGTTGAAATTGGCCCAATGGATACTGAGGAGAAAATGTTAAAAGATTTCAAGGTATAAAACTGCCACGCCCATATTTGGGCATGAATCAAAATGCTGCATACAACTTTTTAAAAGGGCCACCCAAGGAACATTCATGCCAAGTTTGGTTGAAATTGGCCAAATGGTTACCGAGGAGACGATGTTTAAAGATTTCAAAGTAAAAAACTGCCTGACCCTGCCATGCCCATATGAGGGCATAAATCATAATTCCACGAACAACTTAGGAACATTCATGCCAAGTTTGGTTGAAATTGGCCCAATGGTTACTGAGGAGAAGATGTTTAAAGATATCAAAGTCAAAAACTGCCCCACCCTGCTACGCCCATATTCGGGGGTCAATCAAAAATCCGTGAACAACTTTTGAAAAGGGTCATCCAAGGAACATTCATACTAAATTTGGTTGAAATTCGCCCAATGTTTACTGAGGAGATCTTTAAAGATTTCAAGGTCAAACACTGCCACGCCCTACCACGCCCATATTTGGGCGTGAATCAAAATTCTGCATACAACTTTTTAAAAGGGTCTCCCAAGGAACATTCATGCCAAGTTTGGTTGAAATTGGCCCAATGGTTACTGAGGAGAAGATGTTCAAATATTTCAAAATGAAAAAATGCCCCACCCTGCCACTCCCATATTTTGGCAAAAATCAAAATTCCACAAACTACTTTTGAGAACGGTCACCCAATGAACATTCATGCCAAGTTTGGTTGAAATTGGCCCAATGGTTATTGAGAAGAAGATGTTTAAAGATTTCAAAGTTAAAAACTGCCACGCCCATATTTGGGTGTCAATCAAAATTCCGCGAACAACTTTTGAAAAGGGCCACCTAAGAAATATTCATACCAAATTTGGTTGAAATTGGCCCAATGGTTACTGAGGAGAAGATGTTTAAAGATTTTGAAGTCAAAAACTGCCACGCCCTGCCATGCCCATATTAGGGGGTCAATCAAAAATCCGCGAACAACTTTAGAGAAGGGTCACCCAGGGAACATTCCTACCAAGTTTGGTTTAAATCCGCCCAGTGGTTACTGAGGAGAAGATGTTTAAAGAATTGTTGACGCCTTCTGACGCACAATGCATGACGGACAAAAGGAGATACCAAAAGCTCACCTTGAGCACGTTCAGGTGAGCTAAAAAAAAAAACCCCAAAACCCATGAGAGAGTGATATACCATTATTGGCCCTGATACGCCATAGGGGCCTGGGGAGAACCCTGTTAACATGTGAACAAATACTTTTTGTCTTCTTTCTTCAGGTTCATGAATATAGGATTCTGATTCTGACATTAATTTCATGAATACTTCATAATATAGATGGTATCATATGGTAGCAGACAATAGGCAGGGCTCTGCAGACTCTCAGAATTTGGGGAGAAGTGACTTCTCCCTAGTCTGAGAATTGGGAGAAGTTTTTCAAAATAGGGAGAAGTGGTGAGACTTTCAGGAGAAGTTGATCACGTTAAAAAGCATTTTTTTGTCTGTATTCCTTATTTCGATAGGAAAATAAAAAAAACTTTACAAGTAGCTGCATATTTTGTTTTATATAATATGCAGTTAATACTAAAATATTTCTCATCCTTTCTTTCAGTCCTTATTACAGAGATCTTATTCCTGTGATCAAAACTTTTTGTCTTCTTTCTTTGGTTCAAGAATGTAGGAATTTGATTCTGAAATCATTTTCTTGAATATCTTATATATAGATGGTATTATAATCTCAATTATCAAAAGTTATAATAATCTATAATTTGAAAAGAGAGTATATTATATGGTCTGAACTTACTAAAATGATCAGAGTTTAATTTGAGGCAGAAAATAAAAAAAAAACATTACTATTTCATTTAACTCATTACTAGAAGACAAAATTTCCAGACTGGTCCAAATTGAAAAAAAGTTGCATACAACATTTCAAATCAGAATATGCTCAAAACAGAAAATAAGTACCAGGTAAGGTAAAAATATTGTGGGAAAAGGAGAAATTGCTTGCTACAAACACTTCTTCTTTTTTTCCATTTAAATTCTTCAAAAATAAAAAAAAGTGGGATTGTATGGTAATGGGTTAAAGTCTGACAACTTCACCTGAATGTAACAAGAAATGGATAAAAAGCTTTTAAATGATAGATTTAAAAAGAGTTAATTTTGACTGAGTTGCAGTTATTGTAAGTAAAGCGTATTAAAGATAACAGCTGAGTAATGTTACATAAATCACAGACTGTGTAGAGAAGGCTTAAATTTGTAACTATGTTAACACCGAACCATTTGTTCTAGTGTTTTGGATTATAACGCCCTTATTTGGGCATCAATCAAAATTATGGATTAATTACCAAAATAAGATAAGTGAAGTTTAATTTCTGGATAAAATCCTAACAATGTTACTTATGAAAAGATCGTAGAAGTCATAGATTGTTTGTCTTAGTTTTTCTATATTTGTTAAACCAAAGTAGATAGATTCCTAAGATTTCATTGAAAAAAATCTTTTTTCTATTTAGTTTGACGGACAGATCAGTTTTTATCACCAAGATTTTATTTGTTTTATCAATGAATTTTACAATGCGGCAAATGACATGACGTTCGTAATAAAATCAGCCATTATTCTCGCTGCTTTAAAGAACGAAACAAATCTCGTATATTGATAAGATAAACATAATGTGCTACCAAAATTATTTGAATCTTCAGAAGGAAAAGGGTTTGATATCAAAAAGTTCCTAAATTCTGGCAGTTCATAAGGGCTTGCAACCATCCAATCAGCCGAGGTGCAAATAAAACGAGCATGTCATCTATCGATACACGCTTGATTTACAATCAAAGGACTTCCAATCAGCAGTTGTATAAATGATTTACTGTCCCCTGATTTGATAGCCTCTAGGCAAAATGCTATGATTGCTTATCATTATGAGGCGACTTCCCGTATTTTCCAGGCGACTTCAACTTTGCTTTGATCAGCAACTCGGGCAAAGTTTTATGAAACCAGGCGACTTCTTCGACTGAGTCACCCACTCTGCAAAGCCCTGACAGGTAGGTTGTGTGCAGTCCTTCCTTAATACCACCATTGTCTTCATCTTCCTTTTGTATAATTTGGTTGAATGGTATCTAAAATCTAGTTGGACAAATTACCGTTGCTTAATACACCATCCAAAATGAGGCAATGAATTATTGTATCCGAATTTAAGTACAGGTCGAAAATATGGGATAACAATAAGTCTTGTCTTCCAAACAATTTCAAAAATTGTATATCTTATTTGACGATATCTACTTAATTTCAAATTAATAATTAAACGAATAAATTATCAAAATGCATCATTAAGTCATGTGAATAATATAATTATGGAGAGTTTTTTGAGTATGTTTACCTTTTCGATGTTCCGGTGTAAAAGTGAGAAATATGAAAGTAACGAAATACTCCAAACGTATTTGATAATAAGTGTATAAATAAATGATCTAAAAAGTATATTTTTATTGTAATAAAATTAACAAAATATTTCATATCATTTTCATTATTTTTTATTTAGTAACAAAAGGTTTTAACAATCAATTCGTAAAAAAAAGCTTATATTTATGAAACCATAATCTAGTTAATTCGACCATTCTCAAGGCTACCAGAGATAATATTTTCTTTTTATTTTATTCCCGCATGGAATTGTCAGTCAAATTTTACGGTATTTCTGAAGGGTAAGCTATATATCAAATCATTTTCTAACATTAGTTTTCGGGAGAAATATTTTTATTGATGTAAAACCCCATTCATTTTTGCCTGACAGATGAGATGTCTTCTTGACCCAGAAATGAAGAAAATAGGTCACAAAACAAACATATTGACCTGCTGAGGACTATGGCATGATCAAAAGGTAGTTGTCTAGCAAAGTATTTATTTTTTGCTATAGGTATGTATTCCTCAAATTAACACATGCCTTAGACCTGAACTTATTGTGCAAAAAAAGTAAAAAAAAATTTTTAAAAAATGTACCAAGGCTAAACCACCACATGGATTTCCAAAGCTTGAAGAATTAACATATTGCATCCTATCCTCCATCAGGGGCTAAGCTACCGGTCGCCACCAACAGCAACTACAAAGAATAAAATTGGACCCAAGCCTGGAATAGAAGCTTATTGCATCCTAATTCCTTTCTTATGAGAGAATAAAGGCGTTCAAAACATGGCGAAGTAATGAGACTTCCCATTTCCACACAGTAACATTTTAGACCAGTTTAAATTAAAAGAAGTTGCAGACGACAATTGTAAGTTTATGAAATGTAGATATGTTCAATTTTCTCGATAGAAAACATTGTGTAAAATGAAGAAATTACTTGTTACAAGCACTTTCTTCATTTAGCACAATGTTTTTCAAATCGTTTCTCTTGAGGGGGTGTCCAAAAGCGTCACTGTGTGGGAATGGGTTAAGCAGAAGTTGAATTGACAAACAAATTTCAGCATGCTTCCATGTTTTTTGAGGAAAATAAAAGTAGCTTTTATTAAAGTACATGTATATTTAATTGCATTATGTGCAATGAACACAAAGTGTGTTTCTCATACTTTCTAAGTTTCAAGTCTTTTTCTTTTAAAAGATTTTTCTCTTTTTTGTGTGTGTGTGTAAATTATTGCTTTCCAGGTTTAAAAATTGAGTATATGATTTAGTATGTTGTCTTGAAATAAGTCAAGTGGAGATATCAAGTAATTCCCATTACACTTAAATAAATTGTAATATCTTGTGATTGTATTTAACTGAACTTTTTAGAACATATTATATGCCATGTTATTATCAGCTTTATAATATGTTCATATGTATTCTAAATGATAAAAAAGAATAATGATTTGCAAATAATGTTTCAGTATTCTGAATTACTTACAATGGTTAATGTCCCATGAAAGCAGATAATAAGACATCATCTTTTTAGCTCACCTGAGCACGTAGTGCTCAGGTGAGCTATTGTGATCCCCTTTTGTCTGTCGTCCGTCCGTCGTGAAATTTAAAATTATCTTTAAAAATCTTCTCCTCCTGACCCAGAAGGCATAGAGCCTTGATATTTTGCATGAAGCATCAGTATATTGACCTCTTTCAAAATAGCTAAAATCATGATCCTCGGGTCCCCAGGGGCGGGGCCCCAGGGGGGGGGGGGGTTATATAGAAATAAAGAACCATTTTTTAAATGACATCTCCTCTCAAACCACTGGGCCGATTTGAACCAAATTTGGCAGAAATGTTCCTTAGGTGGTCCCCTTCTAAAATAGCTACAAGAATTGAAATCTGTTTAAAACTCTGGTTGCCATGGCAACAAAATGAAATTTTAAAATAATCTTTAAAAATCTTCTCCTCCTGACCCAGAAGGCGTAGAGCCTTGATATTTTGCATGAAGCATCAGTAGACTGACCTCTTTCAAAATAGCTAAAATCATGATCCTCGGGTCCCAAGGGGCGGAGCCCAAGGAGGGGGGGTATATAGAAATAAAGAACGATTTTTTAAATGACATCTCCTCCCAATTCACAGGGCCAATTTGAACCAAATTTTGCAGAAATGTTCCTTAGGTGGTCCCCCTTAAAATTAGCTAAAAGAATTGAAATCCGTTAAAAACTCTGGTTGCCATGGCAACAAAAGTGAAATTTCAAAAAAATCTTTAAGAATCTTCTCCTCCTGACCCAGAAGGGGTAGAGCCTTGATATTTTGCATGAAGCATCAGTATATTGATCTCTTACAAAATAGCTAAAATCATGATCCTAGGGTTTCCAGGGGCAGACCCAGGGGGGGGGGGGGGTATAGGCATGAAGCATCAGTTCACAGACTTCTTTCTTATTTCTGAAATTATAACTCATGGAAAAAAATTTTTCCTTCTTTCAAATCAGCACTAAAGCCTTGGAATTTGTAATTTAGACTTTTGGATCCCCAGGTTCATAGTCTTTATATGTAATTGTGGCCCACTTGTTTCATAATCCTAACCTTAACATGAAATTAGACTGTTGAAAGAAAAAGAGCCTTTATCTCAGGTGAGCGCCCCAGGGCCAACGGCCCTCTTGTTTATCATTACAATTTTCTTTGGAAACTTCTAGTAAACTTATTTTTGTAAACCTTCTCAGTGCTTACAACATTAATCTTTTACACACACACCCAGAAAAATATAGACTCGTCAGAATTCAGAGAATGTACAGACAATATTTTTAACCCATCCCCACACAATCCCTTTTTTGACACCCCTCAAGAAAAAAGCTTTGGATAACATTGTTGTTGACTATGAAGAAATTGCTTGTGTGAAAGAGGGATTGTATTTGTAATGAGTGTAAGGGTTGGTTTGGATTCACAGCCTCTGATCGTGACTCATGACTGTCTTCTTTTATTTTTACAGAATCTGGAAGTACATTTTGGAATAGTTTGTTGACAAACATGATAGACGAGATGCCTTGTGTTGGCTAAGTAATATTTTTCACTCCCAACTGTATACTTCAATGTCTCCTTAATAACTGAAGTAATTGTAATGTGACTGAAAACTTAGAGTTAGAATGGAGTCTTCTCAAAGTGATTCTCCTAGGGAGACCAGGATTGGTTGCCCAAGGAAATCTTATCTATCTCGAATGAACTCAGCAACAACAGATTCAGATTCGCTACTGAACCCCTCTGGACTTGACATTCTTGCAAATATTGCTTCTCCAAAACACCAGCGTGTAGACAGCTTCTCTAATGTATCATTACCAGATGAAATGCGTATCAGTTTTTCTGAGTCAGATGTTTCCTTCCAATTAGATGATGTCGACTTCTCATACTCCCCATCAGCAGATGTGGATTTATCAAATGCAAACATTGTCTCAATTGATTCAAACTCGGAATTAAATGGAGACAAGGATCTACAGAGTATACAGGCATCAATTACCTCTACGTCGGGAATGGAATTAAACAGAAACATTGATATTATCCCAAAACAATGGACAGAGTTGGAAAATAGCAAGAAAAGGAAAAAAGAAAAGAACTTGCCAAAGCAACTCCTGTCTATTGGAGATCCCATTACAGGAATCGATGAGCTAAAAGACAAAAACCTCGAAGATAAAACATTGAACAGAGATGGCCAGGCACCACAGGTAGGCCTGAACTGGACTTGTGTTTGACTCTTAACCCTTGTCATGCTGAACCCGGAATATTCCGGTTTTGGCAGGAGGTGTAGACTAAGATCAGATCGCACTTATGTGCAGGCTGATCTTAGTCTATACCTCCTGCTTGTACTTTTCCTGCCATAGTTGTGTATGAAGTTGTTTTCTAAAAGAAATGTTGATTTTTTAACAACAAGTTCTATCAGTGATTTCAGACCTTTGATTTGACAGCAATTCAGTAAGATGATTTATACAGCATGACAAGGGCTAACAAACAGGGCTTTTGACTCTACGAAATTGCTCTCTAGGAGGCATTTTGACCTCCTTGACAAGAAAAATGTTTAAGGATCAATACAGATGCATCTTATTTGCCATTGAACATTATAGATAAATATCTTCATAAGAGATAAACCCTTGTTATACTGAACCTGGATTATTTCTGCTTTGTCAGGAGGTCTAGACAAAGATCAGCCTGTATATATGATCAGTCTGATCTTAGGATATAGGCAGTTTCAAATTTGTACTGACCCATTAAGCTGATGTTTCTAGTGCTTTCAGCATTTTGATTTTATTGCAATCACGTAGAGGATTTATAGTTCTGCATGACCAGGGCTAACTGATTCCCAGGCAATGTTTTTTGACGGCCCCCAAGAAAAATAATAGGGAAACATTGTGGGAAACTGCTTGTTACAGTCAGTTTCTTAATTGTCCACAATGTTTTCCAAAGGTTTTTTTTGAGGGGGGTCAAAAAACTGGATAGTGTGGGAATGGGTTTTCATTATTCAATCTTGGCCTGATACTTTGGAATGATATGTTCATGTATATTTAAAAAATAGATAGGTCTTTATATGAGGAACAGATATAATATTCCCATAGAGTGTGTTTTCATTTTTGCAGGTTTCAACAGTAGGCAGCAGTGGAGAGGTTACAGATAAAAAGTTGACATCTCCAAGGAGAGGGAATAAAGTCAAGCATCAAATGAACGTTGCGTGCCAAGTGTGCGGAGATCTTGCAGCAGGGTTTTACTGTGGGGCTTATATTTGTGAAGCATGCAAGGTATGACATATAATGAAATTTGTAATGCTGTACATTTGACCCCGTGTGTGACATTTCAAACATTACACATGTGTGCCAAGTAAAGACTCGGATGAGCTTGTTCATAAGCCAGGGGTGTGGAATTCCCATACCCCTGTTGTCTGACTTGGGCTTTTCTACTTGCAGATAAGTATATTTTTCAAGGTCACTTGTCAAGGGACAAGTAATCTTGAAATATTACAAAATAGATCTCAAAAAATTTATTATCATAATATTTATATTGAAGGGTAGAAAAAGTTGTTAATGAAGAAAATGCTGGGTTTTGGCATTTTTTTCATTATCAACGTTTTTTCAAAATTTGTCTATTCTCTTTTTTGCAGACCAGTTCACTTTGATTTTTGACAAGTTGAAAATCAAATCTTACTTGTGTGGGGTTAAATGGAGAAAATTGGTATTTCTACACATCGGCATAAGCACATTTCATGTATGGTGAAATGGTTTGAAATGTCATGCATGTGCCCATTCGGACTTGTACAGAAAAATGTGTACGGAGGTTGGAGATTGTGCAAGCTGTCTCAATTGAAAGAGAGAAATTACCTGTAACAAGCAATCGAGGATTTTGCCTTTCTCCGTATATTTTCTTTTTCTTTTATACAGGTCTAATGCTGATTTGTTCTTCTATAACTGCAAGTTTCGGACTTGTCCAAAATGTTTGTAAATGTTTTATACCAAGATAAAATACCAAGATAAAAGAAAATTGATATTTTCCTGTTTGGCCTTGAATGAATACATGTACAAATGTATGTTAACCCTTTCCTGTTCAAACACGTGATTTTACGTCCCAATGATTTTATAATTTCTTCTTTTTCCACAATATTTTCAATTGTACTAAATGCGTTTTTTTTTCAAATTAAATCCCCTTTAAATTTTCATTTTCAAAACCTTTAAATTTGGACAGGTCTAAAATTTTGAAAAACAGGAAAGAGTTAAGAAATAAATGATTTGCTTTTGAAAAATTATTACTTCTGTCCGAACAGTTGTTTATCCATAACCACTCAATTTTACTTTTTGACGCACTTATTCAAGCGGTGGTCACGGCGCTTAATGCTCGAATCAACAAGTTGCATTCTGCTTACTACTGACCAATATAATTTGCAATCTAACTTTCACTGATATCATATACAAACTGCCCTTTTGTAGGTCAGTGGGCATGGTAGGCCATCTGTCAATTTTATAACAAAGTATGAAGGCAGAATGAACACTTTATTGTGTGAACTTTGATAGGATCTGTGTCTGCAAGAATGCCTGTGTATGTTACATGAGCAATATATAACACTTTCTTGTTTTGTCAAAATTCAAAGATTTGCAGACGAAATTTGGAGCAGATTTTGTTTGTAAAATAACCATTCAGTAGGGTAGAAAATATTGTTGAAAAAGAAGAAATTGATTGTTTACAATCCATTTCCTCATACTCTACTATGTTTTCTCAGTTATAAAATCACAGGGATGAAAAAACCAGGGATTGAACAGGAAAAGGATAATGTACATGTACATACTTATATTTTTCAGAAATTTTACATGCGTGCCTACAAACTCGAGAAAATGAAGTATGTGTGTCTACGGGATAAAAATTGTCCAATCACAAAGGAGAGTCGTGTACAATGCCAGTACTGTCGATATCAAAAGTGCTTGTCATTGAATATGTACTTCCCTAAACAAGGTAGGTTTTAGTACAATATTTCATTCAAATTATTTTTTACCATGCAAATTTGGTTATGATTAAAATAAGAAAAAGTAGATTGAAAAGGCAACCAAACTGGCTTGCACTGACAGGAAGAATTTGAAAATATATTAACCCATTACCAGCTGACAAAATTTTAGGCTGGTCCAAATTGAAAGATGTTACAGATGAAAAATTTTTAGTTTTCTACTTTTGGGCTAGAAAACATTGTGGGTAAAGAAGAAAATGTATGTAACAAGCAATTCTTTACTTTTCTTCAATGTTTTCCATGCTTTTTCTTGGGGTGCTATTGATTTGGGTTTTAGTGGATCTTGGATGTGGGTAGAGATTTTTTTCAGCACAAAGTTACTTTAAGATAAAGGCATTAAATATTCATTTGACCCTTCCCTACTTAATCCTTAGTTTTTACGTTCCTGTAATTTTATAATTGAGAAAACATTGTAGAAAAAAGAACAAATAGCTTTTAACAAGCAGTTTCTTCTTTTAACACAACATTTTCTACTCTACTCAATGGTTATTTTTCAAATTTAAACAACTTTCAATTATTGTCTACAAAACCTTTGAACTTAGACAGGTCTATTAGTTTGCCAAACAGGAAAGGGTTAAATAAACTTGGACAGGTTAGTGTAGAGACAAAAAATCAGTAGATTCCTTGAGTTGAGTTGAGATTCCTTATAAAAGTTTGAACACAAAATTATTGTTAATGCAACCTGTCAAGCAAAAAGTGAATGTCCATGGTTTCCATGGAAGAGGTCAATCGGGGATTTTTTTTTTGAAAAAAAAACAACAAGATATGATAAGGTATAGTTATTTTTCGATTCAGAAAATTTAGCAAGAGCCAAAAATTTAGACCTGAACAGTCGGCACAGTCAGTGCAGCCTGACAAGTATCTATACTGTAATACTTTCCAGGTCACTCTTTGCCTGAAGGCTCTTTTAACACACTTCCACACAATGCCACTTTTTGACGCCGCTAAAGAAAAACGATTGGGAAAAAAGTGTAAAATGAAGAAATTGCTTGCAACAAGCCATTTCTTCATTTTTCACCATGTTTTCTACCTAGAAAGATAAAAAATCTAAAATCTCATAAACTATAAATTGTCGTATGTAACTTCTTTCAACTTGGGCCAGTGTAAAATTTTGTCATCTGGTTATGGACTGAAAAAACTTTTAATTTACTGCTTATACCTCAAATGATTTTCAGGAGAAGATAACCACAAGGAAGCAGTGATGTCTGAAATCCCTTGTAGAGTGTGTTCTGCCCCGTCCTCAGGGTTTCATTTTGGGGCTATTACATGTGAAGGATGCAAGGTTGGTACATGTAGTTAGTTTAAGTGCTTTGTGTATGTCCCTTCACTTTTCTGAACATATCATTTGCTGGTTGATGTTTTCTACTCTTATTCATTTACATACCATGATTTTAAGCTTAACCCTCGTCATGCTGAACCCAGATTATTCCTGCTTTGGCATAAGGTACAGACCAGGGCTCCGGAATTTCGGAAATTTAAATCGGTCCGGGACTATGCCCCTGCCTTTTTCACCTTTCCTAATGTAAAAGGGTTCATCATTTATTTAGTAGTTGCCTTCTTTTTCAAATTTTCAGAAGATGATTATAATCTTCAATGAGTGGAAGTTAGATAAAAACAAGTGACAGATCCTACTTTCATTTTGTTTTCGAAAATTCTGCTGTATATAAATTGCATTTCTGGCAATGTACAGCACTCCACGAAATTCAATTATATTGTAAAAATTAGATAGATAATTAAATTACATCATTAAAAATTATTTCGGTGACATACACTTCCCCCCCCCCCCCCTTACTGCCAATTTAATTATAGTAATGATATACTTTTTCATAGGCTAGTTATCCAAAGTTCTGTTGATTTAACACAGTCATAGCGATTTTCTCTCAACACAAGCCTCTTGTTTGATTAGAAAAAAACATGGTTTTTATTGAGGGGGCTAATTTCTTCAAACTATAGGATGACAAAATCACAGGAGGCCTTATTACCATATATGGAATAAAGTGAAAACTTTGAAAGTCTTCTTGTCAGACACCAGTCAATGATATCATCGAAATTTTGTCAATGATTTCTTCATAGAACTTGTCTTTGTTGAAAAGAAAAAGATTTTAATGGTTTATAGTGAAAATTTTGAAATCTAGTTCCAAGAGAATACCATTATAATAAGCAAATTCAGGTCAACAGAGCAATCAGTGGCTTAAGTGTTTCTAGATTTGTCTCGGAATGAACCATTACCAGATGACAAAGTTTTAGACAGGTCCAAATTGAAAGGAGTCGCAGGCAACAATTAAAAGTTTTTTAAAATTTAAGATTCTACGAGGAACTTGAAGAAATTGCTTGTTGCCAGCAATGTCTTCATTTTGGAACATATTTTTTCATTTAGCTTAAGCTCTACTGGCCAAAGGCCAGCAAGCTACTGTCATGCCAATGTGTCCATGATGCGTCCTTCTGTGCATTAGTGCATTTGTCTCTATCCACTAGTGCATAAACATTTTCTGAAAAACCTCCTCAGAAACAACAGGTCAGATCTCAACAGAATTCCACAGAATTGTTCCCTGGAAAGTCCCTTTTCAGATTCTTTCAATCAATAATAAGAAGAATTGAATACACAGCATTAACCCTCTCCAGTTTTTTCAAAATTTTAGACCAGTCCAAATTCAAATGTTTTGCAGACGTAAATTTAAAGTGGGTGTCATTTGAAAGATAACCATTCAGTAGTGAAGAAAATATTTTGGAAAAAAGAGAAATTGCTTGTATCAAGCAATTTCTTCTTTTTCTACAATGTTTTCTCAGTCTTAAATTCACAGGGATGTAAAAACCAGGGTTTGAACAGGAAAGGGTTAATATGATTATTGGTCAGGGGAGACAACATATACTATCATGTAAATTGTAAAATAGAAGTATTATCTTACTTGCATCTTACATTTCAGTAAGAAATAAGACTTGTTTATTTTGACTTACGAAGTTGGTTGATTTTCCTTTTAACTAGTGCATATTATCAGCGTGTTGGATTCAATGTTGTGTCACAGGAGACTTATTGTCAAATTGACCAATTGCTGGCCCAACCCACCTACTCTTGCCACGCCCATCAACACGAACTGGAAGTCCCACTTCAATTTTTAACAGCGTTATTTTGCAAAATTTTTGGCAAATAGCATGTAACAAAATGGTGGAATAGTTTGTTTGCAGCCTAAACGTCATAACTACAGCTTGAAAAAGCTGTAGTTACAACATTTAAGTCGCCAAACAAACAAAAAGCTCAACAAAATTGGCAGCCAATGTCGGAGTTCAAATCATATTTCTGGGCTGAATAAATGATTTCATCGGTTGATATATTCCTTGATTGACAGTTGTGATTGGTCAATTTCTTGTGTGTGCAAGTACTTCTATAATTCTCTATAAATTTTGATGAAATTTTCACCAATTTTTGCCTTCATGTGGCCTAGCATATTATTATCAGCTTTTTGTGATTCAACACTGCGTCTCACAATAAGGAGACTTATTGTCAAAATTTTTGTGGGCACAATCAATCCAATAATTCTTGATAGATTGTGATGAAATTCTCACAAATGCTTGTCTTACTATGACCTAGGACATAATACCAGTGTTTTGTTCCTGCAAGATCAACTACTCTTACAATTCTTGACAAACTTTGATGAAGCCATTTAAAAATTGATTGTGTAACATTTTTCTCTCTTGTTTATTTAAGATTTTCTTCAAATTTTGTATGAGGATACTGCTTATCATCTGAGGGGAGTGAATATTTGAAACTTGATTGCAAATTGCAAGATGACTGACAAAATAGCTGTGGGTTGACATACTTGAGTTAATGGAGTGACACGGGCCTCTTGGGCCTCTTGTTCTTTAGGGGCGTCAAAAAGCATCACTATGTGGGAGTGGATTAATAAAGAATAAGCAGATAATTTTTAAGAAGAAAGATGCCTGTATACTGTAACTTATCTTTTGAATGTTATATGTGTTTTTTACAGGGTTTCTTCCGAAGAATGGTTAAGGAAAGGGATTCAGAGAGGTACCAGTGCTCAAAAAAAGGAAATTGTGAAATCAACATGCTCACTCGTAACTTGTGTAAAGCTTGTCGGTATGAAAAATGTTTGAAAGCTGGAATGAACATAGAAGGTATGCAAGGGTGATTTCTTTTTCAAAATATTTTAACCCATTCCCTAACAAAGCTGCTTTTTTACGCACCTGAAGAAACAGCTTTTTAAAACATTGTTGGAAAATTAATAAATTGTACATTATTTTCATTGTCTTTTTGAATTGGAAAGATTGTGGATAAAGAAGGAATTGCTTGTAACAAGGTATTTCTTCATTTTCCACAATGTTTCCTTAATCCATTTTTTTGATGAGTGTAAAAAAAGTGGGATTGTGTAGGAATTGGTAAAACAGTTTGCAGTTATATGACTTTTGACTCTAGAATTCACAAGTTTCTTTTGTTGTTCTTCACATTTTATCTGTAATGTCTGTGACATGACAAGTGAAGCCAAAATGAATTTAAAGTCAGTGCTAAGAGGTCTCTTCTTTCATTTACAGTTTCTAAGTTGTATCCTTTCTAAAATATCCAAACTTTTATTTCTATTACATCTATGGGACCCTTCAAGGGAACAAGGACCTTGGAGTTGATATATATAAAAAAAAAGGGTAGACTTGTTGACTGAGCTGACTGACCAGGGTTAAGACCTTACTTTTGGCAGACTTTCATGATCTAGAATGGTTATTTTTACCTTTTTATATGTTTATTTTTAGTTTACCTGAGCTCAACATGCTCAAGGTATTTTCTGATCTAGCTATGCTGGTGTCAGAGGTGTGTCATCCAGCGCCAGTCAACATCTTGTGTGAACTTTAATTTCGAGGTCAAATTTTTGTCTTATATGCAATGATGCTTGGTCAGAATGTTTATCTCCATGAAATCTCGGTTAAGTTTGATATTGGGTCACAGGTCAAAAACTAGGTCACTAAGTCAAATTTAACAAAACCTTGTATGCACTCTAGAGGTGACATTTTGCACTTAAATGTTGTTATATTTGGTCAGAATGTTTGTCTACATGACATTACGGACATAAATAAAATTGGATTATGTTGGATCAATACTAGATCACTAGGTCAATCTTAGGCAAAACCTTGTGTGCTCTTTAGATGCCATTTTTTTGGCTCAAATGTCTTGATATATGGTAAGAATGTTTGTCTGCATGATATATTGGTCAAGTTTGACATTTGGTCAGTTGGGGCTAAACACTGGGTCAGAAGATAAAACCTTAGGAAAAGCTTTTAAGCACTCTTAAGGACACATTTGTATTAAAGATCTTTATAGTTGGTCAGAATATTTGCCACCCTGATATCTGAAATTCTACTTCTCCTAAACCATTGTACAAATTTGGACAACATTTTTGACCACATTTTCCTAAGGTGACTCTTTTTAAAATGTGGACCAAACTCGACAACTAAATTTTTGAAAAGTGGGCCTTATCTGACATGGAAAAATCATGAAATTTTCTACTCCTAAACTACTTTGCCAATATTTAGTTAATATTTGGAATGATCTTTGAATAAATTTTTTCAAAACTGGTTTGTAAAATTTTGATTTGTACAAAAATGTGGGTGTTGCAGAGCTTATCAGACTTAGAGAAATTGTTCTCAGGTGAGCAATTAAGGTCTTATTTGTCCTTTTGTACTTCTATAGCCATTGACTCAGGTTTTTGCTTTAGGGCCAATTGTACACTTTTTAGCTCACCTGAGCACAACATGCTCATGGTGAGCTTTTGTGATTGCTGAATGTCTGTCATCCATAGTGCAGCATCAACAATTGAAGTGTTTACACTCTAGAGGCCACAATTTTGACCTAATCTTCATGAAACTTGGTCATAATAATTGTTAGGTCATTAGGATGAACCCTATTGATTATGGGATGGTTCTATTTGAAAACACTGGAAAAGAGGCCTTAATGACATTTTCTTTGTTTACACTCTAGAGGCTACAAATATGGCTCTATCTTCATGAAACTTTGCCATAATAATTATTAGGTCATACAGATGAATGCTATTGATTATTAGAAGGATCTTTCCAAAATCACAGGAAAAGGGGCCTTAATGACAATCTCTAGAGGCCACAATTTTGGCCCAATCTTCATGAAATTTGGTCAGAATAATTGTTTGATCATGAGGAGGAACCCTATCGATTATTGGGGGATTCTATCGGAAAACACAGGAAAAGGGGCCTTATGACAATTTCTTTGTTTACACTCTAGAGGCCACAATTTTGGCTCAATCTTCATGAAACTTGGTCAGAATAATTGTTTTGTCATAAGGATGAAGCATATTGATTATAGAAAGGTTCTATCGGAAAACACAGGAAAAGGGGCCTTAATGACAATTTCTTTGTTTACAGTCTAGAGGCCACAATTAAGGCTCAATCTTCATGAAAATAGGTCAGAATAATTATTAGGGCATGAGGATCAAGCCTATTGATTGTAGGAAGGTTCTTTTGGAAAACACAGGAAAAGGGGCCTTATTGACAATTTCTTCGTTTACACTCTAGAGACCACAATTTTTGCTCAATCTTCATGAAACTAGGTCAGAATAAAAATTAGGGCATGAGGATGAAGCCTATTGATTGTAGGAAGATTCTTTTAGAAAACACAGGAAAAGGGGCCTTATGACAATTTCTTTGTTAACGCTCTAGAGGTCATCATTTTGGCTCATGGTCATGTAACTTGGTCAGGATACTTGTTTGGTCATAAAGATGATCCTTATAGATTATGGGAAGGTTCTATAGGATAAAACAGGAAAAGGCCCATAATGACAATTTCTTTGATTACAATATAGAAGTCACAGTTTTGCCTCAATCTTCATGAACCTGATTATAGTTATTTGTCTCTAGTTGCATTTTTTATCAGCATATAGTTCAGGTGAGTGATCTAGGACCATCATGGTCCTCTTGTTCTTGTTGAGGTGACTCATTTTCAATTTACTTTAACTTTAACCCATTGCCAGACGACCAAATTTTAGACCAGAAGCTGCAGATAACATTATTCAGTTGATGGATTTTTGAAAAATCTTTGTCTTTTGAGGGGAAAATGAAGAATTTGCTTGTGACAATCAATTTCCACAATGTTTCCCCAGTTTTTTTTCTTGAGGGTGTCACAAAAGTCATAGTGTGGGAATTGGTTTACCCTTGACCAGACAATTTGCCATTTGACATACTTTGGATAATTGAAAGAGAAAACATTGTGAAAAAGAAAAAAATGCTTTATATGACTATTAATCACATTTTGAATTTCCCAATTTCGACCAGTGTAGAATTTTATAGAATGGTAGTGGGTTAAAATGAAACTTACTTCAACTCATACCTGTATCATTTTTTCCGAGTTTGTCAATTTCTGTTTATTATTTAAACTATTCTTTTTTACAGCCAGTAGAATAGGAAGACAACCAAATTCAGTAAAACACATGATATCTATTGAACTGAAAAAGAAAGTAAAGGCTGATCCAGACAAGGATCAGTTTGGGTTTGGTAAGAACCAGAATGGTTTGGATATCAAAATAAAGAAAGAACCAGAAGATAGTCTAGATGGCCACATGGAGAATAGTAGGTCAAACTGTCATGTGTTAGATAGTCCGTCTGTGATACAGAATTCATGGATAAACTTGTGTAACAATGACTCAGGCAAACATAGTGCCTCTCTTTCACAACCTGCTCAACTAACATTTTCCACAGACTTAAATACCTCTCCTAATGAAAACAGAATTTATACACCCATGGAAAAATGTCAAATTCCAAATGAATCAAATCAAACAACAAACAGTGTTTCTAATTTCATTCCATCAACTAGTGTTACAAATCAGTTTAGTGATATTATAGACCTAGACTTGAACCCACAACCAGACAATCCTAGGTCAAGTGATACCCTGTCAAGTGCAGTTCCTGTGTCAGTCTGTACACTCCCAGTTCCAAGTTCAAGTCCTCAATTACAAAACTCACAGTCACACAAACCATTTAATCACAATCTAAAATCTGTTAGGTTTGATTCTAATGTTACAGTACAAAGCCAAAATAGTTCTTCCAAACAAACAAAGTTCCAACCATGGAATACTAGTAGTGATTCATGTAATAATGATTTTAACATGTACAATTTTGATAAAGATAGTGGTAATATCATCAATAATGTTAGTAAAGATGTGAAAGAGTTTGATTTATTGAGTGACACTGATGATACATTAGAAAGTGCTCAAACTTCACCAACAATGTGGAACCAAACAGATCAAGTTCAACAACAACAACAACCACAGCAGCAACAACAACAAAACAGCATTATCTATTTACCTCAGGGTCAACAAAGATTCTTTGATGGTAATTTTGGTCCATCACAACCAAAGAAATCCAAGCCTTCAACTCCAAATATGGAGGGAGGTTTTGAGTCAGCAGGTCGGCCATTTTTCAGTGACGGAGGTGAAAGTAGGGATAACAACCAGGACAAGGAAGATGAGTTTGGTAAAAATGATTTCAACATGGGCATGCCAGAGTTTATACAGAATGTGTTTGAAGCTGGGAAGTGTCTGCAGCTATTGAACTATAGGGTATGTAGATAGATTATTCATGGTATCTTTGAGCTGAATTTTGGTAAGTGAATCTGCGATGAGTTACTGATTTAGATTTAGTTTGATGTTTTTTAGCTCACCTGAGCATATAGTACTCAGGCTGAGCTATTGAGATCAGTCATTGTCTAACATCTGTCAACCTGTCTTTCAATCAGTATGAACATCCACCATAACAAAATAATCTTCTCACAAACTAATCATGAGATTTCAACCAAACTTCACAGAAATGATCCTTTGGTCATGCTTTTTTCAAAATATTTCAAATAATTGAAATCCATAAAGATCTCTGGTTACCATTGTAACAGAATGAAAAAATAAAAATCTTCTCACAAACCACAAAGCCTAGAGCTTTGATATTTGGTATATATCATCAACTATTGACCCCCCACCAAAATTGTTTAAAGATATACCATAGTCTGTCAATTAGCCCATTTTGTGTGATCCCTGATTTCATATTGGAATTAAGTAGTAGAACTTTGAAAACTTTATTATCTCAAACCATAAGGCCTAAGTTTGATATTTGGTATGTAACAATTTCTATTGACCCTGTACAAAATACTTCAAAGATTTACCCTACTCTAAAAGTTAGTCCTTCTTAGGGCAATCTCTGATTTACATAGGAAAAAAAGGAAATCTTTTAAAATCTTCTTCTTTCAAACCATAAGACCTAGGGCTTTATTATTTGGTATAAATCATCATCTAATGACTCCCTACCAAATTCCATTAAAAAATGCCTTTAACTTTGAAAATTAGCCTTATGTGGTGCATTCCTTGATTTTACATAGAAATTCTGATTACATAGGACTAAAGAAAGAAATCTAAAAAACTTGCTTATCCCAAACCATAAAGGCCTAGAGCTTAGATATTTGGTATAAATCATTGTTTATTTACCCTCCACCAAAATACTTTAAAGAATGTCTCAAATATGAAATGAGCCCTATGTTATGGGATCTTTGATTTACATCTTTGATTAAAGGAGAAAAAAGGTCTAAAATGTTCCTCTCCAGAATTTTTAGGCCTAGAGTTTTGGTATTTTGTATATATCATATAGCCTTGAGCCATCATACTCAGATGAGCAATATAGGACCACCATAGTCCTCTTGCAAAATCTCTTGTATAAGTAAAATACTGATTTTGGACTTACAGAATTTCACTGAAATCAGAGTTTTCTTGGGTTTTTTTTAGCTCCACTGGCTGAAAGCCAGAGAACTATTGTCATGGTCTTATGTCCGTCATGGGTCCATCAGTCCGTCCATAAACTTTTACTTTGAAAATCTTCTCAGAAAGTACTGAACAGAATTCAACCAAATTTCACAGAAAAAATCCTTGGGTGACCCTCCATCAGATTCCTTCAAAGAATTTTGACCAGATGAAAAACATGGCTGTAATGGGCGGGGCTATTCCAAATACGGTGAAAGCTTTGAAAATCTTCTTCTCAGAAAACCGGTGGATGGACTTCAACCAAATTTCACAGAAATGATCCTTGGGTGAGCCTTTATCAGATTCCTTCATGGAATTTTGATCTGAAACTCAGAAACCAGTGGATTTGATTTCAACCAAATTTCACAGAAATTATCCTTGGGTGACCCTCTGTCAGATTCCTTCAAAGAATTTTGATCAGATAAAAACATGGCTTAAATCGGCGGGGCTAATTTCCATATATGGTAAAATCTTTGAAATTCTCCTCATCAGAAAGCAATGGATGGATTTCAACTAAATTTCACAGAAATGATCCTATGGTGAACTTCTATCAGATTCCTTCAATGAATTTTGATTGGAAGAAAAACATGGCTTTAATGGGCAGGGCTTATTTCCACATATATGGTTAAATCTTTAAAAAATTCTTCTTAGAAACCAATGGATGAAATTCAACCAAATTTCACTGAATTGATCTTTGGATGACTCTTTATCAGATTTTTTCAAAGAACTTTGATAGGACAGAAAACGTGTGTTAAATTGGTGGGGTTAATTTCCATATATAGTGAAAGCTTTGAAAAAAATCTTCTCAGAAAACTGCAGGATGGTTTTTAACCAAACTTCGCAGGAATGATAAGTAAATTCAGGCCAGAGGAGCTAATCAGGCATTCAGGAGCCTCTAGTTTTTTTATGTGCCTCAAATTGTGGGATTGTTTAGAAATGAGTTAAACAGGTCAACCTTACTTTCTATTAACCCATTCTCACTCTATGACGATTTTAGATGCCCCCAAGAAAAAAGAGCTTTGGAAAACATTGTAGAAGATGAAAAAAATCATAAGCTGTAAATTGTTGTCTACAACTTCTTTCAATTTAGACCAGTCTAAATTTTTTTTCTGGTAATGAGTTAAGGCACAATGGCCTTTACACATGATTTTGTTGTCATTAACCTAATGGCGCTGTCAATTCTTGTCAATTACAGGTATTTGATACGGACCTCAATCCAACTGCTTCTATGAATGTAGATGAAATCAAAAACCTTTTCAGGTCAAAAAATGTGGATCCAAGGGTAAGGTGTTTGCTTTTCCTTTCAACCACTAAGCTTGTATTATGCTATACTGATAATGGACAGGGTTAAGGCTAACACCCCTTCCCAGGCTCAAGGCCTGTTATCTATAACAAGGATTGGCTATTGTCCTTAGGGCCTGTAGTCTCTTACTCAAGACCAATCCATATAAATCTCCCCTTTTTGCCTTTACCCTGTCAATCAATTGTTTCCATGAAACCTAGCTGATTAGTAACAGAAAGCAGTGTGAGAAAAGAAAAAAATTGCTTGTTACAAACAATTTCTCCTTTTCCCACACTGTTTTATCACCAATATTCTACTGTCAATCATATGCACTACACACCATGATTTTATAATACATGCATTTTGATATTGCATAACATGACCATAAATAGTGGAGGACTTGTAAGAGTTAAAACCAACTGGTCCTACAGTCCTGCAGTGAAATTCAGTTATTGTCACAACCCTGATGAAGAAATTGAGGATCCGTCCATTTAGAAAAATCTAAAAATATCCGATTTTGACCATTCGAAAATTCTTCCAGGGGGGCATTTTGACCACCCCTTTGGTAAAAATGTAGGAGAATAAAAAAGCGGTTTTGATCCCTAGGTATTTCAATGATTTATCTTATGTACTATTGAAAACTATATACAAATTAATTGTTGCATAGTTTCACATCTTTACAAGAAAGATCTGTTCAGAAATAAACCTTCAAATTTATACTAATGATTCAATGTTGTTTTTATGTTAAACCCCCTTCAGTATCATTTTTGACTCTTAAAATTTCATGATTAACCCATTTCCACACAACGAGACCTTTGCACACCCGCCCCTCAAATAAAATAATTGGGAAAGCATTGGGTAAAATGAAGAAATTCCTAAAAGCTGAACAAATCTGAAATTTCATTAACTTGAAATTGTCGTCTGCATCACCTTTCAATTTGGAGCAGTCTGAAATTTTGCTGTCCGGTAATCAGTTAAGGAGTCAATTGCTCCTCAATTTCAAACAAGCCTGACCCTTGAGATGAGTTGAGAGTCAAACCGTAAACATTTCCCTCTTTTCTCTCTACCTAAGTAAACAAATGCATTCAGAGGAAAACTGGAATCAGCCTGTTTGCCTGCCCACCCATGTATCTGTCTGTAAATAATACTATCAATTTTTTGCTACTTCAGTTTTTATTCAAGTGCACTGAAACTTTCATCATCCCTTGAACTTAGACTTAATTTCTTGTTTTGTACACATTACTCGTATTTTTCAGTTTATCAACTCCTCCTTCAAGTTTGCTGCCATGGTACTGAAATTCAATAAATATTCTGATTTGATTCAAACTTTACAGATAGACTTTGTATCAAGCAGAGATTTGTCTATTGTAATTTGATTGCAGTGCATTTACGTTCTACAGAGTTATGGCCCTTTGAGTCATTGTCCGTTCATTTTCTCTTCAACTACCGAATCGATTCGACTCAAATTTCACACGTTCAGTTGGTATCAATTAAAGATGTGCATACTGTGTTTTGGTAATGACTATTGACTTTTCTTGGAGTTATGGTCCTTTGTTGAAAAAAGGTTGTCTATTTGTAGCTTTTCCTTGTCTTTTCAAAATCACAGCAACTATTGCATGGATTTGATTCAACCTTTACACATAGACTTGGTATCAAGCAGAGATGTACATATTATTGTTATTTGGCTGTGGTCCGTTAACTGTTTACAAAGTTATGGCTCTTTGAGGAAAATCTTGTCCGCTCATTTCTCTTTAACTACCAAATGCATTTGATTAAAACTATACAGATAGACTCATTATTATGCAGAGTTGTGCATATTGTAAATTGTTTGCGGTCCAAATATTTGTTAGAGTTATGGGCCTTTGATGAAAATTTTGTCTGCTAATTTTCTCTACAATTCCTGATTTGATTTGACTCAAATTTCACATGTGCACTCTGTTAACCAAAGATGTGCATATTCCATTTTCGTTATTTTCATTTGAGTTTTTTTTTGCCCTTTGCTGAAAAAGGCTCTATTGCAGTGATAAAATGTTTTTTCTATGCCATTGAGAGGTAACAATCACTTTCATTGAACAAGTTTGATTTTTTATATTCTGTTAATGGAATAATACACATGTTTGATTCTGTCTTTGTTTATTGGCAGATTGCTGGTCACACCTACTGACCTCTGACAGGAAGTTCAACTTAGATATTTTACAGCATCATTTTTGTAAAATTGTACATGTTACAAAACAAGAAAAGTGGTTGTTTAAGGACCTAAACATTGTAACTACAGCTTGAATTAGTTGTAGTAATGACGTAGAAGTATCCAAACTGACAAGAAATGATAATGTAAATGTTGGAGTTCAAAGTTCACTTCCAGTAAGAAAAATGGCGCAATTGGTCACTCTTTGATTGACAGCAGCAATTTGCTTATTAACCCATCCCCACGAAAAAAAAATTTAGACTGGTCCAAATCAAAGGAAACTGCAGATGACAATTTCAAGTTGATGGAATTTTAAATTTTGTTGTCTTTTGGGCTAGAAAACATTGTGGATGATGAAGAAATTGCTTGAAACAATCAATTTCTTCATTTCCCACAATGACTTTCAAAGCCTTTTTCTCGAGGGGCGTAAAAAGGAGGGCTTGTGTGGGAATAAGTTACATCTAAACTTATTTGCCCTCTGGTTCCTTTTCATTGACATGTGGCATTAGGAATTGTTGATATCTTATCATTTCAGGTAGGAAACACAATAACGTCTAGTGTAAATATGTCCATGTTTGCAACCAAAGAATCAACTTGGAGTTATATGATGACCAACTTCCATCACAATACATATATTACTATCCGCTTTGCAAAAATGGTGCCTGGTAAGTTATGTTGTATTCACAATAGATAGAACATTTGTCATTAGTCTCCACTCTTACTAGGACCATTGACTTCATTTGGTCAGATTTTAACAGTTCCTTGATAGAACACTTTATTTTGTTACAGCATAATCCTGCTTGCTGACAACCTGAAGAAGCATAGATATGGAATGTTTGGGAGAAAAAGAGGAATTACTTGTAACAAGCAATATCTCGTTTATGCCCCTGCTATGTAATGGCTACAGGCATATAGATGTTACTCCGTCCACATGTGAATGAGTGACTGTGTTTGTGAGTTCGTTGTTGGGTTAGTGGTTGTCTCCAATTCTTGTACGGAGAATATCTTCTACTTTTATTGATGGTTTTAATCTAACTTGGTGTAGATGTTTCCCTTGCAGATTACTAGTGTCATGCATTAAGTTCTTTAAGATATTCTTAAGGTCAAGGTCATGCCTGAAGATCAAGTGACAAATTTCACCCTGTCCAGAGTATATTTTCTACATTTGTGGATGGTTTTCAAATAACTAAGCACAGTCATTCCCCTTAAAGAGCACTAGTCTCATGCATGAAGTTACTTGTGTCTGTGACACATTTCTAGTCTAACAATATTTTTTACTCTATTTGGCAATTTTTTTCCAATTTTAACTCACTCTTAAATGTCATTTGCAACTTCTTTAAATTTTACCAGTTCAACATTATTCATTTGGTAATTGAAAGATCATCCAACACATTTTGTGATTTCAGACATAAGAAAAGGTTGAAAATAGTGGTAAAATGTAAACTCCCTTTTTATCCCACCTGAGTAGAACCTGCTGAAGGTGAGCTATTGTGATCGGTAAATGTCCGGCATCCATTTGTCCGTCTGTCAGTCTGTGAACAATTATTAAAAAATCTTTTCCTCCTAAACCATAAGGCCTAGAGCTTTGATATTTCGTACATATCATCACCTATTGACCCTATACCAAAATACTTCAAGGAATTACTGTGCTCTGAAAATGAGCCCTTTTCTGTGCTTTCCCTGATTTTACAAAGGAATAAATAAGGAAATCTTTGAAAATCTTCTAATTTTAAACCATTAGGCTTAGAGCTTTGATATTTGGTATGTATTGATGTCTATTGACCCTCTACCAAAATAATTCAAAGAATTACAGTATTAAATAAATTAGCGCTACTTGGTGGGATCATCATTATACCAAGGATTAAAAGAGAAAATCCTTAAACATCTTCTCCAAAATCCTTAAACATCTCCAAAATTATTAGACAGAGGGCTTTGCTATTTTGTATATACTATAAAGCCATAAACCATCATACTCAGGGGAGCAATTTAGGACCATCATGGTCCTCTTGTTTTCTTTCCCTCTTTTTGAAATTGAATAACAACAAATTCTATTGTATAAATCTATATATTTACATATTACAAGAGAACCACATTTCAGAAATTGTCTAGATTCAAAGAAGTTTCAGACAAAAACCTTTAGTTCATCAACTCATAAAAAATCTTTTTGGCTCTATGAATAGAAAACATTTTGGAAATGTAAAATATTGCTTATTACAAGCCATTTCTTCAATTTACAAAATATTATAACCCTTTTTCTTTTAGGGTAAAAAAATGGTAGGATAATGTGGGAATTGTGTTATTGATTGATGAACTTATTCTCATTAACCCTTACCAGTTTCGCACAATTTTAGACCTGTCCATATTTAAAGGTTTTTGCAGACGAAAATTCAAAGTGGATCTAATTTGAAAAATAACCATTTAGTAGGATAAAAATTATTGTGGAAATAGAAGAAATTGCTCTGCTTGTTCCTAGCAATTCTTTCTTTTTCTACAATGTTTTCTCAGTTATAAAAATTACAGGGACATAAAAACGGGTATTGAACAGGTAAGGGTTAAATGTATATAATTTTCTGTACAGGTTTCAAAACATTGAGTTTGAATGACCAAGTCAAGTTGATACAAACCTCTATATATCCCATTGAATTGCTCAACATGTCCAAAGTATATGACCCGGTGACCAAATGGTATAATTACTTCACTTACACAAAGGAAGAGGAAAACATCATGATGGAACAGTTCCCCATGTTGAGAGTGCTTCAGGTAAGGGTTTCACCAAATCATGGATTAACCCATAACCACACAATCCCACTTTTTGATGCCCCTTCATCCATTCCTACACAATGACGCTTATGGACGCCCCTCAAGATAAGGAATTGTAAAATGAAGAAATTGCTTGTACTTGTGTGTAATTTTCAAAAGAATTATCGACTCACAAATAAAGCTTCCCGAGTCCTTTAATTTTAATGCGATTCTGTAAAAAGATACAAATCCAATTTGGAAGCCTATTCTTTCTAAAAAGATTTGATTTTGATTCGATTCTTCTCCCTTGAGTAGGACTTGTGTCTATGAATGGTCAAACGAAATCGACAAAAGGTAATGGCATTTCTTATAAACAACCAGACAACACTGAATTTTGATGCCAAAAGAAAGATGGTTATAGAACACCTCGTGGAAAAGGGAGAAATTGCTTGTAACAAGAAATATTTACTTGTTCTCACACTGTTTTTGAACCAATAGACCTTTTCACGCAATGCGTCAGATGACTAAAATGTCTTTATCCGTTAGACGCTTTCAAAGAAAAACAACAACAACATTTTTCCACTGCGGGGAGGATTTACATCCGGTTTTGTTTATCGAAAGCCTTAAAATTGCGTCCAGTCATTTTAACTTCTTTTTTTGAGTTTTTACGATGCAAAGTATTTGGCTAAATGATGTAGATAATATTAATGGAAATGTAAAAATCTGTTTGTTACAATATTTTTTGCTCCGTTGTCCCAGTAATTGTCTTCAGTAGCATTAAAAGTACCCTGTTCTATCGGCCATAACGAAAAAAAGGACAGGTGTTTTGTTTCATGATCTATCTTCACCATATACAATAAATTGTATGATAACCCAGTATATTGTATTAGTTGAAACAAATGCCTGTTATGAATGAAGTTAGATTTTGTATATGGCAACCACCAGAATCACCATAAGTCATGTTCTGCGCCTCCATATATAGAAGTTATAATAGTTTCTGCGGAGGACAGATCAAATTAAAGATCAATTTAGTTCAGATATTGTTTCGTCGTTGGGTGACCAAAATGTGGTATTGCATATTATCTCAAATTATATTTACAACCTTTTGGTAGCCTATTGATGATTTTCTGGTTGTAATATGCATATTGGCCCCTTGATCTCCTAGGAAGGCTAGATTTTCAAATATTAAAGCTAGATATTTAGAATGAAAGCTTAACCGGCAATATATCCTCCAGTGGAAAAAAATCAAATCCAGTCAATGCAAAATAAGTGTTATCACTTTATTTGATAGTGGAATGTGCTTAAAAGATAAACATCATGTCCTACAACCATGCCGATTAAAATGAAGCCTGGTTGCATCCTTTGATCAATCAAGGAATTAGTATTGGCGGCATACCGGTTGTAACATAAAGATAAAATTTGTCTCACCGAATCATAAATTTGACCAATTATTTTAAGAGTATTTATTGGTTTCTTTGTGACATGTTACCAGCTACATAATTACCCCATATGTATTGTGGTTTACCTGAACGGAACTCTTTACATCAAGTGGGTCAACGGATCATTCTTCTGATCAGATGTCTCTTATCATTATGTTTTCTTTTAATCATTTTTTTTTTCTATATTTTTCTTTTAACTAATAACATCGTCATCATCAATAAGATCTATGTCATTTATCGCCAAAATAATGCTTCCTTTTTTCGCATTGCAATATATTCTTTTTAATTCATTGTTGGCATTTTTTTACTAAAAGTCGATTATTTATATCAAGAAAATGCTTTTCCTTTTCTCAAATTTCTATTGTTGTTATGATTGGAAAGTTTTTAAAAATGGCATGCTGTAGTGTGGGCATGTTTGATGTTTAGAAATGAAAAGAAGAGAGAGAGAGACAGAGAGATATCTACATTGGTGGACACATAGACAGAAACAAATATTTCAAAAACAGCATGCCTGCTTTGTTCTTATTCACTTTATACGCCTAAACTTTGTAATATGGAAACTTTTTGAAGAAACATTTGCACTTTGGTGAAGATTTTAGGAGATTGGTATCAACTTGGCATATCTAAAGCAAAATTTTTTCTGTATGGTCAATAGTATTTCAATGCTTTAAAAATAAACATATAAATTTAGTCAATCATGTCAATCAGGATTATTTCACTTGTGATAAGGCCTACCGTGTAAAAGGTGGGGTTTGCATTGAATGACTTGCCAATGATTGACCTATATTTGCACATTTAACCAATCAGTGTGCTAATGTCTTTTGTGTAGTGCGATAGTTGTAAATATTAAAAAAAACATTAATTTGAGGCACAAATTACTTATATTAATTTGTTGTTAATTATAATTCATCAAAGTGATGTAACTGTATATTTTCAAAAAATCTTATTACACTGAAAATATTTTCGCCAGAATAGAGGTATGTTATATTTCATTTGGCCATTTTTGCTCGTTCATAATAGGCAATTTATATAGGATTATATAGTGATAATTTATTGACTCCCCGCAACCGATCATGTGACTAAGTCTCGGGTAAATATCGCAATTAACAAGATTCAATTTGATGCATGCGCTTTGAGACCGTGAAAAGGTCTATTTTCCAATTTTTATGCTCTTTGAAATTTGACACTTCTTTCAATATAGACCAATCTAAAATTTTACTGTATGGTAATTGGTAACCGTATATTAAAATGAGAGAAATATTAAAATTTGTTCTGCAATGACACCCAAATACAAGGTAACAGAACAAAACAGCAACATTGTTTTCTATTTATGATATACATATGTGGACATTAAAAGTTGGACTGCTAACAAAATTTTTTGAAAGTTTTGTCTTTCATAGTATTCAATTATTCTTTGAAAAATTGTGGGTTAATTATTAAACTCATTTTTTTCTTTTTTATTTAGGAACATTTTCTACATGTTGGAGAGATGGTGTCCACATTTAGTTTGACAGATGAAGAGTTTGCCCTTCTGTCAGCTTTGTTGCTGTTTCCTGCTGGTAAACATGCTCTTATTATTCCTACAAATTGCTTTGTCAGCCCCATCACCTCAGTTGATAGAGCATTTGACTTTCAAACCTCTAGAACCCCAGGTTCAATCCCTAGGCTTAAAAAACTAACAAACTTATTGTCTTTAGGATGAGATGTTAAACCGTTTGCCCTTATGCCAGCTTAATGCTGTTTCCTGCCTGTACATTTACTCTTTATATTCCTACAAATTGCTTTTTCAGCCCCATTACCTCAGTTGGTAGAGTACTCGATTCAAATCTCTAGACCGCATATTCGATCCCCTGGCATAAAATACTCACAAACTAATTGTCATTCTGATGAGATTTTAAACTGAGGCCCCATGTGATGGTGCCATCTATCAAGCATGTTAAAAGAATCAGACAGGGTTCTCAGCGATTTTTTTCTGTATCCTTGTTATATCCCCTAACAACTAACTTTCTTCTGGGCAAATTGCTCATATGAACATGTGCTGAGATATGCATGATAAATGTACGGAAATACACATACACAAATTGCTGAAAATTCCTTTGTATTGGTGTATAAAGTTTGGTCGTCTTTTGTTACCCATAACAGACAATGGAAATTAAGATTTACCTACTGGTTAAAAGATATGAATCATTTGTATATCGGTGCTTATTGAAAAAGGATTTTCCTTAGGTACAAATGATTGGTAGAAAAGAAGAAATTGCTAGAAATGCACATATAGATATTCTTTTCCATTTTATTTCAATTTTTTCTGTAGTATTCAAATCTCATTTCATCTAATCATACTCTACTCTTTAACATGCTATACTATACCACTTCGTCCCATTATCCAAGATATTTTCTGTATAATTTTTCAGAGATCAGTGGTCTAGAAAATCCTACAGCTGTTGAAGATTTACAGAATCGTGTGACAGCTGCCCTACAGTATTATGAAGAACGTAAGTACTGTTTACATTGTTATCATACCGTATCCAAAATGTTCATCAGATAAGTACTTTTTCTTGACATTTGCATTACAGAATATTCCCTATTTGTTTATCAATATGTAAACTGAAGAAAAATCATGTAATCTCATTTTTAAGTTCTAGAAACTCTCAAGTTTTGATTGATGGATTGTGGCATTCAAACAAAAAATTGAAAGATTATTCAAATCAAAGATTCAGACTGAATGTGAATTTTGAATATGGACATTTATGCGAAGCATTTTTTGTTGGTTTGGCAACTTAGATATTGTAGCCACAGCTTGAATAAGGTGTGGTTATGACGTTTACATTACTAATCCAATTTTCTTTAATGTTGCATGTGACTGGTCATATATTTTGCAAAATAGCACTGTTAAATATTGAAGTGGAATTTTCTGCCTGAGTTCATAGGGTGTATCTATTGATCAAAGTTACAATTTTTTGTACATTTACCCATTACCAGACAACAAAATTTTACTTTTCCAGATTTAAAGAAGTTGCAGACAACAATTTGTAGTTCATGGAATTTTAAAATCCGTATTTTTAGGTAGGAAAAACAGTGATAATAAAGAAATTGCTTGTAACAAGCAATTTCTTCGTTCTGCATAATATTCTTCAAAGTTTTTTCTCACTGTGGTAATAATCAAACAATTGTGATGTCATCAAAATAGTGCAATGACCATCATCAAAAGATATAAAAAGAAAAAAATGTCATCAACTAAAATTGTTGTCTGCAGCCTCTTTCAATTTGGATCAGTATATAATTTGTCTTTAGGGAATGGGGTAATTGAACATATTTATTTTTTTTAAAGATCAATTCTAATACAATGTATGTTGTCGTTGTTCTGATTACATATTTACTTTAATTGCAGAGAGATCCCCCGATGGTCTAACAAGGTTTGGTATTCTCCTAGTCCGTGTTGCTGAGTTAATTCAGTGCCTTTTGCAGCATAACCTCGCCATTGGTCTTTTATTGACCCGTAACCCAACAATCAAAGTGCCACAACTCTTCCATGAACTTATTATTGAGAGTATAAAAGAGGGACAAAGGTCATAAATGTTTCAATTTCAAGAAAATATCTGACTTTGGTTGGTAGCATGAAGGCAAGGAAATGATAAGCCTGTTTTTTGTGGACTAAAATAGTTAAGACATCCAATTCCTGCTATAGGAATAAGAGGCAAAAATTTGCAGTCAGTATGTTGTTTAAAAATGTACATTTGACGAATCCTAGCTGTCAATCAAAATTTTGATTGACCAATATAATCATCCATTTTTGTCGAGCCCACTTGCAGTGAGCGAGGCATTGTTGTCACCATGACAAGTGTGTGTATGTGCGTTAGTGCATTAGTCCGTCCGTCCGTCGGAATTTGTCCGGACAATTACTCCTACATTTATAGATGGATTTCAAAATAACTTGGCACAATTATTCTCCAACATGAGTAGATGTGCCATTTTTGGATAGCTTCAAGTTCAAGGTCACAGCTTAAGGTCAAACACTAAAATTGTGCTTGTCCAGAGCATTTCTCCTACAATTATGGATGGATTTTAAGATAACTTGGCACAATTATTCTCCAGGATGAGTAGATGTGCTATTTGAAAGAACCTTTAGGATAGCTTCAAGTTCAAGGTCACAGCTCAAGGTCAAACGCTAAAATTGTGCTTGTCCGGAGCATTTCTCCTACAATTATGGATGGATTTCAAAATAACTTGGCACAATTGTTCTCCATCATGAGTAGATGTGCCATTTGAAAGAATTTTTTGGATAGCTTCAAGTTCAAGGTCAAAGCTCAAGGTCAAACACTAAAATTGTGCTTATCTTGAGCATGACACCTACAAAACTTTGCGGGCTCGACAGCAGCTGTCCTGGGACAACAATCTAGTTGATTAATTATCTTGAACATAAATTGAAAATGTTTTAGATCTTTTGGCTTCTTGAATGTCTTCACCACACATACATGCAGTCTGATCTTAGTCTAAACCACCTGTTTGGCATTTTTATTTCAGAGTTGAAAATCAGGCCTACAGTCCTTTGTTTTTAATGCAATTCAAGGAAGGATTTTACTTAGCATGACAAGGGTTAAAAGTATTCTCCTACATAAACATTATGCTGAGAGATTTTGAATTTCAGATTTAGTTTTGTCTTATGGTGGTTTACCAAAAAAGTTTCTAATTATCATTCTTATATCAATATTAGCCTTACCTTATGGGTTGCCATTTTTATAGAGATAAAAGAGAAAATATGTAGGGCTATAATAGAATTGTTATACACAGGTTAGCTATATAGGACCATCATGCTGCTCTTGTCTTATAAAGTAACGAGAGTAAGTTTTGCTTTGCTACAGTGTCAAATCATTTGGTTATACTACCACAACTCTCTGCTGAAATTTCAAAACCTTTATGTAATAAAGAATTTAGACAATCAATATTATTATGTTTATTATTGTGTAGTGAGATATTTCCTGATATATGCCATCACACAATATTTCTTATCATTTTTAACCATTTCCTGTTATGGAAATTTTAGACCAACTCAAATTCAAAGGATTTGCAGATGACAATATAAAATCAATTTTATTTGCAAAATAATCATTCAATAGGATAGAAAATAATGTGAAAAATAAAGAAATTGCTTGCTACAAGCAAGCAATTTCTTCTTTTTCCACAATGTTTTCTCAAGTACAAAAACACAGGACGAAAAAACCACGGATTGAACGGGAAAGGATTAAAAAAAAATGCATATACATATTTTAATGCACCCTCAGTGAAAGATAAGGGGTGTATCGCTTTAGTCTTATGAGTCTGTTTGAAAACCTAATCTTAAAACTTGACATTTTTCTATCATTCCCAAACTATTTAACCCATAACCAGAGGACCAAATTCTAGACGGTATCAAATTTAAAAAAGCTGGAGACAACAATTTAACCAAATCAAATTTTAAAAAATCTTTGTCTTTTTTGAGAGAACATTGTGGACGATGAAGAAATTGCTTATTAAAAGTAATTTCTGCATTTTTCACAATGTTTTCCTAGGCTTTTTTTATTGAGGGACGTAAAATAGCAGGATTGTGCGGGTGTTGGTTTAGATGTATGGCTCATATTTAGTATATGGCGTTTGATCTATCATATCGAGATGATTAAAATAGAACCAGCCATATGTAATCTTTACTTAATGAAATATAAACGTGCTATTTAGCCTTTAAAGTGCTAGATTTTGCATTTTTCAGTGTGTACTTTTAAAACTGTTGAATATTTTAACCAAAGAAACAAAATTGAAGGGTTTCTCTGAAACTTGGACCTTCCAGGCTGTCAAGCCAAATATAATTAAATGATGTGCATTATTATTATAAAGCATGTCCACACAGTGACACTTTTAAACGCCCATTCAATATACACGCTTTGGAAAACATTTTGGAAAATGAAGAAATGCTTGTATCAAGCAATTTCTTCATTATCCACAATATTTTTCTATGAAAAGACACACACAAAAAAAAATTAAAAATACATCAACATGAAATTGTTGTCTGCAGCTTCTTTCAATTTGTACCAGTTAAGAATTTCATTGTGTGGGAATGGGTCCAAAATTGATAGAAGCTGCAAATAACAATTCAAAGTGTGTTGAAAATGTTATATTTTTGGTATAGATGACAAAAAAGAATTAGGGAAGCAATTTCTTCTTTCCTCAAAATATTTCAAAAGACATTACTCTAGGGTATTTTTTGAATTATACAATACTGAAATTCATATAATCCTCTCTTGTGAAAATACTGAATTAAGTTACCTTAGATTTCAACTAATTGCCCCATACAATCCCATTTCATGCCCTTTGAGATAGATTTTTTAGAAACATTATAGAAAATGAAGAAATTGCTTGTAACAAGCATTATCTGTATTTCCCAGGTTGATTCCTACCCCATAATGAAGAAATGTTAAACTTTCATCAACTCAAAATGTTGTCTGCAACTCCTTTCAATTTGGTCCAGTCTTAATTTTGTTGGCTGGTAATGGATAAGAGAAAAAATATTGTTGGAAATGAAAAATTTCTTTTCAGAAGCAAATTCTTCTTTTCAAACATTATTTATTATCCTATGAGATCTTTCCACATTACACTCACAGCATTATCACTTGTAATTTCTTAATCCATTACTGGACAACAAAAGTTCAATGGACAGATTCAAAGAAGTTTGAGATTACAATTTGAAGTCTGTGAGAGTTGTTAGAAAGCAGGAGTATTTTGGAATTAGTATATAGACACAAATAGTCTTGAATGATGTTTCACATTTTAACCCTTGTCATGCTGAACCCGAAATATTCCGGTTTGTGCAGGCTGATCTTAGTCTACACCTTCTGCTCATACTTTTCCTTTCCCTAGTTGTTTATGAGGTTGATTTCTAAAAGAAATATTGATTTTTGAACATCAAGATCTATCAGTGCTTTCAGCACTTTGATTTGACAGTTGTTCAGTAAGGTAATTTATACAGCATGACAAAGGTAAAGAACCATCACTATTATAAATCACTAGTGATGATGTTATAGGGCATTTTCTTTTATTGTTATGAGGATTGAAACTTGCATGCAACAGATTCTTCCTTAATTTTTGTAGCAGTTCACTTTCAAAATTTTATTTCACTTTGGCTCCTTTAAACTGGTTGTTATGTTACTGAGGATATTGAATTTTATTTGTATGTATAACCCATTATCAGACGCATTTTGCACTTATCAGGTAACATTTTTGATTTTTAGCTCACCTGAGCACAAAGTGTGAGGTGAGCTATTGTGAATGGTTGTTGTCCGTTGTCCGTCCGCCCACAATTTCTTTAAAAATCTTCTCCTCCTAAATCAGTAGGCCAATCAATCTGAAACTTTGCAGGGATGTTCCTTGGGTGAAGTTCTACAAAAGTTGTTTAAAGAATTTAATTCCAAATACTCTGGTTGCCGCGGTATTTGAAAATGGGAATCTATAGTAAGTCTTTAAAAATCTTAAAAAGCTTCTCTTCCTAAACCAGTAGGCCAATCAAGCTGAAACTTTCAAGGGATGGTCCTTAGGTGAAGCTCCACAAAAGTTGTTAAAAGAATTTTATATCGTGAAAAACTCTTGTAACTCTTGTAACCACAGCATATGAAAATGGGAATCTTTAACAAATCTTTGTTGTTGATCTTTTCATAGACCAAAGATATTTATATTTTATATAGAGCTTAATCATATGGTTCTCTTCAAAGTTTTTAAGTATTTAATCTCTGTGGTCAAAAATGGTCCCTCCCCTGAGGTCCAAAGTTTGGAAAAATGCTTAATTAGAGCAATTTCAAAAGACATCATCTCTTAAACTATAAGGTCTAGGATATTCATATTTGGTATGTAGCATTACTAGATGAATTTGTACTATATTACTTAAAGTTGTCCTCCTAGGGTAAAAAATGTTAAAGAAAGAAATCCTCATTTTAAGTTGAGGGCATTTATATTTTGAGTGTAGCATAGCATGGCTGTTATCTATCAATTTTTATTCAATTATGCCTGTAGGTTAAAAAACACCCTTTCCCTTTGTGTCCAAAGTTTGTAAAAATGCTCAATTAGAACATGTTCAACAGTGTTTTCCTCCCAATCTACAAAGTCTAAGGCATTTATATTTGGTATATAGCATAACCAGATGGTTCTCTACCATGTTAGCTAAAATCTTAGCCCTGGGATAAAACATGGAACTGCCCCAGAGGTCCAGAATTTGGAAAACCCCAAATTAGAGCAACTTTAAAAGTCTTCTCCCTCTGAAATATAAGGTGAAGGGCATTCATATTTGGTATGTAGCATGACCAAACAATTTTGTACTATGTTACAGGAAAACATTCTCTCAGGATAAAAACCGTCTCTGCTTCTTGGGTCGAAAATTGCATAAATCACATTGAAAAAAATCTTCTTCTTAAATATAGGTCCTATGGCATTTCCATTAAAAACTTAGGATATTATTATTGTTATCTAGACAAATATGGCCCTTCCCAAGGCATCCAAAGTTATGAAAACGCTCAGTAAGAAGCTCAATTCCTCTCCTAATGTATAAGTTGTAATGCATTCATATTTGATTTATATTACATCCAGATTGTTCTCTACCAAGGTTGCTAAAATTATACCCATTGAAGTTGCAGACAGTCATTAGAGTTTGATTGAAATCTAAATACAATGATTTTCAGGGTAGAAAACATTGTAAGAAATGGAGAAATTGTTAGTCACTCCCTTTCTCACAATTCTTTTGCAACTTATTTTCCTTGAGGGTGACAAATTCTGGGATAGTTTGGTAATGGATTAAACTATAAAGCCAAAGGCATTCATTTTTATTGTAAAGCATTACTGGATTTTTTGTACAAAGTCCAAAATCTTTAAACATGTATTTGTTTTATTCATTTTGCTCAAGTTGTGTCTCTTTTAATACAAAAAAGTACTGTAATTTGCAGATGTCTCGGGTGAGTGATTTAGGACC
Organism: Fragum fragum; assembly: GCA_946902895.1. Classification (NCBI taxonomy): domain Eukaryota; kingdom Metazoa; phylum Mollusca; class Bivalvia; order Cardiida; family Cardiidae; genus Fragum; species Fragum fragum. The sequence goes on from OX336366.1 coordinate 25,685,322, forward strand.
ATCATGGTCCTCTTGTTTGAATTACAAAAATATGCTGAATTAAACAAGTGCCATACTGGGTAGAATTCTCTGTTATACACAGTGTTTTCAGAGCTGTTTTTCTTCAATCATTGCATGAAAAAGCAATTTAGCAAGATAATGGTTTACAATAACTAGCTACCAAATTTTTAGCCAAGTACAAAAAAGACAAAAAAAAATAGCTTGAAAATAAGAAATTGTCATGTATTGAAAAGCCACTTTGTATATTTTCTGTTATTGATTTGTTAGTCTTATTACTTATTGATAAATTCCAAATAATTTCTGTAATTAATCTTTCCTTCTCTGTTTTTAACTTTCAAATAATTTCTGTAATTAATTTTTCCTTTTCCAATTTTAAAACTCTGACCTAATCTTAATGCCATTGTTGTTACAATTGTTAAGTTTTTTTAACTATTTTTAATTTGTTATAGAATTATAGTTGAAAAGATTGATTCAATATTGCAACCAGCCTTTTACCCCTTCCTACACAGTCCCCTTTTTTATGCCCCACAAGAAAACAGCTTGGGAAAACATTGTGAAAAATGAAGAATTTGTATATTGCTTACAATTTCTCCATTACCCACAATATTTAAGAGATGAAGAGAATATTTCTTGTTTTCATGGAGGTATGAACCGAAAAACTTAATGACACTTTTTGAATACGCAAAGTTTTTTGGTTAAGTTTTGCAGACAGACAGATGGACAGACAGACAGACAACGCTAATACCATATTCCCCTGATCTTTCAATGTGGTGCATTAAAATATTATCTTAAGTCTTTTTAACATATGCAAACACAATCCGGCTTTATGACGCCCCTCGAGAAAATAGACTTTGAAAATATTTTGGGACAAGCAATTTCTTCAGTATCCACTTTATTTTCTACCCCCAAAAAACTAATGTTTTTAAAATTTCATCCACTTGAAATTGCCATCTGCAACTACTTTGAATTTGGAAAATTTTGCTATCTGGTAATGGGTTAAAATAATGTTATACATGTAATGGCATATGTCATGAAAAGATAATAAAAGGCATATTCTTTCTGTTCCAGACAATCTTTTTAGCTCACCTGAGCACAACATGCTCAAGGTGAGCCTTTGTGATCACCCCATGTCCGTTGTGCGTTGTCTGTTGGAAGTCAACAACTATTCTTTAAAAATCTTCTCTGTAAAAATTTGGCCAATTTCATCCATACTTGGCAGAAATGTTTCTTAAGTGATCCTTTCAAAACTTGTTCATGAAATTTGATTCGCAAAAAAGTAAGGCGTGGCAGGGCGGAGCATATCAGACTTGAAGAAATCATTAAATACTTCCTTAAAAATCCTCTCCTCCTAAAATCTTGGCCAATTTGGAACGAATTTGTCAAGAATGTTCCTTGGGTGGTCCTTCTCAAAACTTGTTAGTGAAATTTTGATTAGTGAAAAAATAGGGCATGGCAGATAGGGCATATAAGACTTAAGAGAAATTATGAAATAATTCTTAAAAAATCTTATACTCCTAAACCATTATGCCAATTTCAACAAAACTTTTCAGGAATATACCTTTTGTGACCCTTTTCAAAACTTATTTGTGATATTTTGATTTGAAAAAAAAGGCATGGCAGGGCTTATCAGACTTATTGAGATCATGGAACTATTATTAAAGAATCTTCTCCTCCTAGACCATTTGGCCAATTTGGATGAAAACAATGTTCCTTGGGTGATCTTTTTCAAAACTTGTTTTCATGGAATTTTAATTGCAAAAAGATGTATGCAAAGCAGGGCTAAGCTTATCAGACTTAGGGAAATTATAGAATAATTCTTTGAAAATCATCCCCCTCCTAATCAATTTGGACTAAACTTGACAGGAATATTCCATTTCAAAACTTGTTCCTGAAATTTTGAATCCAAAAAATAAGCAGACATTGTAAAGCTGGCCATACCAGACTTGGAGAAATAATTTCTCTGGTGAGCAATTTATGGATTTACATATTGTTCATGCATACAAATAGTTCTGTTTTCAAATATTTTTTCATGGATGTACAAAAAGATTTTTTTTAGCTAATCAGAATGTTTGTTATCCAATATATTTTTGGCTAAATACTGTTATTTGCTATATAGTAGACTTTAAGAGTTTAAACAATGTTGATATATTAACTTTAAAAACAATTGATTTACCCAATTGTGTAAATGTGTCACAATCTAGGGTATACTGTTTAACTTTTTTCTTTGTCATTCTGTCCTCATTATGTTTAATAAGTGTTTTTTGTCTAACAGGGTAGGAAAGATTGTTGACAATGAAGAAATATAAAGTAACAAGCAATTTCTTCCTTCTTCCAAAATGTTTTCTAAATTATTTTTTTAAGCCATTAACCAAACAACAAAATTTAAGATTGAAAGAAGTTGCAGACGAGAAGTTAAAGTTTAGATTTTTTAGATTTTAAGTTTTGGGTAGAAATCATTGTAGAAAATAAAGTAATTACTTGTTACAAGCAATTTTTTAATTTACTACAATGTTTCCCTGATTGTTTTTCTTGAGGGGCTCCAAAAAGCGTTATTGTGTGGGAATGGGTTAAGGGTAATAAAAAGCAGCATTGATCGGGAATAGTTTTAGATGAATGTCACAATGTCAAGGTCAACACTAGAGTCACATTTCTGATTTCTGAAGGTTATTTGTCAATGTAGATTTTGTGTTTCTCTGTCTTTCTTGTGTAGCAACAATTAGACTTCATGTTACAAATCCGGTTCATAGTAAATATCTGTGATGTTATCAGCATTACTTAGTGCATTTAAGTCAGGTTGGCTTGTTACTGGGTTTAATCTCAAAAATCTTAACCCTTGTCATGCGGAACCCAGAATATTCCTGCTTTTGCAGGAGGTATAGACCAAGATCAGTCTGCACGTAAGTGCAGTCTGATCTTGGTCTACACCTCCTGCTTGTACCCTTTTGTCCAGAGTTGTTTAAATAATCAATTTTCAAAATACATATAAATATTGACCCCCATTAAGACCCTCCAGTACTGTCAATCCTTTGATTTTAAAGGAATTCTTCAAAGGATTTTAATTCAGTATGACAAAGGTTAACCCACTGTTGTAAAAAATATTTAGTTGCAGCATTGTTATTATTTCATATGTCATATTTGAAAATACAGTAAAACTTGTATTAAGAGACCATTCATGGGACGACCTTAAATTGGTAGCTTAAGGAAATTGTCACTTAAAACACATTTCTGTGAAATATATCAAGGGTTGATCAATTATATACATAAGTTATTATAGAATTCTCTCTAAATCCTTTGTTGTTGGGACTCATTACACTACTGCAACAAGGTCCATTAAACACCCATTAAAAAGTCATTAAAAAATTACCATTAAAATTCACTAGCTACACCCCCATTAGCATAGTCGCTTTTAATGGCCATTAAAATAGTATATTAAAGACCCATTAATACAATTTTACAGCAGTCACAATGCCATTAAGTCATCACCATTATTTTCCATGGCCTTCTACCTAGGTCTTAATGGGGCATTAATTTGCTATCACTTTTTTAATGGCCATGTGGTAATGGGCAAAAGGCCATTAAAAGCGACTATGCTAATGGGCCATTATTTTTTTTAATGGTCCCAAAAATATTTTAATGGTAAAGTAATGGACTGTCACCTTACCATGAAATTTATTTAATGGGTGTTCGACCACACCATCAAAAATTGTATTGTCGGTTTTAATTAGGGCATTAATTTGCAGATCAATTTTTAATGGCCATGTGGTAATGGGCAAAAGGCCATTAAAAGTGACTATAGTAATTGGCCATTATTTTTTTTTAATATCCCCCCTGAAATATATTAATGGTAGAGTAATGGTCCATCACTTTATCATGAAATTTATCAAATGGGTGTACGACCGCACCATTAAAAATTTCATGGTATTTTTTTCTAAATGGTAAATGAGTAAATTGAGCAATCCATAGTCTCTACCCATATGATCATGTATACACAGTAAGATCATGTTTTCTCAAAGGATTCTTTGTAAAATGTGGAATAAAGGTGATCTGCCATTAACCCATTCCTACAGAATCAAGCCCTTTTATGTCTTAAAAGAAAAAACCTGTGCAAATACTGTGAAAAATTACATGTTCTTTTAAAATCTTATGCTGACTGAACAATTATATAAATGTCATGATCATTTATATCTGCTTAAAAAAAAAATAATAATAAAACAATTGCATGTTTTGCTTTTTTTTAAATGCGGGTTTAATCAATATGATGAATATGGTTTATTACACATTTTTTTACAAACTTTTGACAACTTGGAAAGAGGCGGTTAATTTGGCATACAGGCATAATTAATTTTATCTAAATTAGTAGTTTATTATAGCTACATGCAAAATATAAATGTTCTCGGCCTTGTAGTGAAGAATTTTTTTTCTAACTTACTCAAATTCGATATATAAAAAAACATGTGGTTTTGCTGTACATGAAATATGATTGCCCTTAGCCTTGAAGTTTCTGAAAAAAAAACCCACCAGATTTTCAAAGATTGACTTAAATGTTTCATTTTTAAATGCCTCTGCAACAAGATTTCTTTTAACAAGTTTAGTAGAACTTCATCAAATGAACATTCCTAGGCCTGCAGTTTCAGCTTGATCAGCTAACTGGTTTAGGAGAATATTTTTAAAGAAATTGCATTGGGGACTGACAGACGGATGAAGGAAAATGACTGATCACAATAGCCTGCCTAGCACTTTCTGCTCAGGTGAGCTAAAAATAACCATTTCATTGTTGATAATAATTATATCACATTGCATCAACAAGGGCACTGCATTGACTTTTCATGTATATAGCTCTATGTGTATGTATACTTTTTCTGAATAGGCAAAATATCCAAACCTGACCTCGTTTTCATTTAATTCAGATTGTGTCAAGACAAAAGCAAGTTTGAATGCAGTATATAGAAAAAAGTCATATGTGTTTGTGAAACAGAAATGATCCTGTGATTTTTTCTCCACTGTAGATAAAATCGTCATAAATAGATGACCCTAGGTCTGACATCAGCAAATGCATATCAAAGAGATTTATCATCATGTCAAATATGATAAATCTTGACTAGGCTAGTAATTTGAAAATGTTAAATTTTTGGTTAAGTTTTGTTAAATTTGACCTTGAAAGATGATCTTAACAGATGACCTTGACCTTGAAGATGCATATCACTTAGATCTATAACCATGCCAAGTATAAGCATTGTATCATGAATAGGCCTGAAGTAATTTTTTAAGCTTGACCTTAGTACCTGCAGATGCCTATCAATGATATATAGTTATGCCAAATATGAGCATTATAACTTGAATAGGCTTGAAGAGATTTGTGATGTAAGTTTTGCAGATGGACAGACAAATCATGAATAGGTAAGACCGACACAGGTACACCAATATGTCCCCGATGTTATTCAAGCAGGAGTATACAAAAAAAGAAACATGACAATTTTTCATGTGACACACTAGTAACATAATACATTTGTTGAAATGACCAACATGTCATTACATTATATATTCTGTATTAACAAAAAAATCAAAGTACTGAAAGTATGTACTGTAAGTTAGTAAACATTTGACATGATAAAGAAAGGAGGATAAAGTAACAAAGGAGTTAACCCATTCCCACACATTCCCTTCTTTTTTACGCCCCTCAAGAAAATAGTTTTGGAAAACAATGAGGAAAATGAAGAAATTGCTTGTTACAAACCATTTCATCATTTTCAATATGGTTTACTACCTAAGGACATATTTTAGAATTTTCAAAAAATTCAAATCATCGTCTGCAACGTCTTTGAAGATAGGTGGTCTCAAATGATCTCAAATACCTAGGAGTCATGCATACAGAGTCAGCAATATTCCTGAAATACATAAGAACTACTTTTTATGGCGTAGGCATTTAACAGATTTAGTGGTTAAGCCTCCAGTAGCAGTTTGCACTCATTGAACTTTGAGATGACCTCAAAATTGTGTCTGTTAAATTAAGCTATCAAAGCTGACGCTTTGCTAGCTAAAAGTAAAGCTTTTAACTTACTTTATTGGAACTTCAAATAATTTGCAAAACAAAATGCTTAACAAAAATGTTTTAGAAACAACTTAAAAACAACTTAACCCCTTGATATTCATGTTCCTTCAAGTATTAATTTTCAATAGCATTCTACCAGTTTGTTAAAGTAACATTGTGCTGGCATTGATTTGACTTTTCCATGTTTTTTATTCCAACATCTGCTCTAGTGAGAACTTGGAAGAATTTGATGGTAAAGTTTTCTAATCTAGATCTGTTCGGTCAGATTCATCTGTAATTGAAGTTCCTATTGTATTCAGACTTTCCATTGAGTTATTCATCTCATCATGATCACTGCTTTCTTTGATCTGGTCTTGAATCATTTGTCTAATGGTCCCTAAAATTATTTTGGAATAGGTCTGATATGTCATCTCTTGATAATTTTAATATCTCCTCAAACGGAAGGCCTTTGTCTGAAAATTAGAGAAAAACAAAATGTGAAATAATTCAATTTTCTTATCCGTTAAACCCATTCCCACACAATGAGGCTTTTGGAAGCCCCTAGAAACAAAAAAAAGGGAAATATTGTGTTAAATGAAGAAATTCTTTATCAATCAATTTCTTCATTTTACGCAATGTTTTTTACCAAGTAAGTTGATCAAATTCAAAATCTCATAGAGTAAAAATACTTGTTTACAACTCCTTTCATTTTGGACCAGTCTAAAATTTTGTCGTCTGGTAATGGGTAAATCTAAATTGATTGAATTCTATGTTTTGTCCACAGATGAAATATAGCTTTCGAAAAAATATTGTGGAAAGGAGAAATTGGTTGTTACATATTGCAATTCCTGCTTCTCCAATTACTGTTTTTACCATATTTAATGATCATTTTAAATTTAAATATACTTTTAAATATTGTTTGATAATTTGTTTGAATTTTGACCAGTCTAAAATTTTGTTTACTGGACAGACTGACATTGTTGATGGATTAAAGTACACTGATAACCCAATAATCTTACTGGCAACAACAATTCTATACATTTACCCATTCTAAAACAACAAAATTTTAGACTAGTCCAAATCAAAAGAAGTTGCAGAGGGCATTTCATATTTGATGGAATAAGAAAAATATTGGTGTTTTGGGGCAGAAAACGTGGATAATGAAGATATTACTTGGTACAAGCATCTTTTTAATTTCCCACAATGTTTTTCAAAGCTTTTTTCTTAGTGGGTTAAAAAAGGAGGGATTGTGGCAAATCGGTTAACTTATAAACTATCTTAGAAGTGGTAGTATGTTGTGGTAGCACTGAGGTGAGAAATACAAGGAATCATGGTAAGGTGCTCCAACTGCCACAATGACTGCTTAGAGATTTTTAAATGTGGTATGGTTCTCAAGTCAAACTCATGAGCAAACATACTGAATTTTATCAGACAAGCTGATCATAAACCATTTATAGAATATGCAAGTTAAATACAATAAAACCTCTCCTTGCAACCACCCTGAATTACTTGCACCCTGCTATTACGATTCTGGCAGAAAGGATTATTTTGTTCTTTATTTCAATGGACGTAAACCCATCTAAAACAGGAACCCCCCTATTCCGAATTATGATCACTAAATTCAGTATAAACTGCAAATGATACACTATTTTGAACCCCACTAAAACAACCAGTTACTTCACATCTTGGGATCGACCATCCGAATTTCTCACTTGTTACGGGCGACTATAATTGGGTATGAATGCATCACCAATACTGTTTCGGACAACTTAGTACATGACAACAGCTGAATATACCACCAAATCTCAGTAATAAGACCACCCCGCTATTAAGACCACTTTCAAGAAGAATTGCAAGTGGTCTCAATAGAGGGATTTTACTGTATTTTGCATTTCTTTAGAAAACAAAGCTTTCCACGTATTCTGCTGAGGTTAACGATTTTGGAGCATAGGTCCAATCTATGTCCCCATGGTCTACAAAAAAGTGGGTATATTTTACAAAATTTAAGGGTCACACTAACAATCTTGCTACCAGGGCTTAGAAATGAAGTGCACAGTGTCCCTATTATCTTTACAAGAGCGCCAGATGCCTACCTTAGCTGTAGGTGCTGGATAGTGAACAAATCTAGATCGTAAAGAGGGCAAAGGGTAAAAATTTTGACCTTGACCTTGATGAAATGACCTTCCCCAGTTGTGCCTTGTTGAGACTTAACTACATACCAAATATTAGCATTGATTCTTAATTAGGGATGAAGTTATAGGAAAATGTTTAGTTGGCAGGTTAAGTTTTTGAGTAATATTAAGGGAAAAGGGTTAAAATTTTGACCTTGACCTTGATGAAATGACCTTCCCCAGTTGCGCCTTGTTGAGACCTAACTACATTCCAAATATTAGCATTGTATCTTAATTAAGGATGAAGTTATAGGAAAATGTTTAGTTGGCAGGTAAAGTTTTTGAGTAATGTTTTAGGGAAAAGGGTTAAAATTTTGACCTTGACCTTGATGAAATGACCTTCCCCAGTTGCAACTTGTTGAGATCTATCTACATACCAAATATTAGCATTGTAAGTTAATTAGGGTTGAAGTTAAAGGAAAATGTTTAGTTGGAAGTTTTGCAGACAGACAGACAGACGGACACTGGTAAAACAATATGCCCCCAATCTGTCGATGCAGGGGCATAAAAATCCTTTCAGGCCCCTTTCAATACAAACAAAGGCCAGTAATTGAAAGTCAAATTTTGCAGAAAGGCAAAGTGAGGGGTTTAGATAAGCTGCGCTCGATTTTAAAGTTTTGCCTTATTCCAAAGTATTTTAAATTATATGCAAAAAGTGAATTTCTGTAGAATATATAAAAAAAATGTTTTGTTTGGTGCAAGTCTTTTGACGAATTTTTACAGCAAAAATTAGACAATTTGTACCATAACCATTTCGTACCATAGTATAAGTTATTTTGTACCATGCTGAGGTCATTTCATACCACATGTCCAAAATTTAGTAAAATGTGAATTTTTTTTTCATAATTCAAATGATAATTAGACACCTTCAACATTTATTTTATTACACATTTGCTCAAATTAGACAGTCCACCAGGAAACAAATAATTGTATTTTCACATTACTTTTTTTCAAACAAGCTGGGATTGTGATTAGAAGAGAACTGGTAGAGGATTAGAACCGTATTTCCATCAAAATTGTACAACTATTTACCGAATATGACAAAGCAACCATTAACCCATCGCCACACAACAAATTTTAGAATTGTCCAAATTTAAAAAAAGTTGCAGACAACATGCAAATTTATGTGGAAAGAATTTAAAAATATATTTGTCTTTTTGAGAAGAAAATATTTAATTATGAAAAAATTGTTCGTCACCTGCAATCTCTTCATTTTCCACTTTTTTTTCCAAGTATTTGCTAAATGGTGCAAATAACGGGAAGGAAAAATTAATGGCAAACAACAATCTCAATGTAACTAAGCAATCAACAGTAGCCCACTCTTCCACCATTTGATCTTAAATGATCTTTCCAAACACTTCGCAAACCATAACAAACAATCAAATTACCAAAGTTTAAGACATTGTTTGAGTCATTTATTTGTGGTATGACACGGTACGAAATAACTTATTCTTTGGTATGAATGGCCATCGTATGGAGCGAAATAACCATAGAAATTATGGTACGAAATGGTTATGGTACGAAATGACTGTATATCTCTACAGCAAACCGGGAAAAAAGTACCATAAAGTGACTTTTTCAATTATAGTCAGAGGCCTGGACTCGATTTACAGAACCCGATTATAGTTTGTTATTTACCTTTGACGGGCTTTAGGGCTTCTTCACTCAGCAAACAAAGTTTTGTCGGTATTTGGTCCTCCATTTTGTTTGGCGGCTTGAGATTTAAACCATATGACCAATGGGATCGTGCGTACCATATTTTCTATCCGTTGGCCAATAGAATGAACTTCCCATGTCTTCATGACCAATAAAATCGGTTCTTACAAAAACTGTTCGGCATCATCGTTTCAAAACAACCCGGATGATAACAATGCCGAGGTGTAAGAAAATATGTTTTTGTAAACTTTGCAAGGGCACAAAACCCCCAATTGAAAGCAGATCTGTGCAAAGACACAGTTTTATTAATGGCATTACACCGGAGAGTCCGTTGAAAAGGAACGCAGACATTGGAGTCATGTGAACCGAAACGGTAAAACATCTTTTGGGAGCCATGTAAAAATATTTAATTTGCATTACGTTTTAAGTATTTACCCAAGACGTTTTCAATATTACACGATATTCATAGTTATAGTGTAGGAAATTTTCTAGGTGTTTGCAAATTTGAAAGTTACTTTCCGAACAATAATTATCCAAAGCTTTTAACTCATTCCCACATGAGAAAAATTCATACCCGTCCAAATTGAGAGAAGATGCAGACAATAATTTGCATTTATGAAATTTCAGAAGTTTTCAACTTTCTGGGTAGACAACATAGTGGAAAATGAAGAAATCAAGCAATTTCTTCACTTGCCACAATATTTTCCTTTGGGCGTTTAAAAGCGTCATTGAATGGGATTGGGTTAGAGTGGGAAAGATTTCAAACTGGTATACAAAAGAAGTTATCTATCTTTAAAGCTGGTGACAACAATGCCTAGCCTTTTTGCCCTTTATGTTGCAGAACTGGAAGGATTCACTCCAGCCACATTGAGTTGTTTTGTGTTAATCATTGAAAGTGTAAATATTGCAAACACAAGTCTTAGATCGAACCACAATTGTTGTAAACTACATCATGTTCGTTTAAAGTATGCAGCACTGTGTATTCGTTATACATAGATTAGTATCAGGTCAATTCGCCCTAAATATATTTTTGCTCTGGGTCATTTCGCCCCAATATTAAAGTGGGTTCTTTCACACTATTTTTCTTTCATCCCCTTTTATCAATACCATTTTTTTGTACATTTCGTAATAGAAATATTGCAGGAGTCTGTAATATTACTATCATGTTATGATATTTATTTGGTTTGATGACAGGTCTGATTTGTTCTTCATGCATTTGGTAGAGTAGCAAAGAATGATCTCATCCCCCTCGAGAAATCTTAACAAATCTCACAGGATTATGATATAAATAAGCATAATTTTCTGTGCACCTACTATGTAATGAAAAATAGGGCAAATAGAAATCGTAGAATAATCTCTGGTTTTCTTGTCATTTTCACATCTTTCTCAAGCTTTTATGATGTCGCATCTTATGTTGCTTCCTCTTTGGCTGTTTTTCATCAATGTTCATAGTGTTTCTTTGCATATCATAAAATACACAATTTCTTCATTATGGTTGACCTGGTTATATATTTGGGGGAAAAGGCTATGATATATATGTTGTTGTTTTTTCTTGACGGTATGACACTGGTAAATAACATGAATATAAGGTAAAGATAGATCACATGAGTAAACAAATGCAATGGGTGCCTAACTAAAGAGAATTTTTTAAGATTACTGATACAACAGGAGTTGTAGCCCTCTCCAATAAGTCTATCTCAAAGAGAGGCAGCTTATCACAGCCAGGGTATAATAAGAGCTTTTAAGAGCTGCGTCATATGTTTGCAAGATGTGGTTTTTAACCCATTACCATGAGGTTAAATTTTAGACTTGTTCAAAGTAGTTACAGACAAAAATTTAACGTTAATGACATTATAGATTTAGTCCACTTTCTGGGAAGAAAACTGTTGAATATGAATAAATGCTTGTTTCAAGTAATTTCTTCATTTAACACATTTTCTCAATTGACCAATCACTGGCACAGTGCCCTTACTCTTTTGGCCCCGCCCATCGACTCGGACAGAAAGTTCTGCTTTTTGAAATTTATGGTCAGCAGCATGTTGGAAATAAGTAGAATGGTTGGTTGGTGACCTAAGCATTATAACAACAGCTTGAATTTAGGTGTTTGAGGAGAACTTTACAAACTTTAAAGCTTTCATCCCAATTGACCTTAATAGTACTTTGAGAGGTTATTGGGGGGGGGGGTATTGTACTTTGTGTAAATTTTCTGAATCTCAGTTTTCGACCAGTCAAAAATGAATACCAAGAAAACTAATACAATTTCCCAATTATATATTTACATAACCTTCTTTTAGTTACTTTTTTAGATTTATCTTGGCTTCTTTCTTACTGCTGGTTGTTCTTTTCTTTATTGAAAATAAAAAAATTATAAATAGTCTTATGGAAAGTGGTGGGTATTAATCATTTTTCATAAGGCTATTTATAGATTTCTCCTAAAATACTAGCCTGTGACTGTAAATACCTCAGTGAAAAGTGACTTCTGACAAGTTTCAATCATGATGAAGGGTGATGCATACCCATCAAATTCCAGACTAGTTACTGTTTTAAATGTTTGGGACAATTGAAACAAGTGTAAAAAAAACCCCAGAAAACCCTTTCAGCTAGGTCAAAATTAGTTCTTATCACAGCTTGTCCATATCTCTAGGGTAATTGTAAGGAAGGATTTTTACTGTGTATGTTTTATTGATTTATTTGTGCCTTTTAGGGGTTAAAAACAATTTGAGAAAAAAACCCAAATAAATAGCTTATTAGAAATAACTCTACTTCCACAATTTGTGATATCATTCTTTGATAATGAGGATCTTACTAAAAGTTTAAGATGAGACGGTTTGATAAGCATTTTGCCTTTTTATGTCCCCTGTAGCTCTGGTGCTCTGTAAGAAATTGTTATAGTAAAGTGAACCAGCCATCATTTATCACAAAATAGAATATTAGTTGACATATTTCTGGACTCATCCATCATTTCCTGTAACCCTTTCCTGTTTTTGAAATTTTAAGCTGGTCCAAATTGAAAGAAATGACAGATGACAATAGGACATTGGTGCAATTTGAAAAGAAGAAAATTAGAAATACTAATTGTGGAGAAGGAGAAATTGATTTTAACATGAAATTTCTTGAATTTCCATTATATAATATTTTATCAAAAAAATTCGAAACTGTACAGAAAAAGGTTGAGTTATTTTGCCCTTTCCGTTTTAAGATTTACCCTCTCCGTTTTAAGAGATTTCAGACAGGTCCAACTTGAAAGAGATTTTAGACATTAGTGATGAAGGCATTAGAATTTATAATTATCATCAAGTACAGAAGAATTCAAAAACTTGAAAAATTGATATCAGTATGGTCTACTTAATTAACGGCATTTAATATTTGAGAGCAAGATCTTACTATTTCATAAACAATTATAGACATTACTTCCTATAAAATAGCTCTATAGTATCAGTAAAAATGACAGCATTACTATAAACTTGATTGTTTGTCATTCACTTATTTTGTCATATTGATATGTACTTAGATTTGGATTGAAAATTTTAATTAGTGTGCTGTTAAAATTAATGGCCATTATTTCAAAAGATAATGGGTATGTATTTTTTTATGGGTAATTAATGGCTACTTCATTCCTAATAGCCAATTTTGTTACTATGAACCTGACCCATTAAAAAAAGTAATGACCATTAACATAGGTGTGGTGATAACTTTTTACTGTAGCTTTTTTCATGACTAATCAATCATCACTGGCATATGAATTAATGGCCATTATTTTTCCATATTTTGGATTTAATAGGCATTAAAAATGAAATGGGAAAAAGTAATGAACCCATTAATTTTTGCAACTCATTACTTTAATAAATTTCACCAAAATGATACAGAGTTAATGGTATATTAATGGTGGGACTACCCATTAATTGAGAAAGTAATGGGTTTTAAGTAATAACCATGAAAAATAAAAAGCAAAAATTAATTACCAATTTTAATGGTTCTGTTGATATTAATGGGCAATCCTGTTAATATTAATGATAGTTTAATGGTTGTTAATGCAGTAGTGTTAGAATCGTTTCTCTGAGACAATTCTAATGGTTTTGAACATCATTCGATTTCTTTATGATATGCTTTTAGCAAATATGTCCACTTTCTATGTCAGTTTTTGATTTTGAAAGGGGATTTGGATTGTGGTCACATAATGCTGGTGGTCGCTTAATAGAGGTGGATGCTGAAACAAGATTGACTGTAACACCCATTACTAGACAACAAAGTTTTATATTGGTCCAAATTGAAAGAAACTGTTAATGTTAATTCATAGTGCATGGAAATTGGAAAAGAGATTTAGGGTAGAGAAATTTAGAGCAAGGGGCACCATAGCTTCCTTTCATTTTTCCCACCAGTAAACAACAACATTCTATCCAAGCCACCAGGTTCTCATCCTATTTATTACAAGCAATTTAATGATTTTTTCAGTATTATTCTTGTAAATGTCAAAACATGTGATTGTGTAATGGGCATAGAGTGTATTTCCCTATTACCAACGCATTTAAGCGCATTAACATTTGGTAAAATGTAGATATTACTTGTAACTAGCAATTTCTTTCATAGAATGTTTTAACCCTTTCCTGTTTTTCAAAATTTTAGACCAGTCCAATTTGAAAGAAGTTGCAGACAACAATCAAAAGTGGGTGCAATTTGAAAAGTAACGAACCTACAGGTTAGAAAATATTGTGGGAAAAGAAGAAATTGCTTGTCACAAGCAATTTCATCTTTTCCCACAATGTTTTCTCAAGTACAAATTCACAGGGACGTGAAAACAAGGGATTGTACAGGAAAGGGTTCAACCATAAAGCACACAATATTTATAGATCCTACTCATTAAAATTACTGTCTAAAATAGTAATACATCAAATTTGGACCACTGCGACATTTCGTAGCCTGAAAGGGAAATGTTCATTGAGGCAAGTTTCTTACTGATTTACAAGTTGTCTTTTGGTGAAATCAAGCTAGTATTGTTTCCAAGTTAATTACTTTTCAAACATCATCATATGATACACTTTAGATATACAGTTTACTTGTTTAAGGATCTTTGATTCCAAAGACTATCTTTATGTCAGGGGATATGCTTTCAGTTCTTCCCAAGATCATCTTTTTGCATTGCAAATCAGTCACAATACAATTACTAACCTGGAATAATTCTTGAGCTTTAATCCCAGTTTATTGTTATACTTTTGTCAATGAAATAAAATTGAAGATGTATTTTGATTTGATACACAACAAAAGGAAAAATAAATACTGTACCGACTTTGTTTCTTTCAATATTTTTTGCATCCTTGACCTAAAACACTTACATGCTGAATCTGGAATATTTTTGCTTGACAGGAGATATAGACTAAGATCAGACTGCACATATGCAGTGTTCAATCACTTAGCAGCAAACCTCCTTTCCGACATGTGTCTCCCACCAATGGATAGATAATTAAAAACCTAAGTGGGATAAGAAGCTGAAGGCCTGGAAAAGATGTAATGGTAGTACTGGTGTGAGAAATTCCTGGAATCCATTGTTAGGTGCTCCAGCCGCCTTGATATGACTGAAATACTGTTGAAAATGGTGTTAAAGCCCATTCAAACAGAAAAAAAGGTCTACACCACTGTGCTGTTTTATATCTAAATTTGTTTGAATTGGGTGTTTGAATTGGGTTTTACGCCACTTTCAACAATCTTTCAGTTATATTGCGGCGGCTGGAGCTCCTAACAATGGAATCCTGGTATTTCTCATACCTGTACTACCATTACATCCTTTCCTAGCCTCCAGCTGCTATCCCACAAAGGTCTACAATTATCGACCCATTGGTGAGAGACAAAAAGTCAGAAAGGATGAATGCCGCCTTCGGGGATCGAACCCGGGAACTCTAGATTTTGATATCTAAAGCCAGACTTGTTTATAGCCCTTTAATTTGAATACAACTCTGAAGGAAATGTAAAGTGTAAACCCATTACAAGATGAAACAATTTTAGACTGGTCCAAATTGAAAGTAGTTATAGTTGACATTTAAAGTTAATTTGACATATTTATAATTTTCTGGGTAGAAAACATTGAGAAAAATGAAGAAATGGCTTGTTGCAAGCAATTTCTTCTTTTTACTCAATGTTTTCCTTATTGGCTTTCTTGAGGGGTACCTAAAAGTGTCATTGTGTGGGAATGGGTTTAGAAATATTCCTTTAAGGTTTTTTAAAGTCAATTTTTCTGATTTGGCCAGCCACAGTCATAGGGCAGTCGGTAATCTTCAATCATGGGATGTCATGCGATCCTCAGCACCAGCACATATCCTTTCTGACATTTGTCTCTCATCAATGGGTGGATAATAGTACACCTAAATGGGATAGCAGCTGGAGGCTAGGAAATGTTGTAGTGGTAGTACTAGTGTGAGAAATACCAGAAATCCTTTGTTAGGTGCTCAAGCCACCGCAATGTGACTGAAATACTGTTAAAAGTAGTGTTCAACCCCAATCAAACAATCAATCTGACTTGGGCACATACTTTACTATTGCAAGATTGCAACCTGTCTACACCACTGGGTCCTAACAGCCACAAAGAAGTAAGTTGTTTAACTCCACAGGCTGAAAGCCAGAGAGCTATTGTCATGCCATGGTGTGTCGTGCGTCCGCCCAGTTGTCCGTCAATACGTAAGTAAACTTTCCTTTGAAATTCTTCTCATCAGAAAGTGAACAGATTTCAACCAAATTTCATAGAAATGATCCTATGGTGACCCTCTATCAGATTCCTTCAAAGAATTTTGATAAGATGAAAAACATGGCTTTAATGGGCGGGGCTAATTTCCATATATGGTGAAAGCTTTGAAATCTTCTCAAACCGGTGGATGGATTTCAACCAAATTTCACAGAATTGATCCTTGGATGACCCTCTATCAGATTCCTTCAAAGAATTTTGATCAGATGAAAAACATGGCTTCAATGCACCAGGCTTATTTCCATATAAGGTTAAAGCTTTGAAATCTTCCTAGAAACTGGTAGGTGGATTTCAACCAAATTTCACAGAAATGATCCTTGGGTGACCCTCTATCAAATTCTATAAAGAACTTTGAATGGATGAAAAACATGGCTTTTAATGGGCGGGGCTTATTTCCATATTTGGTGAAAGCTTTGAAAATCTTCTTCTTAGAACCTAGTGGATGGATTTCAATCAAATTTACAGAAATGATTGTGTGGTGAACCTCAATCAGATTCCTTTAAAGAATTTTGAATGGATGAAAAACATGGCTTTTAAGGGCTGGGCTAATTTCCATATATGGTAAAAGCTTTTAAAATCTTCTTTTTAGAACCTAGTGGGTGGATTTCAATCAAATTTCACAGAAATGATCGTATGGTGAACCTCTATTTGATTCCTTCAAATTATTTCGATCGTATGAAAAATATGGCCTAAATCAGCAGAGATAATTTCCATATATAGTAAAAGCTTTGAAATTCTTCTCAGCAACCAGTTGATGGATTGGATGACCTTTATCAGATTATAAAAAAGAATTTTGATTGGATGAAAAAAATGGCTTTAATGGGCAGGGCTAATTTCCATATATGGTTTATAATTGAAACTTAAAATTTCTCAGAAACATGTTGATTGATTTCAACCAAATTTCGCAGGAATGATTTCTCGGATGAAAGTTTGTCAGATTCCTGCATATAATTTTGATTGGTTGAAAAAAAAAAGGCTATTACGGTGGTGGGTAATGTCCTTATATGGTTTACAGTGAAAATTTTACAAAATGAATTTTACACAACTTGACTTTTTTGAAAACAATGAAAAGCTTGAAATGGTTCTCTAGAACTATTTCAAAGATATCAATGACTAGGATTTACTTTCCTTATATTCAGTTTATATTGAATTCATTGAAAAATTTGCTTAACCCATTCCAACTCAATCCCTCCTTTTTACGCCCCTCAAGAAAAAAGCTTTAGAAAACATTGTGGAAAATGAAGAAATTGCTTGTTACAAGCAATTTCTTCATTATCCACAGTGTTTTCTATCCAAAAAGATGAAAAAATTTAAAAGTCTATCAACTTGAAATTGTCGTCTGCATATTCTTTCAATTCGGGCGAGTCTAAAATTTTCTTGTTTGGGAATGGGTTAATCAGTACATTCATGCCTGTGGAGGGATACAGAGGCTCAACCACCTCTAGTTTTTCGCATGACTGGTAATTATTGCAGAAATGTGTAAGTTGCATTATTTACATGTCATATCTTACTGAATTTTATATGTGTGAAAATTTTCATCAAACCCTCCCTCCTAAACACAAGTTTAGCTTAACCCATTACAACATGAAAAAATGTGAGATGTAGATGGCAGCTGTCGGTATATGAAATTTTAAGAAAGTCCTTGTCACTATAATTACAATTTGACTGAATGGTTTTATGCCTGTGAATTGTCCTGCGTTTATAAATAAGCAACCTAACTCTGGTTGGACTGACATCCACAATCATCTCAACTTATTTCCACACAACACAAATATATATCAGTCAAAATTCAAAGAAGTTGCACACAACAATTTTAAGTTAATCAAATTGAAGAAGATTTTGGTAGAAAACATTGTGGGTAATGAAGCAATTTTTTGTAACAAGCAATTTCTTCACATTTAGGTCCACTGGCTTAAAATCTTCTCAGAAACCAGTTAATTGATTTCAACCAAATATATATACATGTATGGTGAAAGCTTTTGAAAATCTTCTTAGAAAGCAGGGAATTGATTTGAACCAAATTTCACAGGAATGATACCTGAGGAACCCTTTATCAGATTCCTTCAAAAACAAAATATATATCAAAAACTTGGCTTTAATGGGCAGGGGTATTTTCCAAATATGGTGAAAGCTTTAAAAAAGTTTTCCTCAGAAACAGTCGATTGATTTCAACCAAATTATACAGGAATGATCCTTTTTTGATTTTTCTTTAGTTTATTTAAAATAATTTTGATCAGATGAAAATCATGTCTTAAATAGGAGGGGCTTATTTCCAAATATGGTATATGTTGGAAACTTTAAAAATATTTCTGCTAAGAAACCAGTCGATTGATTTAAACCAAATTTCACAGAAATTATTCTTTGGAGACCTCTTCATCAGATACCTCCAGATTCCATTATGCACTTTTGATTGGTTGAAAAACATGGCTTTTACTGTCCTGGCTTATGTTCATATATAGTCTACAGTGAAAATTTGTTAATACCTTTCCATCTAACTTAGTAAATAATTTTTTACTTACTTCAACTTGATTTTTGTACAACAGAGAAAAGTTTGAAATGCTTTTCTAGAACTATTTCAAAGATATTATTGACTAGATTTATTTGCCAGAGATGGCAAAAATGATATAGTTTATATTGAATTTCTGAAAACATACTATGCTCAATCAGTACATTCAGGCCTGTGGAGCAATACAGGCACTCAAGTGCCTCTAGTTCACAATGTTTTCCAAAGCTTTTTTCGTGATGGGTGTAAAAAAAAATGATTGTGTTGGATTGACTTAATCAGTGTCATCTTATTACGAGTCATGCCCAAGGTTCCAGGTGATATATTAAAAAGGCTTAATTCTTCAGAGAAATTGTACTTACCTCTCAATGGAACATAGTCATTATCTCCATTTGCTAAAATCCAGCTGGCTATTGTCATGGCATTGTTTGTGTTCTTCCATAAACTTTTATCTTAAGTCTTCTCTTTGGAAAGTTTTGTTCAGATTTCAACCAAGTTTCAGAGGAATGACCCTTTATCAAATTGGGTTGGCCTGATTTCCATATATCGCACTGGCGAAATTAAGTAACTACAGCTTTATCGAAACTATACTTACCATAAAATAGCTTTAAAAATCTTCTCAGAAATCACTAGATGGATTTCAACCAAATTTACAGGAATGATTGTGTGACATTTTACAAGAATTTTGATCGGATTAAAAACATGGCTTTAATGGGCTGGGGTTATTTCCATATATGGTGTAAAGTGAAAACTTTGAATTAATTTTTCTCAGGAACCAGTCAATTGTTTCAATTATATTTCACAGGAATAATCCTTAAGGGCCCCTTTATGAATTTGATTGGATGAAAAATGTGGCTTTTTGGTGGCTGTGGGGTGGGGGGGTAATTTCCATGTATGGAATATATGGAATATATACTGAAAACAGAAAATCTTCTCAGAATCCTGTTGATGAATTTCAACCAAATATCACAGGAATGATCCTCAGGTGACTCTTTGCCAGATTCTTATATAATTTTGATCAGTTGAATACATGGCTTTTGTTGTCTTGGCTTATGTCCATATATGGTATACAGTCAAAATTTTGTAAATATCTTTCAAGCTGACTTAGTAAATGAATTTTACATAACTCAACATGACTGTTGTTAAACAGTGAAAAGATTGACATGCTTCTCCAGACTTATTACAAAGATTTCAGTGACCAGATTTATTTGCCAGATATAGCAAAGATGATTCAGTTTATATTGAAGTCTAGAAAACGCCATTTGCCTAATCAGTACAGGCTCTCAAACGCCTCTATTTCATTATGTAACAAGCCATTCCTTCATTATCCACAATGTCTTCTTTCTCAAAGGATAAAAAGAATTAAAATTTCATTGACTAAAAAGTATCATCTATAACATCTTTAAATTTGGACCAGTCAGAAATTTTGCCATCTTGTAATGGGTTAATATCAAAGATGAATTTCCTAACGAACCAATTTCTTCATTTCCCACATTTTCTACCCACAAAGACAAAGATTTTCAAAATTTCTTTGACTTGAAACTGTCGTTTTGATCCGCATTTAATTTGAACATGGCCAAGATTTTGTCATCATAGTTTCAAGCTATTTGTGGAAAACAATCTGGATAAATAAATACAGAGAGTAATTTGTAACAATCAACTTTTATTATCAAAAACAAAAAAGCACACATAACTGGTGAGCTGAGACAAGACCTTATAAAACCTACGCCATTTGTTACCCATTACTTCAAAAAGGACCATTTGGGATGAGCTAAAAAAGAAACAGTTTGTATAGATTAACCCTTTCCCGTTTTTGGAAATTTTAGACTTGTCCAAATTCAAAGAGGTTGCAGACGACAATGACAACTGCTATTTGAAAGCAAGCATCATAAAGTGTTCACTACCTTTCATTGTTGTCTGCAAGTTCTTATAACTTGGATTTTATTTTATCAAAAATTTACATTCAACATCTACCAGTTCTACACAAGCACAGCAAAGTTTTTCAGCATTTGATAAAACTTTATTTACAATTTTCTTAACCCATTCCAACACAGCAAAATTTTAGACTGGTCCAAATTGAAAGAAGTTGCAGACGACAATTTCAAGTTGATTGAATTTTGAATTTTTTCGTCTTTTGGATAGAAAACATTGTGGATAATGAAGAAATTGCTTGATACAAGCAATTTCTTCAATTTCCACAGTGTTTTCCAAAGTTTTTTTCTCGAGGGGCTTAAAAAGGAGGGATTGAGTGGGAATGGGTTAAGAAAAAGAAATTATAACAAGATGAACACTTGAATGTTCTAGAAGCCCTTTTTATCCTGAACAATCGAGAAATGAAAAAGAGAACTTTACATAATACATATATATACTTGACAGAAATGCATAGTCATAGGTCTGCATATAAATTGGTAATTGGATTTCATCATTAAATATTGATAGTTGAACTGACTGTTACCGATACAAATCATATTTCCTGTAACAAAATATCAGGTAGAACATTCGCTGCCCTTTCCCTGATCCTGCATAGATTTAACCTATTACCGAACAATGTCGCTTTTTGACAACCTTTTAGCAATATGATCATGGAAAACTTTGTGAGGAGAGATTGCCTGTAACAAGCAATTTCTCCCTTGCTCACAGTGTTTATATATCCTATTTGGCCATTATTTCAAAATTAAATGCAATTCAATTGTAGTCTGCAACTTCTTTCAATTTGTATCAGTCAAAATTTTGTCATCTGGTAATGGGTTAAACAGTGCTTTACCCATTACCAGTGGGAGAAAAATAGACTGGTCAAAGTTAAAAGCAAAATGCGGATGACAATTTTAAGGTGGCAAAATTTTAAAGATCTTTGTCTTTAGGCAGATAAAACCTTGGTCGAAATGAAGAAATTGCTTGTAACTAGCAATTTCTTCATTTCATCAATTTTTTTAGGACATTCTTTTTTGATGGGCGTAAAAAAGAGGGATTGTGTGGCAATGGTAAGCTCATTACCTACCATGGCAATTTCAGACAAAGCCAAATTAAATGATGACATACTGGTGACAAAATATCAAAGTAATGTGACAATTGAAATAAACTAGGTGTTTTAGTTCCTATACCAGCCTGAATTTACTTATCAATTACAGCAATTTAGTTTTAATAAACCAAATCCCACACAACAAAACTTAAGACCTTCCTCTAATTTTCAGCGCTATAGATATGTATATCAAATCATCTACTACTTAAGCAATTTCTAAAAAAAAAAAAAAAAAAAAATCACACTGGTCCAAATTAAAACAAGAGGACCATAATGGTCCTAAATAGCTCCCCTGAGTATGATGGTTTATAGCTTTATGATATAAACAAAATAGCAAAGCCCTCTGTCTAATTATTTTGGAGAAGATGTTTAAGGATTTCTCTTTTAATCCTAGGTATACTGATGATCCCACCATATAGCACTAATTTCTGAATATGGAAATGCTTTGAAGTATAGACATCAATACATACCAAGTATCAAAGCTCTAAGCCTAATGGTTTGAGAGAAGAAGTTTTTCAAAGATATCCTTATTTATTTCTAACTAAAATTAGGGATTGCACAGAAAAGGGCTAATTTTCAGAATACGGTAATTCTTTGAAGTAATGTGGTAGAGGGTCATTAGTTGATGATATGTACCAAATATCAAAGCTCTAGGCCTAATAGTTTGGGAGAAGAAGATTTTCAAAGATTTCCTCCTTTATTCCTTTGTGAAATCAGGGATCGCACAGAAAAGGGCTAACTTTCAGAATACGGTAATTCTTTGAAGTATTTTGGTAGAGGGTCAATAGATGATGATACATACCAAATATAAAAGTTCTAGACTTTTTAGTTTGGGAGAAGAAAATTTCAAAGATTTTCTTCTCTATTCCTTTGCAAAATCAGGGATTGCACAGAAAAGGGCTAATTTTCAGATTAGGTAATTCTTTGAAGTCTTTTGGTAGAGGGTCAATAGATGATAATATGTACCAAATATCAAAGCTCTAGGCCTCATGGTTTGGGAGAAGATTTTCAAAGATTTCCTTCTTTATTCCTTTGTAAAATCAGAGATTGCACAGAAAAGGGCTAACTTTCAGAATACAGTAATTCTTTGAAGGATTTTGGTAGAGGGTCAATAGATGATGATACATACCAAATATAAAAGCTCTAGTCCATATGTTTTGGGAGAAGAAGATTTTCAAAGATTTCCTTCTTTATTCCTTTTTGAAATCAGAGATTGCACAGAAAAGGGCTATCTTTCAGAATACAGTTATTCTTTGAAGTATTTTGGTAGAGGGTCAATAGATGATGATACATACCAACTATAAAAGCTCTAGTCCATATGGTTTGGGAGAAGAAGATTTTCAAAGATTTCCTTCTTTATTCCTTTTTGAAATCAGGGATCGCACAGAAAAGGGCTAATTTTCAGAGTACAATAATTCTTTAAAGTCAATCGATCAATAGGTGATGATATGTACCAAATATCAAAGCTTTTGGCCTTATGGTTTAGGATGAGAAGATTTTTAAAGATTTCTTTTGTACAGTAATTCTTTGAAGTATTTTGGTAGAGGGTTAATAGGTGATAATATGTACCAAATATCAAAGCTCTAGGCCTTATGGTTTAGGAGGAGAAGATTTTTTTACGGACGCTGGACAATTACCGATCAGAATAGCTCACCTTGAGCACGTTGTGCTCAGGTGAGCTAGAAAAGGTGAAGACCACTATTCAAAATGCACGAAAATTGCAAAACTAGGGCCAATGGAGATAGAAATAATTGTAAGAAAAGGACCCATTGCATACAACAGTTTCACCTTTCCCCCACAAAGTTTTCCATAACCATATTTCTTCAGAGAGTGAAAAAGCCACATTTTGTATTAATGGGCTTAATAAGGACAGCTTTATCAAGCACTGATTATAGACAACTGATTCAGGGATAAATAACATTATCAAATGTCTTATTCAGTTCATGATGGCTTAACCTATTACCACACAAGAAAAATTTTAGACTGGTCCAAATTGAAAGAAGTTACAGATGACAATTTCGAGCTGGTTGGATTTAAAAAAAAACTTTAGAGTAGAAAACATAGTGGACATTGAAGAAATTGTTTGTCATAAGCAATTTCTTCATTGTCCACAATCTTTTCCAAAGCTTTTTTCTTGAGATAGGTAAAAAAGCAGGATTATGTTGGAATGGATTAAACAAGAGCATAAAGTAGAAATTTACATCTTCCATTCTACACATTCATTTACATACTTGACATGTGTACATAAATATCTTAGAGATCACAATTTTTAACAAAATTATGATAAACTCAATGTTTACATTTATATCTGAAAAAACTGAGTTGCTTTTGCCCCTTTGCAAAACAAGCACGTCTTTACATTGCAAACAAAGGGAAAACTTCTTGTGACAAAAAAATTCAGTTGAAACAAATTTTAGTTTTCTTGGCAAACACTTAGATTAGACAATTCTACGAATTTGGGGGTGTCATAAATAGCCCTAAAGATTAAATTCAACCCTATACAAGATGACAAAACTTTAGACTGGTCCAAATTCAGAGACAATTTTCAGTTGATAAAATTCTAACAATCTTTGTATTTTGGGGTAGATAATGATCTTCATTTGCCTCAATGTTTTTTTAGAAAGAGAAGACATTCTTGAATGTTGTAAAAAGCAGAATTAAATTGGAATGGGTAAACACTAAATGTATATACCTACCCATAACCAAACATTCCCATTTTTTGACATCCTGGAGAATATTGCAATGGAAAACATTGTGAGAAAAGAAAAAAATTGCTTGTTTAAATAATTTCTTATTACTGCAGATATTTATGACTATAGAATTTACATTTATTTTTTAGGAGTCACTTTAAAATATTTTTTGTATTTTTTTCATTTCAGACCAGTCTTAGATTTGATGCATAGTAACAGCTTACAAAATATAGCTTAATCCTACAGTGGATAATTATTGATATTATTTTCAAGATGACAGCAGAGTAGAGGCCCTTATGTTTCAATGTCATTGACTTCAATATTTTTTCAAATAATAGATCAATCTTCAATATCAACAGTTACTATACATTTTCATCAATATTGCCAGTTATTAACAATAGGTCAAAATATTTATCTAATCTTAAACATCATAAACTGTCAATAAATGATTTTTACAATATTTATAAAGTATTGGTGATATTAAGATTGCTCAATATATTGACCCAAATTATTGTAAATAATATTGATGGTGTAGTGACTACTTAATGCCATTAAATTTACAACTAAGAGGGTCATTGGCCCTAAAGTGCTCGCCAGCGTCAATGACTATATAAGTAAAATGGCAATAGTGAACTTATCTTGTCTTAACCTGACTTGCTACAGAAGTCTTGTCTCAGAAATTAAGTTAGAAAGATATTCTCATGTTTCAACATATTTTGCCTGAAGTATAGTGACTTCATAGCAAGAAAGAATATTATAAGATCTGACCTAGTGACCTACTTTATTAACCATGTAACCCAATATCAAATGTGAAAGAGATCATTGAAACAAACATGTTGAACACATTTAAAGACCTTTGTTACAAACACAAGTTTTTTTCAAGGGTTTGAACTTGTGACCTAGTTTTTAGCCCCATGTGAATCAATATGTTTAAGTTGAGATATAATAATAATAATAATAAAAAACCCATTCTGACCTAATTTCAAAACATTTGAGCCAAAAATGTAGCCTTTAAGGTGCACACAATGGTTTTCTAAGATTTGATCTTGTGACCTAGTTTTTGATCCCATATGAGCTGATGCCAAACTTGATTGAGATATCTTGCAGACAAACATTCTGACTAAGTATCAAGATATTTGGGCAAAAAATCTAGCATCTAGATTGGACACAAGATATTTCTCAAGTTTGACCTAGTTAATTAGTTTTTGACCCCATGTGACATAAAGTTGACCTATATCATGCAGACAAAAATTTTGAGCCAAATAAAGGACATCTACAATGCTCATAGAGTTTTATAAGATTTGACCCAGTGACCTAGTTTTTGACCCCACAACCTAATCCATTTTCTAACTTCTCTGAGATCGTTTGTAGAGAATTATTTGACCACATATCAAGACATTTAGGCAAAAAATTTGATCTCTAGAGAGCACAAAATGTTGTTCTAAGATTTGACCTGGTTACCTAATTATTGATCCCATGAAACCTATTTTCCAACTCATGCGAGATATCATATAGATAAACATTTGACCAAATATCAAGACATTTGAGCCAAAAATGTGACCTCTAGAGTGCACAAAAGGTTTTTCTAAGATATAACCTAATGAACTTGTTTTTGACCCATGACCGATTTTCAAACTGGTTCAAGAAATCATGCAGACAAACATTTTGACCAAATTTTAAGACATTATCGAGAAAAATATCGACCTCAAAAGTGCATAAAAGGTTTTTCTAAGGTTTGACCTAGTGAACTAGGTTTTTAACTCTTGACCCATTTTTGAAATCTCCCGAGATGTTAAGTAGAAAAAGCATTCTGACCAAGTTTCAAGAAATCTGAGGAAAAAATGTGACCTCATGAGTGCACACAAAGTTTTTTGAAGATTTGACCCAGTTTTTGACCCAATATGACTATTTTTTGAAATTGTCCAAGATCTTAAGCTGACAAACATTATTCTGACTAAGTTTCAAGGCATTTGATCCAAAATGAGACCGATACCCATTTTTGAACTTTTATGAGATATTCTGAGTCAACCTTTCTAACAAAGACTCAAGACATTTGTGACCTCAAGAGAGCACACAAGTTTTAATTCAGATTTGACCTAGTGACCTAGTTTTTTATCCACATGACCTGTTTTCAAACTAATCCAATGTCTTAAGCAGACAAACATTCTGACTAAATTTCAAGGCATTTGAGCCAAAAATATGACTTTTTGCGTGCACACAAGGTTTTTCTAAGATTTGAACAGGTGACCTAGTTTTTGACCCTATATGACCCATATTTCACACTAATATGAGACATTATGTAGGCAAACTTTTTTTCCAAGTTTAAAGACATTTGAGCCAAAAGTGTGACCTCTAGAGTGCAAACGAGGTTTTTCAAAGATTTGACCTAGTGACCTAGTTTATGACCCCACATAAGTCATTTTCAAACTAGTCTGAGCTCTTACGCAGACAAACATTCCTCCCAAGTATCAAGGAATTTGAGCCAAAAATGTGACCTCTAGCAGGCACATACAATACAATACAAAAGTTTATTGCATTTTTTGTATAGAAAGCACATGAGGTACTCTTAAGATTTGAACTGTCGAGCTAGTTTTGACCCCATATGATCCATTTCCAAACTCATCCGAGATATCATGTAGACAAACATTCTTACCAAGTTTCAAGGCATTTGAGCCAAAAATGTGACCTTTAGAGCACACAAGGTTTTTCAAAGATTTGACCTGGTATTCAACCCCACATGACCCATTTTGGAATTGGTCCCAAGACATCATGAAGACAAACATTCTCATCAAGTTTCAAGACATTTAAGAAATATGTGACCTTTAGAGTGCACCCAAGGTGAAATTTGATGCCGGACACAGTCCAATTCACAATAGCTCTCTATAACCACTAGGTCAGGTGAGCGATAAACAGAAAAAAAATTAGTGTATCATACAATAAATGTATTTCAGATTAATTCTTTTAGAAATAAGCTCAAGGTTTACATATATTGAGATAACCCATTCCCAAACGACAACATTCTAGACTAATCCAAATTTAAAGAAGTTGCAGATGAAAAATATAATTCAATGAATCTTTGTCTTGTGGGGTATAAAACAATGTTTTCCAAAGCTTTTATATAGAGAGGCGTTTAAAGGCGTCATTGTGTGGGAATCGGATAAGTACCACAGAGTATAAAACAGAATTTGATAAAAGCTGAAATTGCTTTTCACTAGCAATTCATCAGCCATTTGTCCACAATGTTTTCATGAATTAATTGTGTTCTAGATTATGTTCTAGTAGGCTAGTTAAAATGACTAGAAAGTATATCTGCATATTTCACTATTTTGATAATCTTATAACAGAAAATATTTAGATACAACATTCACTACCAGCATTACAATAAATACTAAGAACCATCATTGACTTAGTCACTTGATCCATTACCAGACGACAACAAATTACACTAGACCAAATTCAAAGATTTTTCAGATGACACATTTTATTTAATCAAACTTTAAAATGTCTTGTATTTTGCAGTAGAAAACATAGTGGATAATGAAGAAATTGCTTGTAAGAATTTTGTCTGTGAGGAATGTATATGTCTTACTGGAAATATTGAGAGATATATAATAAATTGTGATATTACTTTGAAAGTTAATGATCAACAAGCAATCTGTGATAGGTATATAATAAAACACATTATCATGACTCCATCATACTGTTGCCTAGATCAAAATATTTTTCTCTTGCTGTGTGAAAAAATTCTCTTCATTTACATTTTAAAAAACATTTTTTTATATAGTTTGAAATAACACTCTTCCTCAAGTTAAACAATAACGCATCAATCAAAATTTGCTGGGCATTAGTCTACACAGCTGGCTATAGAAATTAGAATGTTGGCATTTTTAACAACTTCTTGTTTAGGGTACATAGTGATAAGTGAAGAGCATATTAGTCTATAACAATCAAAGGTCTCTTTGTCACTTTCCATGATATGATTGATTCTTAAGTGATGACTGGACATAAGATTTAGATACCTTTCGTAAAAATGAAGGATCATTACAATGCATGTACAAAAATAGTGATAAACATGTTCATTAAAAATAAGAATGAAGCAGCAATATATTTCAGAACCTTGGCAATATAAATATAACATAAAGTCTGCGAAATTTTTAACCACCTTTTTTTTTATAAGAAATGTAGCTGTTTCCTTGATAACAAGCTGCAATGTTGCAACAAAACTAGGTTTTCAAATATAGCTGTATATATTGAAATATATTTAGACAATTAAGATTCTTCAACAAAACTTTTTATTCAACATAATCAACACTTTATTCTCATAACCACCATCTCGTTTGGGCTTTCCCTTGGTGGGCACTAAATATTCTCTGTTGGGAATCTAACCAGGGACACCTTTCTCCCAAAGACGAGGCTTTATCATGTCACTATTAAAGCTAGCTTGTATAGCAAGCCAGTACAAACATCCTTAAACATTGCCCATGTACAAAAATACTTGTTATTAATTCAAGATACATTTACTATAAGCTTTCAGTTTTTCCCTATAATTTATCCACATGAAATAACATTAATCAATTAAAAAAGTAATAATCTAGAAAGATTAAGTGCAATCAGTAATTTTAGACTTGAAATTCAAATTTGTGAATCAATATATCAAGTATGACAGCAAGTCCCCTTTTTAAAATAATCTAGCAATAATTCACACAATACTGATAACATGCACAACGTTAGACTTTGCTAGTATTCTGTGACAATTTTACTAAAATCTGTCATGAAAGGTAAAGGAATTGGGCCTGTATGAAATTTTCCCATTAATCAGCAACAAATTGCATAACACAAATAATATGCGCTATGGTCACAGGAATCATTCTATGAAAATTTCATATAAATCAGTGTAGGAGAAGCTATGAGATGTTAATACATTAAGCCTCCCTTCTCAATGACACACTCATTATTCTAACAACCCATAACAATATGTATAGGTCACATTACAAAAATCATTCTGTGAAAGTTTCATCCAAATTTGCCCAAAAGTGAAGGACACACATGCAAACAAATAAGCTATTAACCCATTACCATGCAACAAAATTTTAGACAGATGCAAATTTAAAAGAATTGCAGACACGCAATTTAAATGTGTATGAAATTTTAGGCTTTTTAAACTTTTTTTTAACTTAAAAGTGTGGAATTTGGTTAAACCACCTTATTACATGAATCAACAGTTATACACAGAACTGTGGCAGAGTAAAAATCATTCAGTGAAATTTCATTCAAATCCCTCAAGCAATGTACACAAAGTTGCACACACAAGAGTATATACACCCTGAGCTACCTGCCCACTGACATGTGTGATTTAAATTACTACATAATTCCTTCAGAAAACCTGGTTAACCTATTCCCACACAATGACACACTCCCTGAAGAGAGACAATAATGGACAACTTTGTCGGAAATGGGAAATTGCTTGTAATAAACAATTTCTCATTTTCTCACAATATTATCTATACTATTTGGCACTTAGCTCAACTTGAAATATTGTCTAGCACTCTTCCGTCAATTTGGACAAGTCTAAAATTTTGTCGTCTGGTAATGTATTATAAAAGTATTAATCATTGAAGTATGTTTGGACAGAAACAAATATGATGATGCCAATATGTCATCAAAAGTATATGATGAAATTAAGACAAGTACGATAACAGAATAAATGTAGAATACTTCAATAGTTTATTAAGAAAACATTGGAAACAATAAAATGATGATATTTGTTCAAAAAGAAATCAAACCAACCTGATTATTTATATCTTCATGGGTCACCAAAATCTAGTAACTGTAGCATATCGTTGTTGTTGTTCTAAAACCTAGTAACCACAGCCTCGAATCAAGCTGTAGTTACAAGGTTTTAGAATGACAACGACTATATACAAGCTGTTGTTGTAATAGTTTGGTCAACCACAGACAATATCAGGGCTCTGCTTATTGGGCGACTCAGGTGAAGTAATCATCTTGTTACATAAAACTTTGCCTGAGTTGCCGATCAAAGTGAAATTGAAATTGCCTGAAAAATACTGGGAAGTCACCTGGTCGGCCACAAGATATAAAATAAGGGGACAGTAAATCATTCATACATTTATGCCAATCTCAAGCCCTAATTGGATTGTCGGGAGCACTTGCATACTGTTGGCACTAGAAGACATTTTTAGTGTCAAAACCTTTCCCTTCTGAAATTCTATTTGTTTTTGTGTCACATGATAACTTTACTAGTCAACCTTTGACCAACAGCACAGACATTAAACTTTTTGGTTTTTGAATTGTTCAATAGACTAATTTTACAAAACTAAAATGCCCTTTTTACATAATCTGCTGCAGAATGCATTTTGATGACTGAATAACTTTTTCATTAACCAACTTTTATATGGGTATTTCTTGTGTTGATGATAGTCATTATAGTTCACTGCAATTTGAGCTGGAGCTACTTCTTCAAATATCCAGATAGTCTTCTGGGCAAATTATAGGCTGTAGCAGACTGAAATAAAAAGGTTTGATTATTCCAAAAATGGTCATAAAAATGTGAAAATTCACCAGTAGTAGGAAACATGCTTACTTATACCCATTCCCAGACGGAAAAAAAAATAGACTGGTCCAAATTCAAAGAAGTTAAAGACGACAATTTCATGTTGATGAAATTTCAAAAAGCTTTGTCTTTATGGTGTAGAAAACATTGTGGACAATGAAGAAATAGCTTGTAACAAGCAATTTCTATAGTTTCCACAAAGTTTTCCAAAGCTGTTTTCTTTGGGCATCAAAAAGCATCATTGTGTGGGAATGGGTTAAATGTAAAGCCTAAGCATTAAGAGATAAAAATCCTGTGTTTCGCTTGTACTAACTTTGAATAACATAAAACAATGTAATTCATATACCATTTAGTACCAATTTATAATATGACCTGGGGACAGGAGTGAAAGAAACTGTCATTTTTAATTGGCATCATATGTTTTGCAGAATATCCAAAATTGATAGGTTCTATGAATTTTATTGATTAGTTCCAAAATAATTAAGATGATAATTTAGATGACTTGTTTCATAAAAATCAAATCCACTCATCTAATATCCTCTATAATTAATAAGTATACCTTCATCTAGGTCTGTAAAAACTAAATTTTTCAGCAAAGCATGAATCAAATTCAAGAAATTGCTTGCATGACGTATTTTTGTGGTTTTACTAATTTGTTCATTTAGAGCTTATAAAGATGTCTATAAAAAGTCATTGTTTTATCAGATCAAAGTCTCATCCCATGGTTCATTCCCGTTTGGCCGGGGCATACCTCCTAGTACTGCTTTTGGTTGTTGACTACAACAGTTCACCAACATTTGTAAGTGATATTTGTGTTCTATGATACTTAAATATATACTAATAAAAAAGCCTAGAGATAAATGTAGTTTCCAAATTTGACAGATAGAATATCTGCTTCACAATTACAAAGTGTTGGAAACCCCAGAGTGGCTATTGGTTTGTGCCCTCACTTTTGGCACAAATACTGGTGAATTCTACAGGAAGCATAATCAACAGGGATTAATTTCAGCTGTAAGAGCTTGATTCCCAATTGATGCAAAATAAATAGGTTTAAACCAAACCAGTCCTAGAGACGTTGTACATACAAGCTACAGGACACAGAAATAATAATAGTATATTCATGCTCAAGAGTCGTGCCAGATCTAAAATTGCATCTACCTTTAATTCAAATATACATTTAAAAATTTTTGGTATTAATTTAACCCATTACCAGACAACAAAATTTTAGACAAGTCCAATTTCAAAGAGGTTGCAGGTGACAACTTTTTGTTGATGAACTTATAATTGTTTCTTTACAGGTAGAAAACATTGTGGAAAATGAAGAAATTGCTTGTATCCAGCAATTTTCTTCATTTCCCATGTTTTTGATGCTTCTTTTCTTCAGGGACATCAAAAAGTGTCATTATGTGGGAATGGGTTAAATGTACAGTGGGGATAATGCCAAGTATCAGTGAAATAGTTAGTTAAACACAAATACATTAATGTACAATGTATTAGGGTATTAGGGATAACATTTTAGTAATACTAATTTACTGTAGAAAAGGCAACACAAGTTAAACATTTAGCTAATGTATCATTTAGCCTGCACAACTAAGACTGAACTGAATAAGTATGTGAAATTTTATCAGAATCAGTTCATGAGATTCAGATTTTGTCCAGACAACTTAGACTCAAAATTTGACCATTGGTCTTAAACCACTACCACTCAAACGCTTTTGGACGCCCCTCAAAAAAAACAATTGAGAAAACATTGTGGAAAAAGAAGGAATTGCTTGTAACAAGCACTTTCTTCATTTAACCATCTCCTGCTTTTATAATTTTAGACTGGACCAAATAGAAAGAGGTTGCAGCCGACGATGAATATTGGATACAACTTGAAATGAAACCATCCGATGTGGTAGAAAATATTATGGAAAAAGGAGAAATTACATGTTACAAGCAATTTCAACTTTTTCCACATTGTTTTCTCACAGCAACATAAAATCCCGGGTTTGAACAGGAAAGCTCAAGTTGGTGAAATGTAAAAAAATATTTGCCTTTTTAGGTAGAAAATATTGAAGAAGTTAAATTGCCTGATTGTAAACCATTTTTCCTTGAATTTTGAGTAAATGAAATCATTTTTGTTTCCTACACAATTTGGATAAAAACTGAACAAATGTGTCAAATTATACAAAATCAGCTGTATATTGAGCCAAAATTGAGGCCTCATAGGCAAACTATGGAATTCCCATTTAGTCCCCTTTCTTATGTTTTCCGAAAGACAGTCCAATTTTCTATACATTTCACCCTGATGATCTGACAAACATTCTACCAAGTTTCATTGTGATTGAGCCGCAATTGCTTCCTCTTATGAGTAAACTGTGCTATTATAATTATTGCCCTCTTTTTACGTTTTCCAACAGAAGTACAATTTTCATTAAAACTCACCCTTATTATCTGACATACAATCAGATCATGTTTCAAGATTGCGCAAAAATATGGGCCCCTAAAATGATCTTAACAGAGAAATGTTATAAAGGCCTCTTTTTCCTTGTATTCTAATTGAACAGTCAAATTTTCAATTGGGTTAATTAATCCTAAAGATTATCTTTCTGATCAAGTCTCACTAAGATTGGGCAAATTAAGACACTTATTGTGTTTAGAAAGAGATTGTTCTTAGGACCTCTGTTCCTGCGTTTTTCAATCTTTCTTTCCTATTTTCTATAGGATTCATCCTTATGACCTAGCTATCATTCTAACCATGTTTCATTAACCCATTACCAGATGGCAGAATTTTAGACTGGTCCCAATTCAGAAGAGTTGCAGATTACAATTTATAATTTATGAAATTTTAGACTTTTTCAACTTTCTTGGAAGAAAATATTGTGTAAATTGGAATAAATTGCCTGATACAAGCAATTTCTTCATTTTTCACAATGTTATCCAAAAGCATCATTGTGTGGGAATAGATTTAATTAAGGACCCTTTAGTGGGAATAGGTTAAATTGTGGACCCTTGAGTGTATACAAAGAATTCGTTTTCATGGCCCCTTTTCAAAATTAACTTTCCTTTAATAAACATGGCTCAACTGCATGACTTAGCTATCATTCTGATCAACTTTTATCTAGAGCGTTAACATTTACGATAAATTACTCATGTCTGACGACAAATAACAGACATTAGAGGATTATAAAAGTTCACAAAGAGCATGTTGTGCTCAGATGAGTTAAAAAAACCCTTTCCATTTTTTATTATAATATAACAATAGGGCACATATTATGAAGAGACAATACCAGGTTGGGCCAGCTTTAACCCTTTCCTGTTTTGTGAAATTTTAGACTGGTCCAATTTGAAAGAGGTTGCAGACGACAATGAAAAATGCATGCAATTGGAAATCTGACCATTCTATGTGGTAGAAAATATTGTGGGAAAAGGAGAAATTGCTTGTTACAAGCAATTTCTCCTTTTTCCACAATGTTTTCTTAATTATTAAATCACAGTGACGTAAAATCCCGGGTTTGTCCTGGAAAGGGTTAATGACTGTGTGTTCAAGCCTACAATTTTAGAATCTATAACTACCTTTTCTACATACACATATAACAATCAAGACAGATAAGATGCAGGTTATAGTCTACATTTTCTATTTACCCTGAAATAGTTCAATATTCAAAGGAAGAAGGATTGGCATCTAAGTCCTATTATATACATGTACTTGTGCTAGCTTTCTGCATATTACATGTATTATGTATTCGTTTTTCATATCAGCCTATTTTTTTTCAGTCTTTTATCCTGACCTAGTAATGAAAATATTTTAGACGGGTTCAAATTGGAAGACGTTGCAGATTACAATTTCAAGTTGATGCACTTTAGGAAATCTTATCTCGTAGACAAATGTAGCCAAAGATTGATCATACTCTTAACCCATTCAACCGTCTCACAAGTAAAAAGGTTTGGACAAGGTGGAAATCATTAATTTATTTGTTACAAACAATTTCTTCATTACCGACAATATTTTACAACCCCAAAAGACAAAGTTTTTTTTTAAAATTTCATCATCTATAAAATGCCTTCTGCATTTTCTATCAGTTTGGACCAGTCTGAAATTTTGACTTTTGCAATTGGTTTAAAATCAAGATACATATACAGAACTGGTAGATGGACAGTCAGAAAGTGCAAGGTCTGCACGCACAACAGTGTCTTTTTATTGGAGATGTTCTTTAGTTTTCTCTGAATACTTCAGATAGAGAGGAGTGTTTTTTGTGTTTGTGTCTTTTGTTCACTTTGACAGTTTTTGTTATTCGTTGAAATTGTGAGAATATTCTTTATCTTAACCCATGTTGTTAGCACTCGTTAGAATTTCTAGCTAAATAAAGACGATAATTACTATTTGTTTAAGAGTAATATGATTTTTCTTTCATTGAGAGAACAAAAAAAAAGCATATATTTACAACAGTGGTCGAACTACTGGTAATAACACAGCTTTTGTTGTTCAAGAAAAATCTATCCTAAATTAAAAAAACCCAATCATTCTGTTTCTTTAACCCATTCCCACACAACAAAATTTTGGACTGGTCCAAATTGAAAGAAACTGCAGACGACAATTTCAAATTAATGAAATTTTTTTTTTGTCTTTTCAGATGGAAAACATTGTGGATAATGAAGAAATTGCTTGATACAGGCAATTTCTTCATTTTCCACCATGTTTTCCAAAACTTTTTTCATGAGGAGCTTAAAAAGAAGGGATTGTTTGGGAATGAGTTAATGCAAAAAGAGACAAAGAATAATTTCTTTTTGTTCAAACTCTCTACATATAATCACAATATCTGATAAACAATGAGTTTATCAATTTAATCTTTTCACTGTTTTTTCTATGAAATTATTGAGTAAACAGAAAGCATCAAAGAAATACTAATATCGCCATAAAAACAGGTTTAAGCAGAATAACTTTTTTTCCTTAAATATCATTATCTAGTGCTTTGGTCCAACTTCTAATGAATCTTTAACCCCTGTCATGCAGATCCCAGAATATTTCTGCTTTGGCAGAACATAAAGATATAGATCAGCCTGCACATATGTGCAGTATTAAGTCTACACTGCTTGCTTTTACTTTACAGCCAGGGCTATAATTATTGGTCCTTTCAGTGCTTTCAAGAAATAATAATTTCATGCAATCCTTACCCATTACTAGATGACTAAATATTAGACTGGTTACGATCAAGAACAAGATGGGTTGGTGAAACACTATGCCCCTGTAACAGCTGGTTAGTGACCTTGACCTTGCCACATGTCACAAACCTAGGTATTTGTAGATGCATATCTATGAGATCTATCATCATGCCAAATATTAGCATTCTAAATTGAATAGCCTTGAAAATATCATAAAAGTCAAGTTTTTAGAAGTTTGACCTTGACAAATAACCTTGACCTTGGTATCTGCAAACATGCATCAAAGAGATATATAATAATGCCAAAATTGATCATTGGATCTTGAATAGACTTGAAATAATTGTAAATTTTAATCATTTTGGTTAAGTTTTGCAGAAGTTTGAACTTAACAAATGACCTTGACCTTGTCACATGACCTCTACTATGGTATCTACAGAATCTTATCAATGAGATCTATCATCATACCATATATGAGAATTGCATCTTCGATAAGGTTACAGTAATTGTGAATATTTAGTTCAGACAAAGTGACAACAATAAAACAATACATCAAGGATCTTTCCAGAGGGAGCATAAAGCTGTAGATAACATTTAAAAGTGTAATACAAATAGGAATAAGAAAGAAACTCAGTGAGAAAAAAGGAGAAATTGCTTGGTTCAAGTAATTTCTTGTTCGACAATGTTTTCCTTCCTTACAGTTCTTCAGGGCATGTGGTGTTCTGTAGAAATAGGTTTAGAAGAATTTCATTCAACATGACAAGGGTTAAGAAGTTACACATGGGAAGAAAGAACCACTAATTATATGTTAGTCTACAAATTGAACAATGGGAGGAAAAGGTCACATACAACATACTTACTGATCACTGGGGTTTCTATCATAAATAGTGAAACAGCACATATACACATACTGAAGCAAAGCTAATCACATACTGTAGCAAAGCTGATTAGCACGGTGATGAAAAATGTGAAAATCTAAATGTTTCTACAAAAGCAGAAGAAATGTTAACCCATTCCTAAACAAAGATATTTTTGATGCAACTCAAGAAAAACAATTGGGAAAACATTGTGTTAAATGATGAAATTGCTTGCAATAAGCAATTTATTCATTTTTCAAGATGTTCCTTATCCCAAAAATTGAAAAAGTACAATATTTCAAAACTTTAAATTGCCCTCTGCTACTCCTTTCGATTTGGACTAAAAGTCTAAAAGTGTGCCATCTGGTAATGGGTTAAAGACCACACCAGGGTAATATCAGGAAAAGAAAGACTTTCATTTTATCTTCATTTAAAAATTAGATCCAACAAGAGCTGTCAGAGATGGATTATGCTCACGGAATAAAGCCCTGCCACAAAAGTATAAATTAAATAGAAAAGGGTTTGGATAG
This sequence comes from Fragum fragum, assembly GCA_946902895.1. Lineage (NCBI taxonomy): Eukaryota > Metazoa > Mollusca > Bivalvia > Cardiida > Cardiidae > Fragum > Fragum fragum. The sequence goes on from OX336366.1 coordinate 25,723,219, forward strand.
ACACTGAGCAACTATGTGCTCGCCCTAATCCAGACATGAAAATTCTATCGCACAACCTTGAGCTGTGACCTTGACATTGGAGCTATCTGAAAATTTGTTTCAATGGCACATCTTTTCATCAAAATTCATCCATAAATTTAGAAGCTATGCTCCAGAATGCTTAATTGTAATGTTTGAACTTGAGCTGTGACCTTGAATAGCACATCTTCTCATGATAAAAAACAATTGTGCCAAGTTATATTGAAACCCATCCATGATTGAAGGAGCTATGCCCTGGACATGCTTAATTTCAATATTTAACCTTGAGCTATGACCTTGACCTTGGAGGTTCATGTATCTGATTTTTGTCAAAAGGCACATCTATACATGATAGTGAACAATTGTGCCAAGTTAACTTGAAACCCATCTATAATTACAGGAGATATGCTCCAGACATGCTTATTTTCAATGTCTGACCTTGAGCTGTGATCTTAACCCTGGACTTATCTAAATATTTCTTTCAAATGGTATGTCCACTCATGACAGAGAACAATTGTACTTAAGTTACATTGAAATCCATCCACAATTGAAGGAGCTATGCTCTGGATATGCTTATTTTTAACATTTGACCTTGACCTGTGACCTTGATGCTATCTGAAAATACTTTTCTAATGGTACAACTACTTATGATAGAATACAATTGTGCAAGATTATATTGAAATCAATTCATAATTGCAGGAGCTATGCTGAGAACAAGGTCAGTTTTAATGTTTGACCTTGAACTGTGACCTTGACCTTTGAGCTATTCAAACCCAGGATATATCAGCACAATAAGGAACTCATGTGTGAAGTTTTTTCCAATTTGGCCCAAGGGTTTTAGAGATGGGGAGGCTGGTGGATGGACAGATGGAATGACAGACGAAGCGGCGACTAGATGCTTGCCTTTTGGGGAGCATAAGTGAGACAGTTATAACTCATGTGGAACGAATAGCAATTTTCTTTTTTATTTCACACACAAAAGAGGAATTATAGGAAGTCATAATTTTGTCTTCAGGAATGGGTTAACGGAATCCACTGAAAGTCTAATCCACATTACAGGACGTCTAAAAAAGCTTCGAACTTTCTAGAGAGTGGTCATTAAGAAATATTAAACTTAAACAGCCTAAAATCAGGCTAACCCCTACCAGCACTTTGTCATTAGTGATTTTAGAGTAGGTAAAATGTCCCTAAAACAGCTAACTTTGGACCCTGACTGTTTATCTTTGTGATCCAACAATTGTAGAGGACCACCTAGGCCACATGCAACATTCATAGAAGGAATGATGGTCCAATGTCAAACTCTCTTGAATAAAAGGATAAGATATACATTACTAGAGTGCCTGAATTTACTTATTATTCCTGAGAAATTTGGTTGAAAACCATCCTGTATTTTGCAAGAATAAGGTTTTCAAAATTCACTATATGCCATAAATGGACACCCCCCCCCCCCCCTCATAAAAGCCATAACTTTCATCTAAGCTATATTTAATGGAGAATTCTGACAAAGAGTCACCAAAGGATCATTTAGTTAAATTTTGTTAAAAAGTCATAATTGCTTGTAATCTGAGAAGATTGTAGGTTTTCACAGATTACCATACATGTATATGGAAACTAGCCCAATCCATTAAAGCAAGGTTTACTGCCAAAAATTCTTTTGTAGGCAATCTAATAAGGTCACCAAAGATTCATTCCAGTGAAATTTGGTTGAAATCCAATGGTTTCTGAGAAGAAGATTTTCAAAGCTTTCACCATATATGGAAATTAGTCCCATCCATTAAGGCCATGTTTTCTGTCCTATCAAAAGTCTTTGAAGGAATCTGATAAAGGGTCACCCAAAGATTCATTCCAGTGAAATTTGGTTGAAATCCATCCATTGATTTCTGAGAAGAAGATTTTCAAAGTTTTCACCAAATATGGAAATAAATCCCACCCATTAAGGCCATGTTTTTCAACCTATCTTAATTCTTTGAAGGAATCTGATAAAGGGTCATACAATGAGCATTACTGTAAAATTTGGTTGAAATTCAGCAATTGGTTTCCTAGAAAAAGATTTTTAAAGATTTCCCCATATATGGACATAAGCCCCGCCCATAAAAGCCAATCTTTCAATAACACATTAACACTAAAGCAATTTCTTAATTTTCCGCAATGTTCTCTACCCTAAAGACAAAGAATTAGACAATTCAATCTACTTAAAATTGTTGTTTGCAACTTCTTTTCAATCAAGACCAGTTTAAAAAAAAATTCTCATGTGGTAAAGGGTTACTCCATTCCCACATAATAAAATTTTTGACCAGTTCAAATTCAAAGAAGTTGCAGACAACAATTTCAAGTTGATGAAATCTTTCAAAGTCTTTGTTGTTTGAGGTAGAAAACATTGTGGATAATGAAGAAATTGCTTGTCACAAGCAATTTCTTCAATTTCCTTAATATTTCCAAAGTTATCATCTTGAAGGGAGTTTAAAAGCGTCATTGCGTGGGAATGGATTACATGTAAACAAAAAAATTGTCCCTAATAATAGAACACAAAAGCTCACCATAAGCATGTTTTGCTCAGGTGAGCTAAAAAGTCTATAGATGGATAAATGAATGGGAAGAAAGATTGGTGAAACCAGTTTACCCAACCCCTACTTTGTAGGAGAGTTATATCAGAAGTGTCCATTTTTCAAAAAGCCTGTACATGTATTAGGAGTAAAGCAGGTTTAAGTATGTTATTAATGCTAATTTCTAACAATATCATCATACATGTATTGAAATATTATTGCTGTTTAAGAATGCACTGGATATAATAGGTTAAAATTATAACCTTAACCCATTCCCACAAATCAAAATTTTAGACTTGTCCAAAATTAAAGAAGTTGCAGACGACAATTTTAAGATGATGGAAATCTAAATTTGTTTGTCTTTTGGAATAAAACAATTGTGGATAATGAAGAAATTGCTTGAAACAAGCAATTTCTTCATTTTCCACAATGTTTTCCAAAGTGATTTTCTTGAGGGGAATGAATAAGAGGGGTTTTGTGGGAATGGGTTAAAAAGATTTTGATGACAAATACTAGTGTCTAAAAATAAAACTCTTTCTATCACAATCAACTTCTTCATTCAAATGATTAGATTAATTACCAAACACTGTTTTAATCAATAACAGACCAATTTTCTCTAACCCTTTACATAAAAGACATCAACCTCTTTTCAAAACAAAAAGAGACAAGATATCTCTTACCTCAGGTCAATTTATTAACCCTTGTCATGCTGAACCCGGAATATTCCGGTTTTGGTAGGAGGTGTAGACTAAGATCAGACTGCACTTATGTGCAGGCTGATCATAGTCTATACCTCCTGTTTGTACTTTTCCTGCCAGAGTTGCTTTTGAAGTTGATTTCTTAAAAAAAATATTGTATTTTGAACAACACATTTTATCATTGCTTACAGCCCTTTGATTTTACTGCAATTCAGTATGATAATTTATACAGCATGACAAGGGTTAAGATAAGAAAACTTGATGGTAGTATCAACAGAACCAGAGATCAAAGTATTTACTTATGAACCAAAAATCCCTTTTTTATAAAAAAAAAGGTACCAAGAGAAGAACTAGCTATGAGAAGTGATAAAACTTCATGCAAACTCTACCAAAGTCTTACGTGAAGATTTTAAATACAATAATTTTAAAACTGGGGTAAATTCATAAAAATGTCTATATATAAATAATTTACCTTTGCTATTCTTCTCTATTGAATGCATGTAAAGATGAAAAAAATACATTAAAAAATGGCTAAATCTGTTTATACTTTTATTCAACCAACAACTTTTCTCACTTATGCTGTCAGCAAAAGCAATGAGGTTAACCCATTACCACATGACAAACTTTTAAACTGGCCCAATTCAAAGACGTTGAAGACAACAATCTCTAGTTTGTAAATCTTAAACAATCATTGCCAGTTAGGGTAGAAAACAATTTGGACAATGAAGAAATTACTTGTTACAAGCTTGATTGTCCAAAATGTTTTCCAAAGCTTTATTCGAGGTGCATAAAATGTGGGATTGTGTGGGAATGGGTAAAACAGCAAGCATTCAGATCTTGGAATATTTAACCAGTATTGCAAAGTGTCAAAAAAAAAAAAAAAAAAGAACTATTAAAATATTTCCAAGGCTTCAGTTTTATACAATATGTGAAAGCTATACTTTTAAGAGTAAGATAGATTATTTGAATTGCTAAAGCATCTTGATAATGATACAATATCTATTAAAGCAAAAGAATAAATTAACAAAATATTAAAATTTATAAAACATAAAAGACATTTGATGTTATTAATTAACTAAATAAACTCAAAGTTGCCTGAAAAATCAATATTGTCTGTCTTTATCTGATTTTTATAAGTATAAGATCATTTAACCCATAACAAAACTGCAAAATTTATACTGGTCCAAATTGAAAGGAGTTGCAGAAGACAATTTTAAGTTGACAAAAGTTTCAATTTTTTCAACTTTCTTGACAGAAAACATTTTTAAAATTTAGAAGTGATTGCAATTCCGATTGTCACAAGCATTTACTCCTTTTCTCACAATGCCTTCTGAAAATAAGATATAGCGGGGTAGTATTAAGTCTGTATAGTAAATTAAAAGGTTAAAAAAATAAATAAGCGATTAAAACTAATTGAAGCAAAATGATTGCATAGAAGCTAACTACACCAAATTAATTGATTTAACCCATTACCATGTGACAAAATCTTAAAGGGTCCAAACTGTAAGAAGTTGCATACGATATCTAAAGTTAAATTGAAATTAGAAAATAAGTACAAAATTGAGTAAAATACATTGTGAGAAGAAAAAAAATTGCTGATTACAAGTAATTTCTCCTCTTCTCAGTATTTTCCAGGTGTATTTTTCTTTAACACGTTAAAATGTGGACTTGTGTAGGAATTGGTTGAAGAATATACAAGACAGGTGATCCAATAGTTTCCAGATAAATCTGATTATTTTCTTATTCATATCTAAATTTATGCTTCTTACAACAATTCTGGTTCTGATCTATGAGCGATATCTTGATTTATTTTGAAAGACCACTGTAAGACAATACTAAAGCATTTTTTTCAAAGGATTAAGTCTTATGTTTTGGGAGGAGAATAGGAGAAGTTTTTTATTGTTTACTCCTTTATATAAAAAATTATCTTTGTTAAATCTGGATGGTACTAATTTTAACCTTAGAAAGACATTTCAAAGTTAGCTACCTTTACCATCATAAGGCAATCAACCCTGGCCCTGCCCACTTACTATTTTGGCCCCTCCCATTGACTCTGACGGGAAGTTCTGCTTCGATATTTTACTGTGTTATTTTGCAAAATTTATGGCCAGTAACATGTTACAAATAAGTAGAATGTTTGGTTGGTGGCCTAAACATCGTATCCACAGCTTGGATAAGAAAGATAGTGACTGATCACAATAGGTCACCTGAAGCATTAAGTGCTCAGGTGAGCTTGAAAAAAAAAAAAAAAAAAAAATGGAATATGTTGCAAGTTTGTTAATTAAGACTTTTAAGTTTTTTTGATACCTTTCCTACACCCACAGTATGTTGCCTCACTCAGCATCAGCCTACATTACTAAAAGCTATTGAAGCAGATATGCTATTCATAATTGTTGACTGTACTCTGCAAGATCATGAGCATATTTCAATAGCAATCATAGAGACATGATATTTTTCTGGATATTAACAATCACAATTAGTACATGTTCTTTCAATTGCACAAAAGCCTGCTACCCCACTTAAATTGTTATGAACTCATAAATAATTTGATTATCTATCAAACAAAATCTCAAACAAAATTAAAAGGAACATTTCTGTAAGTCTGAATTACAAATTCCAAGGCTTTAGTGCTGATTTGAGAGAAGGAAAAAACTTTTTCCATGGGTTATAATTTCAGAAATAAGAAAGAAGTCTGTGAACTGATGCTTAATGCCTATACCCCCCCCCCTGAGTCCGCCCCTGGAGACCCTAGGATTATGATTTTAACTATTTTGTAAGAGATCAATATACTGATGCTTCATGCAAAATATCAAGGCTCTACGCCATGGCAACCAGAGTTTTGCAACAGATTTCAATTCTTTTAGTGAATTTTGAAAGGGGACCACCTAAGCAACATTTCTGCCAAATTTGGTTCAAATCAGCCCAGTGGTTTGAGATGAGATGTCATTTAAAAAATTGTTCTTTATTTCTATAAACCCCCCCCCATCGGGGCTCCGCCCCTGAGGACCCGAGGATCATGATTTTAGCTATTTTGAAAGAGGTCAATAAACTGATGCTTCATGCAAAATATCAAGGCTCTACGCCTTCTGGGTCAGGAGGAGAAGATTTTTAAAGATTATTATAAAATTTCACTTTTGTTGCCATGGCAACCAGAGTTTTTAACGGATTTCAATTCTTTTAGCTATTTTTAAGGGGGAACACCTAAGCAACATTTCTGCCAAATTTGGTTCAAATCAGCCCCAGGGTTTTGGAGGAGATTTCATTTAAAAATCGTTCTTTATTTCTAAATAAACCCCACCCCCCTGGGGTTCTGCCCCTGGGGACCCTAGGATGATGATTTTAGCTATTTTGAAAGAGGTCAATATACAGATGCTTCATGCAAAATATCAAGGCTCTACGCCTTCTGGGTTAGGAGGAGAAGATTTTTAAAGATTATTTTAAAATTTCACTTTTGTTGCCATGGCAACCAGAGTTTTTAACAGATTTCAATTCTTTTAGCTATTTTTGAAGGGGACCACCTAAGCAACATTTCTGCCAAATTTGGTTCAAATCAGCCCAGTGGTTTGGGAGGAGATGTCATTAAAAAAATTGTTCTTTATTTCTATATAATCCCCACCCCCCTGGGGCTCTACCCCTGGGGACCCGAGGATGATGATTTAAGCTATTTTGAAAGAGGTCAATGTACTGATGCTTCATGCAAAATATCAAGGCTCTACGCCTTCTGGGTCAGGATGAGAAGATTTTTAAAGATTATTTTAAATTTTCACTTCTGTTGCCATGGCAACCAGAGTTTTGCAACAGATTTCAATTCTTTTAGTGAATTTTGAAAGGGGACCACATAAGCAACATTTCTGCCAAATTTGGTTCAAATCAGCCCAGTGGTTTGAGATGAGATGTCATTTAAAAAATTGTTCTTTATTTCTATAAACCCCCCCCCATCGGGGCTCCGCCCCTGAGGACCCGAGGATCATGATTTTAGCTATTTTGAAAGAGGTCAATAAACTGATGCTTCATGCAAAATATCAAGGCTCTACGCCTTCTGGGTCAGGAGGAGAAGATTTTTAAAGATTATTTTAAAATTTCACTTTTGTTGCCATGGCAACCAGAGTTTTTAACGGATTTCAATTCTTTTAGCTATTTTTAAGGGGGAACACCTAAGCAACATTTCTGCCAAATTTGGTTCAAATCAGCCCCAGGGTTTTGGAGGAGATTTCATTTAAAAATCGTTCTTTATTTCTAAATAAACCCCACCCCCCTGGGGTTCTGCCCCTGGGGACCCTAGGATGATGATTTTAGCTATTTTGAAAGAGGTCAATATACAGATGCTTCATGCAAAATATCAAGGCTCTACGCCTTCTGGGTCAGGAGGAGAAGATTTTTAAAGATTATTTTAAAATTTCACTTTTGTTGCCATGGCAACCAGAGTTTTTAACAGATTTCAATTCTTTTAGCTATTTTTGAAGGGGACCACCTAAGCAACATTTCTGCCAAATTTGGTTCAAATCAGCCCAGTGGTTTGGGAGGAGATGTCATTAAAAAAATTGTTCTTTATTTCTATATAATCCCCACCCCCCTGGGGCTCTACCCCTGGGGACCCGAGGATGATGATTTAAGCTATTTTGAAAGAGGTCAATGTACTGATGCTTCATGCAAAATATCAAGGCTCTACGCCTTCTGGGTCAGGATGAGAAGATTTTTAAAGATTATTTTAAAATTTCACTTCTGTTGCCATGGCAACCAGAGTTTTAAACAGATTTTAATCATTTTAGCTATTTTTGAAGGGGACCACCTAAGCAACATTTCTGCCAAATTTGGTTCAAATTGGCCCAGTGGTTTGGGAGGAGATGTTGTTTAAAGAAATTGTTGACAGATGACGTACGACGGACGGATGGCGGACAAAAGGGGATCACAATAGCTCACTTGAGCACTTCGTGCTCAGGTGAGCTAAAAAAAAACTGAACGGAAAATGCATAATAACCAATCACTGAAAATATCTTTATTAATATTGTTTAATATAAAACCAACATCTACAAAATAATTCAATAAGAGTCATAAGAGACATACTAAGCTTCCTCAAACAAGATTTTATCACGAGACCTCATGATGAGAAGTTTGGCATAAATTCAAGGCAGAAATGCACTTGTGATTGTCCTGAAGCTGTGATTTCATTCTATAATGATCTCTCAATCAAGAAAGTTCACATCAATTGCTATTTTGTGCACTGCACTTATCTTACAATTTACACTCTAGAAGGCCCAAACATAATTTTAGACTAAAAGGTACAAATTCGAAGAAATTTCACACAAAAAATTTTTAATTGATAAGATTTTAATATTCTTTGTATTTTGAGGTAGAAAACATTGAAGAAATCACTCTTAACAAGCAATTGTTTTACTCAATAGTCTTGAGTTAAAAAAAGCTGTTTGATTTCAGAGTCGAACAAAATGTAAAGTAACAAGATATAAAGCTCCCCCTTTTGTTTTTAATTATATTGCTTCATGGAAATAAATGTACATTTTTAAGGCTTTCAATAAGCAATATAAATGTGAAGTTTCAAGAAACTTTGGTCATAGATGGGGGAGATATCATCATAAATTCAAAACAACATTAAGTCCCCATTTTCCCATTATGGAAAATTCATGTATTAACTTTCATCTACACGGTCCACATGGTTGTATAGAGAGACAATATGATAAAAGTTATCATAGAGGGATGGAACAAGGGACAGAAAGATGGAGAAAATAATACCAACCTGTCCATTTTTACCAAACCCCGCGGTCACAAATGCTGTTGGTAACTCTACATGTACATCATCATCTGCTTCTCCCTCTCCATCACTCTCTGTGATATAATTCTCATCATCATCATCTGGGACAACATTAGCATCTCCTTCCTCCTCCTCCTCCTCTTCTTTGAGTGCAGGACCAGCAGTAAACTTAACAGCATGTTGATTGGTGTTGGTCATTTCTTCTTCGTCACCAGATTCTATGGGATGATAAGCCAATATTGAACGTGTCATCATTGCATTGTATGAACTGGGTCATTTATATATTCTATTCGGAATCAATTTGATACATAATGTGTAGCAAATTTTGAGTGAACTTAACTTACAGTCAAGCAAGATGTACTTAATGTGTAGCAAATTTTGAGTGAACTTAACCTTCAGCCAAGCAAGATGTACAGAGATTTTTATTTAACCATTTCCATCATGACAAGTTTTAGACTGGTCCAAACTGAAAAAAGTTGTAGACAACAATTTTGAGTTGGTTAAATTTAAAGAAGGTATTTGCTCTTTAGCCTAGAAAATATTGTGGACATTGAAGAAATTGTTTGTCACAAGCAATATCTTCATTATCCACAATATTTTCTACAGCTGCTTTCTTGAGGTTTGTAAAAATGTTGGATTGTGTGGGGATGGGTTAAACAGGTGTGTCCCTTTTAAGGGATTTTTTGTGAGGACCATGATCAGCATGTACAAATTCTCCAATTTGTTTTGCCCACAGAAGACTGATAAAGTTCATTTGAAACCTTTTCCTGTTTTTTTTAAAAATATAAGACTTCTCCAATTGAAAGAAGTAACATGTGATAATTAAGAATAAGTGAAATTTGCAAAGTAATCTTCAATTGACTATAATATTTTTTGTTCATACAATCACATTAAGTATAATCCATTTATAAAACAGATTTTAGATTTGTCAAATATCAAGGAAGCTGCAGAAACCAATTTGAAATAAGCTTAAACTTAATAAGGAGTGCACAAAAGAGAAATCATTTGTTTTCCTAAAGCTGTTTTCTTCATTGCATAAAATTATTGGATTAACTTGTAATGGCTTAATCTCTTTTTATTTATATTTTGCTCTGAGAAATAAATATATTTCATTTGTTTCTTTTGCCTTTTGCAACAGAAAAATCCTAAAATGTTGCCATATTTCTCACCAGATAAGTCATCTCCATCAAATTCGTCTACAGACATTGAGTTGGAAGGCTCATCTATTTTGGACACTAGTTCAGCAAGGTCAGTGAAATAGGTCAGTCTTTGATCTCTTTGCTGAAACAAGGAAAAGTAAAATAATCATCATAACTTTATTTCTAATGTTTGTTTGTTTATATTATAACTATTCTGGCGAGAGTGAATAACATCCGCTGGATATCATTTGATCATTTCACTGTAGGATCATTATTATGCTGTCATTCTCTGTAAACAAAAGTGAAAACTAGACTATCACTACATGTGATAAATACCCCCTAAAGGCTCCTTGTCAAAGAAAATACTTTTTTTCACTAGAACAAAGGGCCAACCTCGAAGAAAAGTTAACAATAATAGCATATTCACACCCTTCTTGATACTACTATAGTGAAATTTCAATTATATCCATCCAGTAGTTAAATAAAAAACTACTAGTTGCAGAGGAAATGTGTGAGCAAGATTTTTCATCAAAGGGCAAAAAGTCTCTAAAAAGTAAATGGAGTGTAATCAAAATAGGATATGCACATATCTGCTTGATACTGAGTCTACCTGTGAAGTTTTAATGGAATAAATTTAATAGATTTGAAGAAAATGGGCAGACAAGGTTGTCTTCAAAGGGCAATTACTCTGAAAATGTAAACGGAAATACACATCTGTGCTTGATACTGCCTCTACCTGTGAATTTTGAATAAAATTTATTGAGTAGTTTATGAGAAATAGAGCAGATAAAAAGCTTCAAAACGACCACCGGACAGACCAACCGACCCACAAGTTGACTCCTATATACCCCAAACAGAGTTGGGGGGAGGGGGTATAATGAGTTTATAGGAGTTATCATTTTTTTTATTTTACTTAAATAACACGAGGAACATGATTGTCCTTAATCACTCACCTGAGTCTCCTTGTGAATCAAAGTAAAATCAAAGTAAAATAGCAGAGCCCAAATGAGACATTATTTTAAAAACCAGGTAATGAATTTGGACCAGTCTAAAATTTTGTCATCTGATAATGGATTAAAGGTACCTTTATAATCAAAGTACTATCAAGATGCTTTCATACTCCATGTGCTATCAAAGATGGAAGCTAAAAATTTAATCAAACAAACATGATGTAAGTCTTATCTGCATAGCCTTTGTCAAGCTGACAAAATAAAAGTTCAACTTACTGGTTCTACCATATCTTTAGATTTGGATGGATTTTTCTCCTGTCTCTTTTCTCTGAAAAGTTTATTTATCAAACCTCCTTTCTCCCAGCCAGATAACATTGTCTTTCCATGGTTATATCCTACATCCTACAATTAAAAAATAATTATCAAATTTTACGACAAATATGTATAGATAACAATTAAGGTTGTAACTGCTTTTTTTTGTATGTGTGTGTGTGTGTGGGGGGGGGTAGGTTATCACTTCTTTTTGGGGAGGGTGGGTGCTGGAAACATAAAATGATTTTGAAATTTATTTTCGTTTTATGTTAGGCAATGCATTTCATATCAGGCTTGTGACCTATTCTGAAATTAATTAATAGTGGGGTCTGTGATTTCAGGATTACTTTTGCTGTGAAATTTTATCCCTACTAGAGCCATAGAGCCTTTAACAATGGCCTATAAAGGGTATTTACCCAATTGTAAGCCCTTGAATTCAAATTAGTGCCATTATGATCTATAAATTTCATTTCATTTTTCCTCTGCTATTCACTTTTTTATGATATAACTTATAAATATGTTAATAATACACAGCAATGTTTTCTAAAATGTACCTTAATCCATTCTCACACAATCATGCTTTTTGACACCCTTCAAGAAACCAGCTTTGGAAAACATTTCGGAAAAGATGAAATTGCTTGTTACAAGCAATTTCTTCATTATCCACAATGTTTTCTACTCCAAAAAGAAAAGATCTTTAAAATTTCATCAACTGAAAATTGTCTTCTACAACTTCTTTGAATTTGCACCAGTCTTAAATTTTGTCATCTGGTAATGGGTTAATATTCATTCTGTTACAAATTATTTATCCTCAAATTCTGATAAAACCTTGATTCCACGAATGAAAAGGTCACAGCCTCTTTGAGAGAAAAGGCTCTGTATACTAACCACAATTTCTTCAAAAGCTCCAAACTGTAGTGTGTAAAACTTGTCAATAGGTGGTCTGATATATTCACAATAGTCACTATTCTTCACTATCTCTAGCTGTCTCATACCACTGATATAGGCTAATCGACTCTGGATTTCCTGCATGTCTGGTACCTGGAAAAATAGGAGGGATAGAATGGCCCTAATATGCATTTATTGACTGAGTGCATGTTTAAATAATTCAAATAGGTCTATCCAAATTTCTCAATCAAGTTTTAAAATGGACATTCAAACTATATCATTGCCATGTTTGACTCAATTGGCTAAGTGGTTACAGACAAGAAAATCATAAAAAATTTCAAAGTGGAAATGAACACCACCCTTCCACCTCCACATTCAGGAACCTATGTATATTCAATGGACACATTTTACACAAAGAGGGCATGCCGAGAAATACTACTGCTAAGTTTGGTTAAAATTGGTCAAGTAGTTCTTTGGTAAACAAGCAATTTCTTCATTTTCCAAAAAGTTTACTACCCAGATAGTTGAAATAACCTAAATTATCATAAATTTTGAATTGTCGCCTACAACTCCTTTCAATTTGGATCAGTCTAAAGATTTTGCTGTCTCGTAATGGGTTAACGAGCTATCTACCCTGACAGGTTTAGCCCATGGATTCCATCGTTTCCATAGTAACCACCATCCTGACAAGGCATCTCCATAGTTCTCTAGTTCAGTATTATCCATACTTCCTACATCCACAGCAAAAATGGACTGGGCTCCAAATGATCTCATGATGTCAGCTGTAATTAAAATTAAAAGATCACATAAGTTACATATATAGTGAATTTACCTTTTATATAATATTAATTACAAATTTCTAAAGTCTAGCAAAGCTCTGCTCTGAACCCTTTCTTTCACAATCCCTGTTTTTTACTTCCAAGACATTTCATACTTGAGAAAAATATTGTAACAAGCTATTCCTTCTTTCCCACAATATTTACTACCCAGTAATTTGGTTATTACTGTTCAAATTCCACTCAGTTTTAATTATTATCTGCAACTTCTTTCAAAATAGACAAGTTCAATATTTCAAAAATCAGGAATGGTTTAACCCTTGTAATGCTGAAATAATTTTTTGTGACATGCATTGAAATCAAAGGACTGAAAGCATTCGAAGCACTAGTTCTGTGTCAGTATTTCTTTTCAAAAATTATCCTAAAAAACATTCTAACTTGAATACTGACAACAGACTCAGATCATATGATATGTAAAGGCTTATCTTTTGCAATGCCTCATACCAAAATAGGGACATCAAAGGTTAATACAAGGGTCAATACAACCATCCCCTTTACAACAATCATGGTTAGTAAAGCAGATTTATACACTCAACCAGCATTTTGTCACAGTGGAATTTTGATCTAAGTGACCCAAATCAATAGTGTACTTCCAATGAAAAGAAGTCTACAGATGGACGGATGAATGGACAAATAGACAGACATCGTGAAACCAACATAACCCCTCTACTTCGTAAGTGGGGAGTACAATGAATTAAAAACACAACATCTTGCATTAAGAAGAAGTTAACAGATTGTGGGCAATGGCTAATTCAGACAATTTAAGGCTTAATGTCAAAATTTTGTACATTCACATACAGAATTACATAAAAATTATATATAATTTTTAAGACATGCTCCTGGATTACATTTCATTGATATGCAACACTGACATGATGAACATCAAATAGAAGAGGATTATATAATATGGAGACCTACCAGGTAAATTATTGACATATCCACCATCTAGCAACAAGTGTCCATCTACTGGGTCACATAGTGGAGGAAGGTAACCAGCTAATGACATACTTGCTCTAACATATCTCCACAGGCTACCTGTAATGTAAAATAAACTTGCAGATGCCAACCCTTGGCTGTTCAGGGTAAAACTTCAAAGTCTAAAAAGGGGCATAATTCTTTCGAAATGATTTTAAAGTTATACTCCTCGTAGGAATAGATTACTCTTGTGATAGTGAATATATCTTCTGATATTGAGGTGAATGTGTAATACCAGAGTTATTATGAAATGTCAAAGTTTTTGGACAACAACGCTGATGACAACCTTGCTATAGCAATACCTCAGGTTTACTTCAAAAATAGCTGAGCTAAAAAAGCCCTGCCAAAACCGATATATTCCAAGTTCAGCATGACAAGGGTTAATTGTTTCCCATAAAGTCCTGCTCTTTTTCAACCCTTAAAAAAACTACTTTTGACAACATGGTGGAAAATAAAGAAAACTTGAGCTATGATCTTAACCTTGGAACTAACTGAAAATTTGTTTCAAATGGCACATCTCCTCACAATAGAGAACAATTGTGCAAAGTCATTTCAAAATCCATCGATAATCTGAGGAGCTAGGCTCCAGACATGGTTCTTTTTACATTTGATCTAGAATTGTAACCTTGACATTGGAACTATTGGATTTATTTTCAAATGACACATGTACTCATAATAGAGAACAATTTTGCTAAGTTATATTGAAATCCATCCATAATTGAAGGAGCTAAGCTCTGGACATGATTTATTTTAACATTTTACCTTGAGCTGTGACCTTGACCTAAGAGCTATTTGAAAAAATTTCACAACTGGCATATCTAATCATGAAAGAATATTTGTGCAAAGTAATATCCATCATTTTAGGAGATATACTCTGGCAATCCTTAATTTTAATGTTTGACCTTGAGGTGTGACCTTCACCTTGGAGGTATCTGATTTTTGATGGACTCTGAGGGCGTCCATCAGTTTCAAGTTTGTAAAAATTAAGTAGGATGTTACTAAGTTAGAAGAGAAGTTGTGCTTATTTAGGGTCGATTTATTATATTTCAAAACTTGTCTCCCCAAAACAACTGTACATTTTGAAAATGGTGGGATAATGATTCATAGAACTTGTAAAGACTCCTCTTAAATATGAAACCACCTACCAATATCCCGCTTAGCATAGATGCAGTCAATAACTTGCAGTCTTTCAATTATAAAGTAAGTCATTTGCCTTCTAATTCTAGAACTCAGCATATCAGCTGTATACTGCATACAGTTACATATGTTCAAAGATGACTATCATAATTTTGCATTGGCCTTTTCAACCCATTACCAAACGACAAAATTTTGGACTAGTTACAGACGACAATTCAAATCGCTTTGAAATCAACAACCAAGGCCTAGATAGGATAGAAAACATTGTGAAACAAGCAATTTCTCCTTTTCTAACAATGTTTTCTTAAATGCAGTTCTTCAGGGATGTAAAAAGAGTGATTGTGTGGGAATAGGTTCAGGTTCTACTGGATCTCAAAAGGATTAAAAGATAGACAGATTCTCTCATTTGTTTCTTATTTGTAATAATTCTCAATAAATACTGCTAATTAAATATTGTCCATAATCATTAAATGATATCTTAATTATTTGTGGACTGTCGTCAGAAAAGGATAATCTCAGAAAAGTAAAACAAGAGGGCAAGTGGCCCTGGTGCTCACTTGAGATAAGGCTCTTTTTTTCTTCAAGGCCTTATACAAACTGGGTCGGGAGAAGACCTCCTTTAACATTAACTAAACTCAACTTATGTTACCATGCCAACAAAAGCTCTCAACAGATTTCAAATATTTTAGTAACTATGAACGCACCAATGTATTTCTGCCAAATTTGGTTTGAATTAGCCAAATAGTTTTGAAAGGGTTGCCTTCTTTATTTCTATTCAAGCCTTAGCACCCTTTGCTCTGAAATTTTATCAATTCTGAAAGAGGTCAATGTACTGATGCTCCATGCAAAATTAGAGATTATTCTTCTTCTGGGTCAGATGGGGATTTTTTTTTTCAGTTTTACTCTTGTTGTCATAGCAACCAGAGTTTTTAACTTATTAAAATTATTTGGTTCAAATCAGCCCAGTGGTTTGGGAGGAGATGTCCTTTTAAACTCCTTCTATATTTCTATATAAACCCCATCCCCCTAGGGCTCTGCCCCTGGGGGTTCCGAGGTTGATGATTTTAGCAATTCTGAAAGAGGTCAGTGTACTCATGCTTCATGCAAAATATCAAGACTCTAGGCCCTCTTGGTTTGAAGGAAATAATTCTTAAAGATTTTATTTAAATTTCAGTTTTGTTACCATGGCCACAAGACTTTTTATCGGATATCAATTATTTAAGCAATTTTCATAGGGAAACATTTCTGCCAATTTTGGTTGAATCCGCCCAATGGTTTGAGAGGAGATGTTGTTTTAAAAACTCTTCTTTATTTCACCCCTGGGGACCTGAGGGTGATGATTTTAGCAATTCTGAAAGAGGTCATTGTACTGATGCTTCATGCCAAATATCAAGGCTCTACGCCTTCTGGGTCAGGAGGAGATAATTTTTAAAGTTTTTAATAAAATCTCAGTTTTGTTGCCATGGCAACCAGAGTTTTTAATGGATTTAAATTTTTTTGGCAATTTATAATGGGTACCACCCAAGGAATATTCCTGCCAAATTTGGTTGAAATCTACACAGCGGTTTAGGAGGGAAGGTCATTTTAAGATTGTTGACACACCAAGGAAAACACATGAAGCATGCCTGACAGAGGTGAGCTAAAAAGTGTTGATCTGGAAAGCTAATTAGATTTTGATCATGGGAATCTGGTTTAACTTCACTTTCAGCAGTATTCCAGTAAAACGACAGTTGGTAGGTGCAAATTACCATGGCATACTGTCAATTTCATGCAAGTAACATGTACAACTGCAACAATAAATTTGTAAAGTTTCATCCAATTTGGCCAAAGGGTTGTGGAGATATAGAAGGGGATGGGCGGAATGACTGAAGGATGGACAGACAGATGAAGTACCCTCTATTTGCTCACATTTGGGGAGCAAGAACTTTGAAATTGCAACCTCTTTCAATTCCAAATTTTCAGAAATCATTTTATGTTGCAATGGCAGACTAAGTCTTAAAGTTTGTTGCTGTGTACAGTGTGGTTCAAAAACAGGAAATAGAAATGGAGGACGAGTTGTACTAACAAGAAGTTTTGCTGTAAGCCCCCTTTCTCAGTGACACAGCCTAAAGTGGCAAAAGATGTCCAAGCTCAGATGACTAGGAACATTCTGTGAAAATTTAATTGAAACTTCTCCATAAATGTAAGAGAAGATGTGTTAACCCATTCAAACTCAACCCCTCCTTCTTACGCCCCTCGAGAAAAAAGTTTGGAAAACATTGTGGAAAATGAAGAAATTGCTTGTATCAAGCAATTTCTTCATTATCCACATTGTTTTCTATCCAAAAAGACGAAAAAATTCAAAATTCCATCAACTTGAAATTGTTGTCTGCAGCTTTTTTCAATTTGGACCAGTCTAAAATTTTGCTGTGTTGGAATGGGTTAACAAGATGTGGAAGTTTATACATACTGACATCAGGATATGAACAGACTGAGAAGATATCAATATTCATTCACCTTCAATGACATATGAAAATCTTACATCTTAAATATAAAATCTTTTACTACACCACAATTCAAACTGTAGCTAATAGGTTTCAGAACAAAATTGACAAATCAAATAACTCATTACCGTGTCTATGAATCCGCATGGAAGAGTTGGTCAGGTCAGTTGTAACACAGAAATAAGGGATCCACAAATCTTCAATCTGTCTGTCTGAAAATACATCCTCTATACCCTTGTTGAATGCTGAACCTAAAATAGAAAACGTCAAATTAGGTTTAACCAATTCCCTTACAATAAAATTTTATGACCAGTCCAAATTCAAAGAAGTTGCATACAACAATTATAGGTCCATGAAATCTTTAACACAATCCCACACAATAAAAGTGAAAGAAGATGCATATGACATTTCAAGTTGATGGAATTTTCAAATTTTAGACCTGTCCAAATTCAAAGGTTTTGCAGACGACAATTTGAAGTGGATTTAATTTGAAAAATAACCATTCAGTAGGGTAGAAAATATTGTGGAAAAAGAAGAAATTGCTTGTTACAAGCAATTTCTTCTTTTCCCACAATGTTTTCTCAAGTACAAAATCACAAGGACGTAAAAACCAGTGATTGTACAGTAAAGGGTTAAGAAATTGCTAGATACAGGCAATTTCTTCATTATCCACAATATTTTCCAAAGCCTTTTTCTAAGCAAAATTCAATATAATCTTGATATATTTTATCTTGTTCAAGTGATCATTTCGATTAAGTAATTGCCTCACAATAACGCTTTTTGATGCTCTGAAGAAAAAACAATTGGAAAAACATTTTACAAGCAACTTCTACATTTTCGATAATGTTGTCTGCATCTCCTTTCAATTTTGAGCAGGCTAAAATTTTGCCGTCTGGTAATGGGTAAAGCAACCATGTCCATTAAGCAGCCATAAGCTCTTGAAAAGAGAATGTATTTTGCCATGAAGTAAAATCACAACTTAATCCTATGTTGTTGGAACTCATTAGAATCGGCTCAATGAGATGGTTCAAATGAATCCTAACAACATTGGATTGAGAGAGAATTCTGCAATAATTCATGTATACAATCAAATCAATACTTCATATATTTGACACAAAAGTATACCTGTGACCATTCTCTTAAACAACAACTTTTTGGTTGTAACTTGAGTGGTTGCTTAATACAAGATTAACTGAAATAGGAAAATGAACCCCATTTCGTATGTTTTAACCCCCTTTCAAGAAAACCTGGATCCGACGTAGAAAAGTCATGCTTAGTAGAAATTTAGGGAATTATGTCTTGATATTCAAATAATGGAGATTACAAACAATAGATATCAACATACCTAACTCCTTTCCCACTACTAATATCCAAACATGTTACATTTAGAAAACATTATCAGATCACTTGACAAGAGCACTCTCTATCTTCACACATTTTTTTTATACTTTGTATATGTTAATCATCAATCATGTGTTTTCTGCTACTCTTTAAATTTAGAAAAGTGCTATCTTAAGCTCCACTAAAGTATTCATCTGTCAAACAGTAACAAATTCATATGCTCTTACCAGTAAACATGGAAGCCACCGGATAAGTTAGATCAAAGATTTTCTGTACTATAGATGTCATATCCTGAAAGAAAATACAAAACAATATTTTCGGCTGGTCAATATTGAAAGATGTTCAAGATTACAGCTTAAGTTGGTGAAATATCAAATTTTTTTTTGTCTTTCTGGGTAGAAAAAAATATGCAAAATCAAGAAATATAAATTATAAGCAATTTCTTCATTTCCACAATGCTTTTTTGTATTTCTTCTGTATATACCAAACAAGACTTGAAATGTGTCATAAACAAGGATGCTCTAGCATTATTGTTTCTCACTTGACTTTCAGCTGTGACCTTGAACTTGGGAGTATCCAACAACTCTATGCATGACACTAGTACTCTTCAAGGGGAACAACTGTGCCAAGTTATTTGAAATCCATCAATTAATGTTAAGATATGCTCCAGACAAGAATCAAACACTACCAACACACACACAAACATGCATAGACACACAAACACAGACAAAGTAACTTTATATGCCCTTGGCAGTTACATGGCAGGGGCATAAAAACGTGTATATAAAAATATATAAATGTGTATGTAAATTATGGCAAACAAATTTTCTGATGCAACCTTGAGTTATTAAATGATAAAGGCACCAGAAGTTTCATTCATTTTAACAAGATTGAAATCAAAGGTCTGAACGGCAGTCAGGACTGTATATTAACAATTTGTATGATAGTTGAAGTCATTCACTGATTTGTCTGTCGAGTTTTTCTTATTATGAAATCACATTTGAAGACTTCTCTCCCCCCACCCCAACAGAATCCCAACCATGTTTTCTCGCCCATAACTGTCTTGATCAACAGCGTAATTGTCGAATTCCGACAAAATATATGAAGGATAATTTAAGGAGCATCATCCTCCGATATTTCAAAAGATAACAACTGTAGTTACGAGATTTTAGCAGAAACCGATGAAATTCAGCGTGCAGATAATTATTAAATTCTACCCTTAACTTCCCGGTCTGTCAGAATTGAATAATCCGTAAATTTTTACAGGTCTACAAATTGTAGTTGTCTTTCGGTCCGTGCCAATATTTAAAAGCTAGAATTTTCACCCAGGACATGTTTTATTATTATTGATAGTCATTGGACCTATTCTGATTGAATTTAGCTTTACACTGGCGTATATTTCCATCCTTAGAAAAAAATTATTAAATCTAAGTATCCCGCATAGCGACATCTCCTTGGAGACCGACAAGTTGTTGAACACCTGGGGTAACTGACGCTTTGAGAAAATGTCACGTGGATCGACCTTCGAACCTCTTTTGCGGTAATGGACTTGGTCTAATTTCTTTACCATTGTTAAAAATACACTAACAATAAATCAACAAAGAACTCTATTTTACGAATCAGGAATTTACACCTAACAGATGCATGTGTACAAAGTGGAATTAAACTTTGTAGCTGGTAACTTTTAAACTGGCGGAATGTCTAGTTTCGCTTTCGACTATGTCTCTAAGATCGACGAATCGTTAAATACGGAGGCCTACCATACCCTTTTTTGTTAATGAAATACGTAATGATGGTAAGTGCAGGCAGTGGATAAAACAACAAACCCTCTAGTGAGGGGACTGGATGCAACACTGTTTAAGATGGTATAAATAGAAGTACATGTAGAGGTCAGGACATTAATCACTGCACACATTCAGTGATTCGGCTTTTCGCAGTCATTCTTTATGAATGGGCTTACATTTTCAGATAGTATACTACAAGAAATTATTAATCAATTCACGAGCAAGGAAAACATTTTCAGGTCGTTGTCAGGTTCCTAGAAGCAAAGATTCCTAGATTGCAGTCAGTATCCTGACTGCAATATAAAAGCACTATTACATACACTAGACCACTCTCTACTCCTCTGTACAAAAGGCGTGTAATTGGTTTCATCACACCACACAGCCCCAATAAAGGACCCCATACTGGTCCCTCCTACCATATCTATAGGGATTCTGTTCTCTAAAAGGGCTCGGATAATACCAATATGGGCTAAACCCCTGAAATGAATGAATTACCATCTAATCAATCAGTTTAATGAAATTTGAATATCAACCCTTTTCATGCTGAACCCGAAACATTCCTTCATTGGCAGGAGGTAAAGACAAACATTAACCTGCACATACCTAAGGCTGACCTATGATTACATCTCCTGTCTGACATTGAAAGCCAGTCAAAGTTGTTTACAGAATTAAATAAAAGAAATATTGACCAATAATCAGAGCTTTTCACTGCTTTCAGCCCTTCGATTTTAATGCATTTCTGAAAAAGGAATTCAGTTCAGTATGACAAGGGTAACACTGCTCCAATTCAAGACTAGTGTCAAATATCATATCTATATCACATCCTTTTTTATGACATGCCAGAGTTAATTAAAATGAAATTGTCCGCGTAAAAAGGAATGGATATATTTTTAGAAAACATTATTATTCATGAAGAAAATGCTGGAACCAAGCATTTTCATCATAAACAATACTATTTTTACCCTTCAATACAAACATTCGAACAATTAATCTTTTTGTACTATTCCAAGATTTGCTCGGGGTCCCTGGAAAAGTGATCTCGAAAAGTTTACATGTCAGCAATTAGAAAATCCGATGTTAGAGTCAGGCATGGGATTTCAACACCCTTGCATGTAAATCATGATTATGCTATGTTCACTCCCCTAGAACTAGGGTACATTCTCTACCATGTTACAGCCACGTCTGCATGATACAATTTTACAGTAAGAATTTATCTGCCAGATGGTTATAAGTTGCAGCTTTTATAGCAAGGACACCTCATACAGATGACAATTCTTGCCAGCAAAGGGCTTTAGGATCCAAGTAGACATGTTTATATATATTCCTTTAATAAGCAAATTTCATATTTCTTAATGTTTTTTACCATGAAAAGCTCTTATTTTTCAAGTTTAAATTACTATCGTCATCTGCAACATCTTTCAATTTAGACCAGTCTAAAATCTTAAAATGAGTTAAGTGACCTTGAAATCAGACAGAATATATGCCTTGCCCCACAAAGGATCAGCCTCAAAGTTAAACCAGTCTTAAATCTCAAATTTGGTTAAGTGCTCTTGTAATCAGACAGTGGACATACCTAATGCTTCCTTACTCAACCTCCATTAATGGTCAGATGTCAAGTATTGAGCCAGTCATCTTGTAAGTGAAGTGATCTTGTAATCAAGTAATTGACATACCTTGCTCCACCCCCACCAAGGATAAGCCCCACAGATGTACCAGTCAAATATCGAGCCAGTCTACTGATATCTGACATTCTGTCTGGCTCTGTCTTGTAGATCTCATCATACATCTCTAGCTGCAAATTATTTTACAGATATGATTTATTGTCTTTCTTTACACATGACATTAACCCATTACGCGATTACAAAATCTAACAATTTGTGGTATGTTGGTATGGCAAAATAAGTGTTTAATAGGATGAAAAACATTGTAACAAAAGGGGAAATTGCTTGTTACAAGCAATTTCTTCTTGTGCCACAATATTTTTCAATGCTAAATGCAGAATAGTGAGGTAATTGGTTAATTACAAGAAAAAGGTTGTCAAGGGTCAACATGTTGAGTACGCTAATTTGTACAGAGAATGTGGTGCACAGAATTTTTTTTTTAAACTCTGACTTTTACCCTGGACGTATCACAAGAAATGTTTCACATGACACCAGCACTCACCAAGTAGAACAACTGTGCAAAATTATCTTCAAAACCATCCATTTATGTAGAAAATGTGCTCTTTATAAGGTCATTTCACTTTCAACAGCAGCCTTGAACTTGCATGTTTCATATGACACTATCACTCATCAAGTAGAACAAATGTGCCACATTATTATCATATTCATCCATAAATGTATAAGTTACACTATGAACTTGTGAACTTGACCTTGGGCGTATCACAACAAATATTTCGCAAGAAAATAGTACTCATCAAAAAGAACAAATGTGCTAAGTTATTTTCAAATCCAACCATAAATGTAGATATTATGCTCCAAACAAGGTCAATTTCATTGTTTGAACTTCATCTGTGACCTTGACCCTGGAGGTATCACAAAAAATGTTTTGCATGACACTAGCACTCATCAAGTAGAACAACTGTAACAAGTTATTTTCAAATTCATCCATAAATGTAGAAGTTATGCTCTGGACAAGGTCACTTTGTCAATGACCTTCAGTTGTTAACTTGACCTTGGAGGTATCACAACAAACATTTTGCATGACACTAGTACTCATCAAGAAGAATAATTGTGCCAATTTATTTTCAAATTCATCCATAAATGTAGAAGTTTTACTCAAGACAAAATTCAATATGGAAGGAGGCATGCATGCACAAACACACTAACACAAAAGTGACAACTTTGTCAGGCTGACCACACTTTTGCTCAACAAAATATGAAACAGACTGTTCTGATGGGTTAATAAGAAAATTTTCAGCCTTCATTTTAAACAAATTATTAGAATATCAGTCTCTCTCATTCAACAAGTCTATAATAATGTGTTCACAGGTAATAGGTACACAAGCCTCATGCATTTAACCCACTAAGAGATGATAAAATTTTTTACTGGTTCAAATAAAAAAGAGTTTCAGACAATAATCTAATGTCAGCAAAATTTTAGATGTTTTCAACTTTCTGGGTTGATATATTTTAAACAAGAGGCCCATGAGGGCCTGAGACGCTCTACTGGTTATCAAGTTTTCCGTTAAAGAAATCTGATATTTAAGGAAGTTAATTGCTCAAAGAAGAATGCATAAAGAAAAAAAAGGGGCTTTATCCCCTTTATCATATTAAGCAACAATCCTCAAGGCCCCTTTTCCCATGTTTCATGACGGATCCACTCCATTTCCAAAAGAAAGTTACCTTATGACCCTACAATCATAATGTGAATATTTCATCAGAATCTGACAATAATTGTGGACTTAATCACATAAACAGGATTGTTTTGAATGAAAATCAATAAGGCCCTTTTTCCTGTGTCTTCTGATGGATCATTTTCGTTCCAAAAGGAACTTTCCTTACAACCCGACAATTGTCATGTGAAATTTAAAAGACAACTTGATAATGATTGTGATCTTCATCACATACACAAGAATGTTTTGAATGATAATCTGTAAGGCCCCATTTCCTGTGTTTCAAATGCCACAATTATTCCATGCATCTTTGAAGAGAATCCAATAAAACTGTTGACTTTATTGTGTTAACAAAGATATTATATTCAAGTTCTCTTAGGGCCCCTTTTCCCATGATATTTTACTGTTGGTTTTATCATTCTATGAAAGTTAAAAGTGAATCCGATGAAATATTGGAAATTCATTATGTTTACTAGAATATTTAAAAGGAAAAACCTTATGTCCCCTTTTTACATGATACTTGATGGATTGTACCCAGTTCTGAAAAGAACCATCTAAGTATTTGTACAATCATTCTGTGAAATTTTGAAGTGAATCCGGTGAAATCAAGGGACATCATTGTGTTAACCAGAATATTTAAGAGAGTTTTTTTTTATAAGGCCCCTTTTTATGTGACCCTTGCTATAGTCAGATCCACTGTCAAAATCAACAATTGGAATGATGGTACAATCAATCTGTTTAATCTGTGGAATTTATTGTGTTAATGAGTTTATAGTGAAATATTCATAAGGCCCCTCTTCTCATGATACTTTACAGAACAAACCAAATTTCAAAAGGAACAATTCTAATGAAGGTAGAATCATTCTTTAAAAGTTAAAGAGAATCAATGAAAACAGTGGACTGAATTGTGTCAAGAATTTTTGTAACTAAATTTTCATAAGGCCCCTTTTTCTGTGAAACTTAACAAATCAGATCCAATGTACAAAGGAACAATCCTAATGATAGTTTGAAGAAAATGATAAAGACTGAGGACTTTATTGTAATAATGATGTTTTGTAATAAAATTTTTATAAGCTCCCTTTTCTTGTGTCACTTAACCAATCAGACCTAATTTACAAAGGAACAATCCAAATGATGGTACAATCATTCTATTAAAGTTTGAAGAGATTCTGATAAAGACTGAGGGCATTGTTGTGTTTATGAGGATTTGGTAATACTTTTTCATACAGCCCCTTTTCCTATGATACTAGACAGATCAGGCCCAATTTGGAAAGAAACAATCCTTATGATGGTACAAACATTCTGTGAAAGTTTGAACAGAATCTGATGAAAACTGCAGACTTTATCTTGGTGTCAAATTTTTAAAATAAAATTTTCATAAGGCTCCTTTTCCTGTGATACTTGAAGGATCAGGTCTCATGTCAGCATCAACAATCGTGATTATTGTACAATGATTCTGTGAAGGTTTGAATAAAATCCAATGAAAGCTCTGGACTTGGTTACAAGGATTATAGATAAAATTCTCTAAAGGCCCCTTTTCCCATGATACTAGACAGATCACGGCTAATTTGAAAAGAAAGAATCCTTATGATGGAATAATCATTCTGTGAAAGTTTTAACAGAATCTGATGAAAACTGTTGACTTTATTGTGGTACAATGATTTTAAAATTAAATTTCATAATGCTCCTTTTCCTGTGATACTTGATGGATCAGGTCTAATGCAAACATCAACAATCATTATTATTGTACAATTATTCTGTGAATGTTTGAAGAAAATCCGATGAAAGCTCTGGACTTGGTTACAAGGATTTATAAATGAAATTTTCATAAGGCCCCTTTTCCTGTGCTTCTTGACAGTTCAAACCCTGTTATGAAAAGAATGATAGTTATGACCTTCCAATCATTCTGTGAAAGTTTCAACAAAATCTGATCAAAGCTGTGGGCTTTATTGTGTTAACAGGGTTTTATTAATTGAATTTTCATATAGCCCCTTTTCCCATGTTACTTGATGGATCTGAACCAATTCCAAAGGGAACCCTTCTTACAAAAGTATAATTATTCTGTTTGAGTATAAAGACAACCCCATCTCATCTGTGGACTTACAAGCATTAATTAAGATTTTTTTAATTGAAATTTCCTAAGGCCCCTTTTCCTATGTTTCTCAATGGATCAGTTCCAAAATTGAAAGGAACAATCCTTATGATGGTACAATCATTATGTGAAAGTTTGAAGTCAATCAGGTGAAATCTAGGGCCATTACATGTTAACTAAGATTTTTTTTATTAAATTTTCATAGGGCCCCTTTTCCCATGAAACTTGATGGATCAAACCTACTTCCGAAAGGAACAATCCATTTAATGTAATAATCATTCTGTGAAAGTTTGAAGAGAATTTGTTGAAAACTATGGACACTATTGTGTTTTCGAGGACTTTTTCAATCCAGTTTTAATCGGGCCCCTTTTTCCTGTGGTCCTTGACTGATCATACCAAATTGTGAAAGGAACAATTCTTATGATGGTACAATCATTCTGTGAAAGTTTGAAGTCAATCAGATGAAAACTGTGGACTCTAGAGTGTTAACAAAGATCTTTGAATTAAATTTTAATAAGGCCCCTTTTCCTATGTTTCTTGAGGAATCATACCCGATTCCAAAAGGTACAATCCTTATGATGGTACAATCATTATGTGAAAGTTTGAAGAGAATCCGTTGTAAATTGTTGGCTCAAGATTATTAATGAGAATTTTTTATTAAACATTTCATAAGGCCCCTTTTGCCTGTGTTTCTTAAAGGATCATACCAAATTTCAAAAGGAATTATGATAGTACAATCATTCTGTGAAAGTATGAAGGGAATCCGATGAAAACAATTGACTCCAGAGTGTTAACAAGAATTTTTTAATTAAATTTTAATAAGGCCCCTTTTCCCCTGTTTCATGACAGATCAGACCCATTTTCGAAAGGAACGATCCTTATGATTGTACAATCATTCTGAGAAAGTTTGAAGAGAATCCGATGAAAACTGTGGACTCTATCGTGTAAACGAGGATTTTTAATTGAATTTTTAATTAAATTTTCATAAGGCCCCTTTTCCCGTGTTTCTTGACGGATCATACCCATTTTCGAAAGGAACGATCCTTATGATGGTACAATCATTCTGTGAAAGTTTGAAGAGAATCCAATGAAAATTGTGGACTTTATCGCGTAAACGAAGATTTTTTAATTAAGTTTTAATTAGGCCCCTTTTCCCGTGTTTCTTGACGGATCTGACCCAATTTCGAAAGGAACGATCCTTATGATGGTACAATCATTCTGTGAAAGTTTGAAGAGAATCCGATGAAAACTGTGGACTTTATCGCGTAAGCAAGGAAAAGTTTAACGGACGGACGACGGACGGACGCACGGACGCCGGACGGGAAAAAGCCATCGCTATAGCTCTAGTGGCCTTCGGCCAGTAGAGCTAAAAATGAAAAAATTCTTCATTGCGTTGGAATGTGCTAATGATTCTTTAGGTCAATAGAAAATTTAAGATTGGTACAAATTGAAAAGAATTGCAGTTCTCAATTGTTTTCCTTTGAGGGGCATCAAAAAGCACCATGGTGTGGTAGTGGGTTAATTATTCATTCTAATTTTGTGTTATAGATTAAATAATGCCACAAAACTTACCAGTTTTGCCTCAGATCTTCTACTGAAGACCCTATTAGGACACCGTATATGATGATGTGAAGAGCACCAGCCTCTCTCATTCAACCATTCTACAGTACCAGTAGGTTTGTCTCCATCTTCTCTATGTAACAGAACTAGCTCTTTCTGGGCTCGGACATCTATGTTCTCTAAACCTTTCTCCAACTTGAAAACAAATAATTAATACAATCTTACTCTGATATATTTTTCATTTAATCTACCCATTAATAGACAATAAAATTCTAGTCTGGTCCAAATTCAATGAAGCTGCAGACAACAATTTTTAGTTCTTAAGATTATAAATCATTTCGGCTTTTGAGGTAGAAAACATTGTGGATAATGAAGTGATTTCTTCATTTTTCTTGTTTTTTAAAAAGCTTTTTTATTCTTGGGGGGGGGGGCGTCAAAATTGTTTTGGAATGGGTCAATATCTTGATTGTGATCAAGAAATATACTTTTGACATTAGATGTTACTTGATATACAGCATTTAAGTACCTTTAAATTGCACAAGCTCAATCCAAAACAGAAAGCATTTAAGAAAGATTTATGACAATTCTGCAGACTCAGAAAAAGGGTCAACATATTTCACATGTGTATGACTTCTGGCTAAATAAAAGTCTATTGTCCTAAGAAATCAGTTTTAACATGTGCTGAATATGATCTTATGCTTCTATGCAGTTACTCTGTTGCATGACATGTCACATACATGTATATATTTTCTTTTTTTCATCCAAATAACATTTTTTTGAAAATTTAAGCACTGTACCCAGTGCAAAACTTCTTTCTTTTTGAGTTTTCAAAAGCTTTCTTTATCACATTTCATCAAACATAAGATCCTTTGCATAAATGCTTTCTTTACAAAAACAAGAAATAGGTTGTCCAGGGACAACATATATAGCCTACTTATTTGTACAGAGAATGTAGTGGACATAATTTGTTTAAACTTTGACCTTGACCCTACCATAACAAATGTTTTGCATTACACTAGCTATAACCAAGTAGAACAACTGTAGAAGTCATGCTCTGGACAAGGTTGTTTCATCTTCAAAAGTGACCTTGACCTTGCATGTATCATATAACACTAGCACTCATCATGAAGAGCAACAAAATTGCCACATTATTATAATCTATCCGTAAATGTAGAAGTTATGATGCAGTTAAGGTCACTTTTGTCTTATCACCTTCAGTTATGACCTTGACCTTAGAGGTATCACAACAAACATTTTGCACGACACTAGCACTGATCAAGAAGAACAACTGTACCAAGTTATTTTCAAATTCATCTTTAAAAGTAAAAGTTATGTATAGGTCAAAAATCGGGATCGACGCATGCACCCACACACTTAGACAGGCACTAACACCAAAACAAAATTGTGACAACTATGTCGCGCCAACCACAACGGGCTCAACAAAAATCAGTGTTTTTCAAGATTTTCCTAAAATGAATACATTCTTTCCATCAGCTTTAATAACATCCAAGAGTAAATCAGTTGCTCTTTTTCTAAAAATGTAGGCTTCTGCCAAAGCGCAGTTGGTAATGTGTCCAACACTGTATCATGAGGTCCAAGTTTGATCCCCAGTTATGCCATATAACCTTTCCGACATTTTCTCCAAACAAAGGGTGGATAATTGTAAACATAAGTGGGATGAGCAGCTGGAGGCTCAGAAAGGATGTGGTGGTAGTACTGATGTGAGACATACCAGGAATCCATTGTTAGGTAGTCCAGCTCCCAAAATGACCGAAATACTGTTAAAATAGATGTTAAACACCATTTAATTGATAAAACTTAGCAAGTCTCACTTCTCCCACTTTGGGGTCTTTTCCAGCAATTCCCACAATAAGAATACAATCAGCTTGTCTAATACACATTTTGGTCCATCTAGTCATGGTTGGGTCACATTGGTAAAGTATCACACGATGAAAATCTTCCTGCTGTCCTAGCCAACTAAACAAGCGGA
Organism: Fragum fragum; assembly: GCA_946902895.1. Lineage (NCBI taxonomy): Eukaryota > Metazoa > Mollusca > Bivalvia > Cardiida > Cardiidae > Fragum > Fragum fragum. Next base: position 25,753,066 of record OX336366.1, read on the forward strand.
ACTCATTCACACTGAAATTATATCATGAATATAAATCATGGTGCTTAAATCAAATTTTTGTCTGTTAGTCAAAAAGTTTTAATGTTTTGTTAAACAAATTTACCCTTTCCTGTTCAACTCCTGGTTTTACATCTCTGTGTTTGCATACTTAAGAAATTATTGTGGAAAAGAAGAAATTGCTTGTAACAAGCAAATTCTTCTTTTCCACAATGTTTTATACACTACTGAATGATTATTTTTCAAACAAAATCAGCTTTAAATTGTCGTCTGTAAAACCTTTGAATTTCGACAGGTCTAAAATTTTGTAAAAAATTAACAGTTAAAGACAATATTAAAAAGTGTGGAATTTGTCATTAACCCATTCACACACAAGTCCACTTTTTTACCCCTCTCAGGGAAAGGCTATGGGAAACATTGTTGAAAATGATTAAATTGCTTGCCACAAGAAATTTCTTCATAATCCACAATATTTTCTATCCCAAAAGACAAACATTATTCATAATTTGTCAACTGTAAATTATGGTCAGCATCATCCTTCAATTTGGACCAGTACAAATTTTGTTATGGTAGAAATAGGTATAAGTGTGACAATTAGACAAAATGTGTTAGTCATGTTATCTTTCCACATTACCAGATTCATCAAAATGCAGAATTGTGTGGTAATTGGTTAACAAGTTATTTCATATCCAAAAACATTAGTTGTGAAATTGTTTTATCTAAGTATAGATATCTTTATTATCTTTTTTACTACAGTCTTTTTTATTTATATTCTAAATTCAAAATCTGATATAGAAACATGCATACAATTCATTCAGGAATAACAATAGACCATTACATTACAATTTTTAGCAATTCAAGACAGGTAATAAAATATATTCTAAAGATATGTTTTACAGTAATTTCTTAAATTATTTCTATTCTATATGTTTCTAAAGCATTTTCTTATAAAATTGTCAAAACATCAGTTTTGCATTAATCTGGTATTTTCGTCGCTTGAAAATATTTTTACATTTAACTGAAACAGAAAGAAATGCAAATAATATAGAGATATATCAAAACATTGTAAGATGAATATCACAAATTACTTTTTTTTCTAACTAGACCTTTGTAAACAAAAAGAAGTCAAGACAGTAAGATAATTGTAAACGAATATAACCTAATATTTCATAGGGATCTTGTCTTTTCATTGATATTGTAATATGCAATAACTAAACAAATAAGCATTTAAAAGAAAACATATCATTCGCACTTGCAGAAGACAGATTTGATAAACCCAATAGTTAAAACTTCATTTTCCTTTCAATGAGGTATAAACCTTGTGGAGAGCTGAGAAAACAGGTATACTAGTACTGTCAAGAAGCAATGATCGGCCCCACAATAAGCTTAAGATATAGCCAAGTTGAAAACACACTTTCTGTGAAACCACTAGTCATAAAAACTCTTACTTATATAAGTAATTTTGTGCCAAATAATGTTTCTTACACCAGAAATATTGTAGGCAATCTCAGAAAATATGGACTGTAACATGCCTTTTCATGCTCCTAAAAGAAAAACAAGAGCACCGCCCATGGGTGCCAATGCTCGGCTGCAGACTCTGGATAGAGCAAAAATTCTAAGTCGGAAAAGGGACATAACTCTTACAAAAACGCTTTAAGAGTTATCCCCTTGATAGTCTATATAGTTTTTGTGACAATTTTTTCTACACTTAAAGAAAATATCTTTAAAATTCCATCATCTTTAAATTGCCATCAGCAACTCTTTTCAATTTGGACTGCTGTCTGGTAATTGGTTAAACTTGTTAAAGATGTTGATGAGAGGTATTGATACACAAAATCTTAGGGGGGGGGGGGGGGGGGAGGGTAATCATTATAAAATAAGGAAGTTATGCAAATCAAATGTTGTTTTCAGAATTGCAACCATTCCATCAGCCATCTTAAGAATCAGAGAAATTCAAAATTTGAAGTTGTCCAAAATATTGATGAGAGAGACGTATCCATAAACATGAACGTTTAGAAATATGTGCAATATTGCATGTCAATGAACTTATCAGACTGATTGATTGATTGAATGGGGTTTAACACCTCTTTTAACAGTATTTCAGTCATGTCACAGAGCCTGGAGCAGCATGCAATGGATTCCTGGTATATCTCACACTATCATTGAATCCTTTCCTAGGCTCCAGCTGCTATCCCACATAGGTTTATGATTATCCACCCATTGGTGAGCGACAAAATGTCAGAAAGGATATGCGCAACCACTGGGGAGCAAACCCATGACACACCATGGAATTTATCTGATAACAGATTTTTTGTTAGCTATCTTGGAATTGAAATAGTAGAAAATTCCATCTTGTTTGAGATATCAATGAGTGGTATCCATTTACAAAATTTGACACAAGAAGACCATTATGGTCATAGATTGGTCTACTAAATTGCCTGTTAAAAAATGCAACTAGAGACAAATAACTATAACAAGTTTCATGAAGATTGAGCCAAAACTGTGACTCTATATTGTTAACAAAGGAATTGTCATTATGGCCCCTTTTCCTGTGTTTCCTATAAAACCATCCCATAATCTATAAGTTTCATCTTTATGACCTAAAAATTATCCTGACCAAGTTTCATGACTATTGAGTCAAAATTAGAGTGTTAACAAAGATATTGTCAATAAGGCCCCTTTTCCTTTTTTTTCAAAAAGAACCTTCCTAAAATCAATAGGGTTCATCTTTGTGACTTAACAATTATTCAGGCCAATTTTCATGAAGATTAGGCCTAAATTGTGGCCTCTAGAGCGTAAACAAAGAAATCGTCATTAAGGTCCCTTTTCCTGTGTTTCCAATAGAACTGTCCCATGATCAATAGGGTTCATCCTTATGACCTAACAATTATTCTGGCAAAGTTTCATGGAAATTGAGCAAAAATTGTGGCCTCTAGAGTGTAAACAAAGAATTTGTTATTAAGGACCCTTTTCCTGTGTTTTCTGATAGAACTCTACCATAATCGAAAGGGTTCATCCTCATGACCAAACAATAAATCTGACCAAGTTTCATGAAGATTGAGCCTTAATTGTGGCCTCTAGAGTGTAAACAAAGATATTGTCATTAAGGCCACTTTTCCTATGTTTTTGGTAAGATCCTCCAAATAATCAATAGGGTTCATCTGTATGGCCTAATAATTATTTTGGCAAAGTTTCATGAAGATTGAACCTAATTTGTGGCCTCTAGAGTGTAAACAAAGAAAATGTGATTAAGGCCCATTTTCCTGTGTTTCGAATAGAACCCTCCCATAATCAATAGGGTTCATCCTCACAACCTAACAGTTATTCTCACCAAGTTTCAATCAAGAATGGGTCAAAACTGTGGCCTCTAGAGTGTAAAAACTTCAATTGTTGATGCCGCACGACGGACGACAGACATTCATGAGCACAAAAGCTCACCATGAGCTCTTTGTGTTCTGGTGAGCTAAAAAAAGATACATTTAAAATAACGAATTAAATGCAAGTTAAATGATTTTTAAAATAGCAATCATTTTTTGTACCATTTTGGAAACAAGTAATTAAGAATTCAAACTTGCAGATTCATTGAAAATAAAAGAACACATGGCGCTTCAAAGGCAGCCATGCAGACAGTACACATATCAAAGTACTTGAGCCACCTTTAGTTAGTCAGGCTGTAAAAATAGATTTTTTTCATATCTCAAAACTTGCCTTCCGTAGTTCATCAAAACTTATGGTTGTGCGGTTATTGGTTAAAAAGGTTAGGCATCTTGACATATGTCATAGTCACATTTAAATGATGTTATTTTCTTACCTTCGCTAAAACATTTTAGAGATACTTTTGATTTTAGTTTTGCTATTGTTAATAGTCTTTGATGAAGTTTTTGAGTTGTTCAAAGTTCAAGGTGGATGAGTAAAGGTGTTGCATGACGGTCATAGGTTAAAGTTTAAGGTTTTGTTAAAGATTTCTTTTTTATACCGTCAAGGCCTAAAGGTCAAAGGTATAAATGCTTGATACAGAGCCATCACCTAATAATTGACTGCATGAAATATGAGCATTATAGTATCACAAATAACACAGATCTAAAAACTATATTGATGGATTGATTGAATGGGGTTTGACTAAAGTTTTAATAGTATTTAGATCAGATTGTGGTGGCTGCAGCACCTAACAAAGAATTCCTGGTATTCCTCACACCAATACTATCACTACATCCTTTCCAAGCCTCCAGCTGCTCATCCTACTTAGGTATATGGTTATCACCCCATTGGTGGGAGACAAATGTTTGAAAGGATATTTGCGCGGGCTTGGGATCAAACCCAGAACCCCATGATTAGGGATCCTACTTGCAACAACTGCGCCATGGCCTTGGCATTAAAAACTTGAACCATTTTGATGCCAAGAGTACTATTATAACTCTTTTGAGACATTCATCCCAGGCAAGCCAAACACCAATGTAATAAAGCAACTAATTAGCTTAGCTAGCAGACATCTTCCAAATAGTATGCAATAACAAGGTATCGTTCTATTAACTGAATATCAATATTGTCAAAATAAAAACAAATATCAACAAACAATGGACTATAATAGCTCTGACAATATTCATACTTGTCTTCTGCAAGAAAGGCTTATCTATAAAGACATTTAAAGTAATTATTTACAAAAGTTGGATTCATTAACCCATTACCAGATGACAAAACTTTAGACTGTTTCAAATATGCTGCAGATGACAAATTTCAGTTGATGAAATTCTTTTGATTTTTGACTATTGTGAATAGTGAAGAAATTGCTAGTGATAAGCAATTCCCACATGTTCCACAATGGTCTCAAAAGCTTTTTTCCTCTTGGGGGGCATTAAAATGCGACATTGTGTGGAATGGGTTAACTGAAATATAAAGCAGCATACATGTAATATGATCAAAATATAAGCTGAAACAAAGATATACTGAAGACATAAACTTGTAAATAAGTATTTTAGCTTCCATGCTTGCATCACAAGAGAAGGCTTACTTAGTCTCAAGATCTTCTAAATCCCTGTAAACATGTAGTTTCAACCCATAACCACATAATTCAAGCTTCTTGTCAAAGAGAGTAATTTTTTAACACATAAAGAGAAACTAGTTGAGTTTTTTAACACAAATACCAAACGACCTGTGTCACTATGAACTTCCGCTTTACCATTGTACTAAAATAAAGGTCTGATCACCCATGTGAAATATCAATCCTCTCTTTTCTCTTTAAAACTAATGTTAGGTGTTCAAGTTTATTGCACACAGAGAGACAAGACCAAAACCAGTTCCCTTGATCTACTGCTGCAGAGGGAGATACAATCCATCTGAACATTCACATGTACTGTGTATATAAATCTGAAGTTTCTACATACACCATGCAAGCAAGCAAATCTATTCTAAAACATATTCCATCACAATGAAAAGGCCTTGTTATAAATATAATAAAATCAGTTTATTACTTAACCCATTCCAACACAGCAAAATTTTAGACTGGTCCAAATTGAAAGAAGCTGCAGACGACAATTTCAAGTTGATGGAATTTTAAATTTTTTCGTCTTTTTGGATAGAAAACATTGTGGATAATGAAGAAATTCCACAATGTTTTCCAAAGTTTTTCTCTTGAGGGGCGTAAAAAGGAGGGATTGAGTTGGAATGGGTTAATCTCTCAGAGTGATTTTTTGCTTATATAGCAGAATTGCTGGATTGCTGGCTCTGCCCACTGACTCTGCTGGTCACGCCCACAGACTATAACAGGTATTCCACTTGATGTTAAATTCCATTATTTTGCACAATTCATTGCTAGTTACATGTAACCAAAGAGTAAAATAGTTAGTTAGCGACCTTACATTGTAACTACAACTCGAAAAAGATGTAGTGACTACGTTTCAGTCGCCAAACCAACAAAAAAACTTCACATAAATGTCGGCCAATGTGGGAATTCAATATACACTTCTAGTCTAAATGAATGACTTGATTGGTCAATTGAATCAATGATTGACCACATAATCTGTCAAATGATTTCATAGTCCCAAGTCATTTGGTAAAAACAGTCATCACTTATAGTGATATTTGTTGTCTGTAGTTGAGTCTTTGTTCTAGTGGTAGGACGCTGGCCTTGGGATCAGAGAATCCTGGGTTGGAATCTCTTCTCGACTGTGGGAATTTTTCTGACCAAAAATGGCAGCTCTACTTTTCTCCTCTACACCAAGGTATATAAATAGGTACCTCTGAGGGTTGTACGTCAATGTGCTTTGGCTACATGGTGCACAATTTCTTAACATCCAACTTGTATTAAGCCATTACTACACAGCAAATATTAGACATGTCCAAATCAAAAGAAGTTGCAGAGGATATTTCAAATTGTGCTAAAATTGGAAAATAAACGCCAAACAGGGTAGAAACTAGGAAAAAATGTGAAAAAAGAGAAATTGCTTGTTACAAGCAATTTTTTCTTTTACAACAAAGTTTTCCATGGTGTTGTATCTTTAGGGCGTCAGAAAGCGCCACCGTGTTGTAACTGGTTAAAGTGTAAGGTCCGTTGAATTTAACTAAAGCATAGAAAAAAAAAACTATAAACCAACTTTCACATTATATTTGAATATAACAAAATATTTTCCTCTGTCCCATATCTACCATTATAATCAGTGGTTTACTGTATGATCATTATATCTCAACCCTTTCTCATTTTCAAAATTTTAGACTGGTTTAATTTGAAAGAAGTTGCAGACAAGAATTTAAGTGAGTGCAATTTGAAAAGAAATCATCCAACAGGCTAGAAAATGTTGCTGGAAAAGAAGAAATTGCTTGTTACAGGCAATTTCTTCTTTTCCTACAATATTTTCTCAAGTACAAAATAACAGGGGAGTAAAACAATGGATTGTGCAGGAAAGGATTAAAAGTCTATATTTTGGATTAAAAAGGGATGCGAGCTTTCTTATTGAGAAGTTTTAATTTTGCATCACAGTAAAGTACACCATGCATACGCAGTACAGGCATAAAACTAAATTGATATCTTAAATGTGTTTATTCATTGCAAGAGCAAAAGATTTTAGATTGGTCCAAGTTCTAAAAGATTGCAGAAGACAAAAGAAAGTGCATTAAAATTTATTTTTAAAACAATCATGCATTAAAAACTATGAAAACAAGGAGAAATTGCTTTTTACAAGCAATTCTTCCTATTTTCATAATAGTCTAAATTGTTAATTTGCTTCAATGCTGTAAAATTTTGAATTGTATTGTAAATGGGTTAAGTAGCTTGTAAATTAATAGCTGTTATTATCAAATAACTTTTTTAAAAATAACTAATACAATTGAAAGCAAAAAGAGGCAACTATTTAACCTATATACCTGTCTAAAGCACCTGCACCCAACCACCTCTTTACGATTTCACTGGTAAATCTGGTCACTGGACCTAGAAATAGAACATATTATCTCAGAATAAACCCAGGTATGGTCTTAGCATTGAATTTAAGAATACATGCCCTTTTCTGTTAGTGAATGTGTACCACTACTTCAGTTCAATTAACTTAGCTCATTAAACCATTACTGGATGATAAAATTTCAGACTGGTACAAATTCAAACATGTTACAGACAACAAATTTTAACTGAAGAAATTTGGGGGGGGTAAACCTTAAAGGTTAAAGGTGGTAGATAGTAATGGGTCACATAAGTGCAGTCTGATCTTAGTCTACATCTCTTACCAAAACCTGAATAATCCGGGTTCAGCATGAAAAGGGTTAGAAATGAAGAAATTACTTGTAATATTGTTTTCCTAAACCATTTTCTTGCGGAGCATAAAAAAGTTTGGATTATGTGGAAATGGGTAAATGTAGAAGATATGTACTGAACAAGTATTAGACACACAAATGGACAATTGTAACTTTAGATATAACTATCACCTCTGCATGGATGGGGCTTAAAAATCCTGATTAAAAACAACTCTTATCCTTGCTGTAATGAGCTGACTATTAGGTTCTCTGACAGTATAGATTTCTCTTAACCCATTACCACACAACCAAATTTTAGTCTGGTCCAAATTCAGTTGCAAAAGAAAAATTCAAGTTAATAGAATTTAAAATATCTATGTCATTCTTGGTAGAAAACTAAGTAAAAAAGCAATTTCTGTACTTTTCACATTTTTTCTTTATCTATTTTCTTGAAGGGAGTAAAAGAGAAAGGGATTGTGTGGGAATGGGTTAAGATAGTAAACTACTGTTCAAAGTTCCAAGTACCAGTACATTACAATATCTTTAACAATATTAAAGAAGATAAAATACAAAAATGGCCAATGTAGATAAAAAGAGGTCTTATTCTGACAATGATGTGTTGAACATTAAGTCCCTTCACAGTACTGATTTGTGTTCAGATTAGTAAACTGTTGTACAAAGTTCCAAGTATATAACAGTACTTTCAATAACAAAGAAAATACTAGACAAAAATGGCACAACTCAGAAACAGATACCTAAAATCAAACATATTGGACAGGAAGAGCTGACAAAGCAGCAATCACTTTAGCTCATCCTGACCACATTGTGTAAAATTACATTATGGTCATATGAGCTAAAGATAATTGTAAAATCAATAGGAAGATTGTTTCAGAAGGGCTAACCCATTATCAGTCAACACAATTTTAGACTGGTGCAAATTGAAGGAGGAGCAGATGACATTTTACATCAATTAAATGTTAACTCTTTTCATATTTATTGGGAGAAAAACATAGTTTGAAATTGCATTTAACAAGAAATTTCTTGAGTATCTACTGTGTTTGCTATAGTATTTTTAAGAGGTGCAAAAAATGGAAATGGTTAACAACTAAACAAAAACCTAAACAAAAGTTGCTCTTTGGTTTCTCAGATTACTGAAAATTTCAGGAACAGATGTAAAATATTTAATCCAGATATCCTACAATGAGGGATCAGATCAAATCCAAGAAGTTACAGACGACAATTTATGGATGTTGGAATCTTTAAAATATTTGTCTCTTAGGTGGAAAACATTGTGAATAATGAATAAATTGCTTGTAGCATTGTTTTCCAAAGCTTTCATATTGAGTCATTCAAAAGGTATATTGAGTTAGAATGGGTGAAACTTCTTGACTTAATTGTTCTAGAAAGGGTTATCAAGTATACAGAGCTTTGTAAATATACTTTGGATTGATTTTTTGTTAAATTTCCATAGTGACAAATAGTATGCAGTATGAACAATTAAAGCATATTAGTTTTCACCACAAGTATTTGTGACCGGATAATCACACATAGGTAGTAAAGGAATTACCCTTTCTCACATGCCCAAATTTTAGACTATTTCAAGTTGAAAGAAGTTCTACAAGACAATGCTTAGTTGCCAAAAATTTAAAATCTTTTTTTTGGGGGGGGGGTGGGGGGGGAGGTGTGAAAACATTTGGATAATGAAGAAAGTGCTTGTGACAATGAACTTCTTTATTTTCAACATTACAGTGTTTTAAAAAGCTTTTTTTGTTTTGGGAACTTAAAAATGTGGGATTGGTGAAAATAGGTTAAAGAAGAGGTAAAGAAAAGAAAAAATCCCAGTTCAAGAGTTGTAAATAATAGTACTAGTACATGTTAATAAAAAATATTGTAACTTATCTTCAGTATCTATGACATATAAGAATCATTATTTCTTTTTTAACCCTTTACTAGTCAACAAAATCCTAGACTGGTCTGAAGTAAAAGGAGTTGCAGACACCAATTCAAAGTTTATGAAATATTAGATTTTTCAACTTTCTGTATAGAATCATTGAGAAAAATAAAGAAATTGCTTGTTCCAAGCAATTTCTTTATTTTACTCAATGTTTTTCCTCTTGCTTTTCTTGGAGGCATCCAAAAGCCTTACTATGTGGGAATGGTTTAAAAAGAAAGAAAACATCAATTTCCTACAGGAATATGGGCTTATAATAGATATACAGTAGAACCTCGTAAATTGGAACGTCACTGGTTCCTAGGTATGTGCTCGTCCGTATACTTTACGCAGTCCCGAGCTTTTTCCTTCTTTAGCTTTGTTAGAAAACTCTGTCTAATTCGAATGTCAGTGGTTCGTAGTTCGTATGCCATTTCAAGTCCCGAAAGTATAATCATAACACAAACTCCTATGTTTCATTCGTAGGTGTGATAAACTAATTGTCACCAATCACCACATACCTTGATTTACACACCTGCTGATAATGGGTAATTATGTACCTTTAGTTAAGAGGGGCTGTTTGGTTTGTAAGGTGAGTATATAATCGAATAAAGATTCCGTAATTATCGCCGAAATTTTACCAAAAATTGACGCATCCCCATTAGTATCAGTGTTATTTGTCATTTAAAAAATTCTAACCACTTTATCTTATTCTGCGGTTGCTTTCTTCACAATCGTCTGTCCTTAATTTTATAATTCGATAATAGAGTACTCGGGGTAATTTAATCCAATGTATTGTAAAGGGAAATCACTCTTATGGAGTCTACCATTTGATTCAAACACTGTGTTTATAAAATGCCAAAAATGAATACAGAGGTAAAAGCATAGAAAAACAATATTAGTAGTTTTTAATTTATGTTTTCCTTATTTAATATCTGCGGGTCTTATTTAGAAAATATAACCAATTTAGAATCAATTCCTAAATGGGGGGACAGAACAGACCATGTCAGAGTCTGTGTATCTCAAACAGCCGACCTCTTGCCCTCCGTTTTGTTCATACTACGCTTAATTCGTATAAATTTCAGTGGTCCCTTGCGCTACGAACTATCGAGGTTTTACTGTATTCTACCTGTAGGTATGTAAAAGAAATTTGATAAACATTCTAAGTTCACACATAAGATATGATAATTCTTTGGAATGACACATCAATTCATCATCTTATCATTATCACATTTTTAAAATAATACTTCAAGCATTTATCTTTTTTAAAAATGGAGTGAAAAAAAGAGAAGATGTACTTGTGAAATACAAATGTGTTATTTCATATGACTGAGATTTTGACATTTACACTGACAGATGACATTGATTTTTCATCAACAGAAGTGTATCATTTTCTATATGGTCATACTTAGTATTGACATTGTAGCTTCAGAAAGCATTTATTTGAGATTAACTTTTCAGAATAAAGTAAGTAATGGCAAAGCGTAGCTTTCAGCAAACTTGAACATGGTAACTTTCATAGTTTCAAGGTCAAGTGTTCAGCAGAAGGGCATCAAGTAAAGTTCCATATCCCAGAGTGGGATATTTGGGGCATAAAGAATGATAGCTCCTCTACCAGAAGAAAACAATATCTGTTTCAAATCAATGAATGGCCGAACTTGATAACACGCTATTACAATGGATATCAATATGCAGTAGATCTTGTTTGAGGGACAACTTCTGTTAAGCAACCAATCCATTAAAGCGACGATAATCGAAATCCCTTTTTAACAGCAAAAACTCTTCAAAAGTGAAGGCACTTTGCTAAAAAAGTAAAATCGCAACTAAATCCTACATTGTTGAAACTCATTAGAATCGTCCCAATGAGAAGATTCTAACGAGTTCCAGCAACATAGGGTTAAGCTAGAATTCTGTAATAATTTGTGTATGCAATCAAATCAATCCCTCATATCTTTCCCAGTGTATTTGAAGCGACGATTTTCTGGTTGTCCCTTGAGTGGTCACTTAATATTTACTGTATAGAGAAGATTAAAAGTTGTAACTGGTCTGATAACATCTTCTGATTATCTATGGTCAATTGATGGATCACTGGCCCAGCCCACCTTCCTTCCACAGGAAGTTCGACTTTGATAACAAATGGCGTAATATTGCAGATTTATGGCAAGTAACATGGAAAAAAATGTAGAATAGCCTTTTTGCAGCCTAAATGTCATTACTACAACTTGAATAAGTTGTAGTTACAAAGTTTAAGTTGCCAACCAACGAAAATTCTATCTATAAATGTCAAAGTTCAAAGTTCACTCCCAGTTCAAAGTGCACTTCCAATCGAAATGAATGCTTAGATTGGCCTTTTTTTTATCGACAGCTGTGATCCATCAATTCTCATAATTACTTATTGATTGATAATGACAGTATTAGATTATGAACAAAGATTTATCCACAGATTCATCTATATTAGCTGAGCTGTTTATGTTAGGTGAAAAAATAATGTAATTACCTTTTCTTGCTGAAAATAAAATTAACTTTATTTTGATGCACTTTAGGTCAAATGCTTATACAAGCAAAGGGCAAGGTTACTGAGATAATTTGTCTTTATATATTTACCCATTACCAGATGGCAAAAATTTAGGCTGGTCCAAATTGAAAGGAGGTGTAGAAGACAGTTTAAAGTTTATGCAAATTCAGATTTTTTCAACTTTCTGTATAGAAAACATTGTGGAGATTTTTTACAAAAATTTGGACAGATGGACATACATGAAGCTCATCACAACCTAAAATTGTGTGGAGAATATTATTTGAATCAGTCTGTGACTGGTTATGCAGAAAGAAATCTCACCAATGCAAAATATGGAATGGAGATGGAATCAAGCCAATGTCATTCCTAAAATATTTACAAAGTTAGGTAGAACAGTCATTCTGGAATAAGGAAATTATCATAGGGAAAACATTTTGATCACAATCAACCTGCATAGTCTTTGTAAACTGACCAGGGTCAATACTTTTCACTCAACCAAGGAGGTCCCTTTTATGCCTGATGGGTCACAAATTATAAAACTAACTACCAGATAATAACTTTGTCTAATATGGAAACAATTTTTGGAAGAGAGGGAAAATAGGAAACAAGATATTTTAGAGATTGTTTTTTGGCATAATTCGAATATGGAATCTAAACTTATACCACACAATTAATGGTTTTTAAGACCCCCAAGAAAAAAGCTCTGGAAAACATTGTGGAAAATGAAGAAATTGCTTGTCAGAAGCAATTTCTTCATTATCCACAATATTTTGTTCTAAAAAAGACAACAATATTTTAACATCACCACTAAAACATTACTGAAGCAACTTTTGGGATTTAGAACAGTCTAAGATTTTGTTGTCTGGTAATGAGTAATAGTTAACATATTTGTATAGTGTATATAGCAAAGAAGAGACCATCCTAATATTTCATACACAATACTATTCTACAATACTACAATTCTCTTATTAGAACAATTTAGATAGGTCCAAGTTCAAAGCAATTATGGAATTTCTTTTTTAAAAGTGGATATGAATTGATAAAAAAGATCATGTCATTTAGAAAACATTTAAAAAATAAAACAGGGCTATTGGCCCTGTTGCACTCACCACAGATAAAGGCTTTTTAGTTAAATTCTAGAATAGGGTTATGAAAGAAGAGGGCATCACCATACTTTATACATATATAGGCTTTGTTGCTTGGGATCCAAATGTCATAAAATTTAGCAACGTTTATTTAGCTTTTGTGAAAGAGGACCACAAAGGAACATTTCTAATCCTGTATTTTACAAAATAACATAGTTAGATATCTAAAGTAAACTGCCATGTCGAAGGGCAGCATTCATCAATTTTCTTTCCATAATACAGTATCTATGGTTTCTATAATGGCAACTGTATGGTTTAGCAGTACTACTAGGATAAAAGAGTAATGGCAATAAAAACAAAGGACTCTGCAAATGTTTACAACTGAAAAAGGTAAAATAATGCTATTACTGTATAAAAAACACAAACTTGTTAGTTTTTCAAGCATAAAAAGCATAAGGAATGTTTTAGAATTAGCTTGAAACTTACAGAACTTTTGATGTGTTCGAAAAATTGTGTTATGCATTATCTACAATTTTCTATCACTATATCTTGTTTTCAAAACAATGATCAGGGTCAAGGATAGCTAAGTAATACATCCTGGAATTTTACTGATTAAAACACATTTTTGTCTCTGTTAACGTCTGGGTTTTCTCAGTTATTACATGCCTATAATAACCAGAAAAACCAACATTTATTCAATAATTGTCCATAACTTGGGAGAATTAGGTAAAACAACCAGCAACTACCCTACATTTCAGATAATTATGAGATTTATTTAACAGGTTTTGGTATCATGACTTATAAGTTAGCCAGAGTTTCACATTTCCATCAAACACAAATGGGCACCAACCAGACACTCAGATCAGCATGTACTTCCATAAAGTTTTGATCTGAATTTACACTGTGTAATCTGTACAAAGATTTGGAATGAAAGTTTCTAACAACCAGGAAACATTTTAGATTCCATGTATCCCAACTGCTCAGAATATTTGTTTACAAACATATTACACTGATGAAATGTCACATGCAAGCTCAAGTCTACTAGACATAAAAACTATACTGTTACTCACCCAAGATAAGAAGGTAATTGACCAGTCCAAATACAATGAGGTTGCAGTAATATTTCAAGGTGCATTTAAACGGAAAAATATGTGAAATTTTAATAGGAAACATTGTGGGGAAAAAGAGAGTTGCTGGACATAAGCAATCTCCCTTTTCCCATTATTTTCAAAGGTATTTAATCTAAGGGCATCAAAATGCTAGATTGCATGGTGCAGAATATTCTAAGCACAGAATTTTCTAAGCTTAAACCATTACCAGACAACAAAATTTTAGACTGGTCTAAATTCATAGACGATGAATCTATTGACAAATAACTAGGGATAGAAAAGATTATAGGAAAAGGAGAAATTGGTTATGACAAGCAATTTCTCATTTCCCCACAGTGATTTTCCTGGTGTTATTTCTAAAACAAGTAAAATCCTGGGACAGTGATGGAAAAAGGGTCATCAAAAAGAAATATAATAGGTTTAAGTCAAAGCATTTCAAAATAGTTCTATATAAAACAATGATGATTAAGGATAGATTACCTATGGCTTTCAATCCATGCTGTAGCTCCAGTGTAAAGTTGGTAAGGGGAACTTCATTTGAAGCTGGCAAGATAGCTACTGTGGCAAGATTGGTAACAGAAGCTCTTGTCTCTATACCAGGGGTACTCTCTTGAAATTTGAAATAAGAGATAAATTGTTACTTAATAGTTTGAATTTTAACCCATTACCAGGCAACAAATATATGACTAGTCAGCAAAATTGTTGCAGATGACAATTTTTAGTTGATGAAATTTCATATGTTTTTGCCTTTTGAGTGAGAAAACATTGTGGATAATGAAGAAATTGCTTGTTACAAGCAATTTCTTCCTTTCCCACAATGTTTCCCAAAGATTTTTATAGGGGGCACCAGAAAGTTTAATCGTGCGGGAATGGATTAAGTAGACTGTTAAAATATCTCATTCTACTGTTAAACTTGTAACCAGACACAATACAAACTAATCAAATTTGAGAAGATATGGTTCTTGTATTCAAAACAGAAGAAATCATAGTGGAAAAAGAGAAATTGACTTTGACTATTTCTTACTTGCAAACAATACTTTTCATATTATAATACCTTATTGTTTGATTAAATGGGGTATAACACTACTTTTAACAGTATTTCAGATATATGTCCCGGAGGCTTGAGCACCTAACCATGTATTCCTAGTACTGCCACAAGCCTCCAGCTGTTCATCCCACTTTGCTTTACAATTATCAACCCATTGCTGGGAGACAAATGCCTGAAACCATAATTGCCACTACCGGAGATTGAATCCTGGACCTCATAATTGAGTCTCTGACACGCTGCCGCACTTTAGCAGCAGCACTATAATACCTTAGAAGTACCATAAAAATACATGAGTGTCTGAAAAAGAGCATGCTCCTGTTAACCCATGCCCAAACAACAAAACTTGACCTGTCCAAACTGAAAGAGGTTGCAGATGACAGTTTAACTTTGATGCAGTTTAAATAACTCTGTCTTTTTGGACAGAGAAGTGTCAAAAATGAAGCAATTGCTTGTGACATGCAATTTCTTCATTTTCCACATTGTTTTCTTCCAAAAAAAGTGGGATTGTGCAGGAAAGGGTTAATGCAAATGAAATGAGCATATTCTTTAAAAATATTCCAGCATTGGAAAACAGCATACATACTGATTGAGGGTGTTTATGCCATTTTGAACAATATATTAATCATATCACAGGAAAATTCCCTTATTCATGTACTTCCAGGTATCTCTAGTACTAGTCTAGGGCTCTTAATACTCAAGAACCTGTCACAATGACTAGTTATGAGGCATTCCTTCACCCATTCCCACACAACCTGGCTTTTTTACTCCCCTCAAGAAATAAGCTTCAGAAAACTTTGTGAACAATGAAGAAGTTGCTCATAACAAGCAATTTATTCATTGTTCACTATATTTTCTATCATTAAAGACAAAGAATTCTAAAATTCTATCAACTTGAAATCAACTTGAAATTACTATCTGCAACTTCATTGAATTTGGACCAGTTTAAAATTTCGTTGTGTGGGAATGGGTTAAACCAGGAACCCTCTTCTAAGATTAGGAGTTTGCCAACATATTCACTTAGCCACACAAGGCCCTGACAGTATAGACAGCCTGCATATCCATGTCTGATCTTACTCTATACTTTTTACTTGATATTATATCAAGCATAACTTGAATCACCAACTAGTATCTAATCTTTGCAATATGATATCTAGATTTAACAAATTACCACACAGCAAAATTTCAGACTGGTCCAATTTGAAGGACTATTTCAGTTTTTGAAATTTTAAGTTTTTCAACATTCTTAGGGTAGAAAACATTGTACAAAATGATGAAATAGCTTGTTACAAGCAATTTCTTCATTTTACACAATGTTTTCCCAATTGTCTTTCTTGAAGGGAAACAAAAAGGGTCATTGTATGGGAATGGGGTAAAAGAATACAAACAAGATTACCAGCAATGTGAAATGCATCTCTTGCTCTCATTGAACCAATAATTCTCTGTCCGAGGAGGTGTATCAGTCTCGTTACGACTTGAGGATGTTTTCTTTTTATCACATTTAATAACTCAGAAGGCAATTTGGCTAACTCGGTGTCTCTGAAAAATTTGAACAACAAATATCTTAGTTTTATTCAATCATACAACTTATTAGAAGCTGAACCCCTTAAACAAGCAGAGTTTATTTAAGCCACTTTTTGTAGACCATTAAACCTTAATCACACAAGAAAACTTTAGACTGGTCCAAATTGAAAGAAGTTGTAGACAACAATTTAATTTTTTTTTCAACTTTCATGGTAGAAAATATTGTAGAAAATGAGGAAATTGCTGGTTACCAGCAATTTCTTCATTTTTCATGATATTTTCCAAAGCTTTTGTTAAGGGGGGGGGGGGGGGCATCAAAATGTGTCATTGTGTGGGAATGGGTTAAATCTTTCATCACTCAAACCCCATTTTTAAAACAATACAACAAATACATTTTTCTCCACATGATTGTACATGATTTCAGTTTAAGTTCTTACATATCATTACTTTTATTCTTAACTAGTCTTAAAATGTATTGTAATGTAATGTGCTGAACAGCAGAGATGACAGTATTTTTCAAGTTATGAGTACCTGATGTTGATTCCAAACTTCAAAATTCTTCCACGTTCACAACAATCATCTCCGATCTCACTTTAAACTCTTAAAGAATAAAAAAGAAATTAAAAGCATACCTAACAGCTATTCCTGTGGTGACCCTCTCTTGTTGTGTTAATACCTCTACAATACCCACAAGTTCACCACGCCCATACTCTCCAACCATCTCCTTCTTACCACCACTCAAGGTTAATACAGTCCTTAAACGTCCAGTTAATACTATATACACAGAGTCTGAATGGTCTCCCTGTCTGAAATTTCAAAAGAATTCACATTTCTATGCATGGATTTATTTAAAAAGAAGATTTGAACAATTTTGTAGAAAGACACTATCTTGAAAACTGGAAAAGTATACACCCCTGTAAGACTATATGAATTTCGCAGGCTGAAGGGGGTTAAAACAATTCATAACCAGATTTTATGAAAGTTATTTAATCAGTCTACCCCACTCTGCATTCATCTTTGAGGTACCAATTTTGATTGATTGATTGAATGATTGATTGAGCAGATTAAGCGCCAACATTATTTCAGTTAGATTGCGCTGGCTGATAGCTAATCATTCTTGTCATTTTTCAACCAGCACAACCAAACCAGAATAAGAACAACGTTCTTTCCAAACCACCAGCAACCCATCCCTCTTTGGCTCACAAGTTTGTCCACGGGTGAGAGACAAATCAAGCATGTCTTGATGACTTACACTGGATCAGATCTCTTTTTCAAAATATTTGTATTATAAATGTAGCAATAATGGGATTGTAGCATATTTAGAAATATAGTATTACTAACACTGTCTTACCTAAACAAAGCTCTCCCAGCCTCAATCATCATCCAATCCAGGGCAAAATCAATCTGTCTCACAAATGGTGTTAGTCTAGTTAAGGTGGTACTGGCAACATTTAATACTACAGATGGTTGTTCTCGCATCATTCTGGAATATAGAATATACACATTGTACAGTTTGAAAGTCTAAAGAAATAATCAGTATAATTTGACACACTTTAAAATTTAAGTTGAACTTCCTGTAGGAGCCAATAAGCTGGCCAACAGGATAAGCGGGTGGGGCCAGCGATTGGTGAATTGACGGGTCACTACTGTAAATCAAACAAGAGTTTTTCAGAGAAGCACAATTATAAGCCTGAAGGGGCTTGTCAGTGAAAAACACTTCTTTAAAAAAATGTTTAGGCAAGTGAAAAGCAGGTAATTCAATGACCAATTGAGTGGTCAAAATATTTTTTGTTTCCTGTACAACTAGACATCATAGAGATTCATTGTGGCAAGTCTCAATTCATTCCTATCTAACTGTAAAAGGATTGCACACACACAAAATTACTTACTGACAGACAGAGAGACAGATGTCTGGGCCATAACATAATATGACCTTTCAGGTATATAAAAATTGTTTGGCTAATCAAAAAATTCATTTAGGTCTAAAAGGACTTTGACATTAATGTTAAGTATTTCAATTGATTGAAGACTTATTCAAGATATTGTTTAGGTCGCAAACTAACCATTCATTTTTTTGTCACATGTTACTGAACATAAATTTTGCAAATGCCATTGACAATCTTACTTCCTGGTGAGAATGCAGGGCAGGGCCAATATTCTGTTAATTACCTTGACAACAAACTTAAATTTTTCTTCAGATTCATAATTTTCAATTCCCAATTCTTCAAATATTTTTTTTCAATTGCCTACTTTATTGACTACTGTAGAACTTAATGTCAATTGCCTACTTTATTGACTACTGTAGAACTTAATGTCTGGAAATAGTTAAAATAGTTAATCTTTTTGAAGAGATCTGGCCAAGAACATAAAAAAGTTCATTAATATTGTTCAGATAATACCCATCTCTGATAGAAGTGGTCACCTTAGACACTCAACAAGCATTTACCCTTATCAGTGTTCTCTTTTGAAGACTATTCCGAAATATAAAATAGTCATTCTAATTTGCTTTCTAATCACTTTTATAATACCAACCGTGACTGACATGAGCTGAATCTTACTTTTATCCAAACATGAGTCTGTGAGTAACATTTAAAACTTTTAAACATGTGCCAAGTAATCCGACCAGTCTTCACTAAATTTGCTATATAAGAAAGACTTGAATCTTTTTCAAATATCAACAAATATTCTAAATGTACCGAGGGGCTGTCCAGGCTGCTTGGTATTTGTGCTTCACTGAAGTTTTAACCCATTACGGCACAACAGAATTTTAGACTAGTCCAAATCGAAAGAAGATGCAGGTGACAATTTCAAATTGGTGGAATTTAGAAAATCTTTAGATTTTAAGGATAGAAAATATTGTGTACATTGAAGAAATTGCTTGTTACAAGCAATTTCTTCATCATCTACAATGTTTTCCAAAGATTTTTCTTAAGGGGCGTTAAAGCAGGACTGAGTGGAAATTGGTTAAATTGTGGGAAATGTCGTACACAATTTCATACTTGTGTAACAGATTAACACTTATCACAACATGGCAGGTTATCATTACTTACAAATAAAAATCATTCTTAGAAATAGAAACTACTTTGGACTCCACTTTAGATCTCAGTGTGAAGAAAGACGGTTCTCCAGTCAATACAGCTAATGCTCCAACTATCTCTCCAGGCTGGGCAGAAAACAGCTTTACCTGTACAAAGACACATTTGTAAGAGAAAAATGTCCTGAAAGCAGCTATTTTTCCAAGTATGACATTGACCTATATTTTACTAAATGAAATTAGACTTTTAACCTATTCCCACACAATCCCTCCTTTTTACACCGCTCAAGAAAATAGTTCTGGAAAACAATTTGGAAAATGAAGAAATTGATTGTTACAAGCAATTTCTGCATTATCCACATTGTTTTCTACCCAAAATGACAAATACATGTACTTAAAAAAATTCAGCAATTTCAGATTATCATCTACAATTTCTTTCAAATTGGACTGGTCTAAGATTTCACTATATTATAATAAGTCAATTGATAAATGATTGAACATGAATACTATATTCATGGAAGATGCCTACATTGAATTAAAACTACTTTTCAAGTTACAAGTAAATGTCAAGTTTTCAATTTTCCTTCATGACAATGATTAAAAATATTACTTTACCTTTGACAAATAACCCTCATAATATACAACATGTTGTCTCGTTGAGATTAAAAACTCTGCTAATTCATAATCAGAAATCTATCCATAAATATCACTGTCATTGAATGTTTACAGATATTTAATATCAATTTAAACCTTTGATCAGTAAGTGTCACCCTGACCTTTTAGTTTTGGACCAAAAGCTGTCAAGCAACACATCTGGTATAGAGAACAACTATGCCATTTTCAATCCATTGATGGACATCAGACCTGCAGACAAAAAACTTCTCTTTTTTCCTTTCATATAAGCTCAATCAAAATGATTTTGGTTTTGTTGGCTAGTAATAATATATATGTCAGAGAAAAATTTACCCTACCTCTTTTGTAGCTTCTCCAACATACTGTTGCATCACATTCAATCTACCACTGACCAGAAATATCAAAGAGGCATCCTTTAAAACAAAAAGTATTATGTTATGAAACTTATCTTTTATCAATATAGAAATATTTACAGCGATTTTTTCTTGACTGCTTGATATCTGTGCAGTCTTATCAGTCTTAATCATGCATTCTGTATAAAGCTACTTTTGGACAGACAGCAAATAGTCTTATTTCATTTTTAGCTATTCAAGCAGACCAATGCTGCTTTAAGCATACAGGTATGTGAAATTGACACACGATTGGACACACACTTATCTCCAACAGGAAGGTCAACTTCCATATTCAACAGTGATTTTTTTTTAAAACATATGGCCAGTATTATGAAATAAAAGAATAAAATGATTGGTTGATGACCTACACATTAATAAATGTCCATCAAATGTATGGTGTGGGGACATATCAGAAATATCTTGTGATAACAATTCCATTGTCCACCAACAACATAGGGTTTTGAAAAGAAATAATTAATAAGATTGTCACTACCCACTCCAGGGCTCCATCTGGGAAATTTCATTCTTGCGCAAATGAAATCGCTAATGGCAAAAATTTGGGGCCACTTAGTACCAAAAGTGGAGCCAGATGATTAAGTGAATCAAAGAAATATACTATACTTAAAACAAATAACCTGTTTCTATATATATTATGTTGAATAAATTAGGAAAAGGTGCAAAACGAGAGAAATATCATCTGAAAATAAAATGCCAAGAACACCTCTATGCTGGACGACAGGTCAAAATTTTGGTAACCCACAGTACTTTGATTACTAATGTCCGCAGTACTTTGATTACTAATGTCCGATATTTCTCATTTCTCGGAAATTCACTTGACTTAGTTACTTAAGTCATCAATAGATAAGCAAAATGTTGTCTTTGCTTTTTTGCCTATGCTATTCGGCACTCCAATGAATCTCAAAAAGTGATCAAGGAATAAAGATCGTCAATTTTTTAGCACAAGCAATGGGACTCTCCGCCATCTTGGTTTACATGATGGTTCCCGGCGGGGTGCTGGGAAAGTCCCCAATAACTTGTGTGATGTTAGAATCAATCAGGTCAGCCTTGCGTAACTATTCTGTCTTGATTGACACGGATATGCAATGGATATCAATAGTCGCGTGTCTCCAAAACAAATGAGCGGATGTGTGAATGATAAAGTTGCGCGTCAGTAATCGTTTCAATGGACTAAAAATCCCTTTGCCTTATTTTGAAAGTTGTCTCCAGTAAAATCACCAATTTGCCGAATTTGGTGCCAGAATTTTTATTTTGTCGTATTTGGCGCCATTGGCGATCGGCAGCGGGAGCCCTGCACTCTCACCTGTAATTCTACTCATTTAAAAGAAATCAAGATGGATACATGTTATGTAGTCACCTGATCTCCCTGTTTAATGAGATTAACACCAGCTTTGTATGTATGCAAATGACATCGATCATCCAGTAAACATTCATTCTGAAAGTAGGGTAAGAATAGTAACAAAATTTCCTGTAAAATTGTTCAAATACTTATATTTACCTAATCACTTTTAACTTTTGTCAGTGATAAAATCTATGGATCACAAGCCACTGCACTCTGACAAAGCAGTTTGAAAAATGGTAAAGGCAAGATACATAAATCAGTTTGCCTGTGGATGACCAAACTGTCATCACTATCATGTGGGAAAGCCACAGTTTTGAATGTAATTTTCTACCAACAATAATGTATAGAATGAATGTAGGAGATAAAAATTTAAATTCCAATCAGAATGATTTTTTTTTTATCTTAGCGGTGATTAACTTTACTAATATGTCATCCATACTTATGCATTATGTAGCAATTACTAAATTGCTTTGTACAACTTAACACATTCTTGTTTAATCCCTAGTTTTTACGTCCCTGTGTTTTTACATTTGAGAAAACGTTGTGGAAAAAGAAGAAATTGCTTGTGACAACCAATTTCTTCTTTTCAAAAAATATTTTCTTCTCTGCTGAATGATTATTTTCAAATTTTAATTGTTGTCTGCAAAACCTTTTAATTTGAACAAGTCTGAAAATTTGTAAAACAGAAAAGGGTTAAGCAAAGTTTGTCAATATGCATACAAAAATTAATCTGTACCAAAGAAATTGACAGATTACTGGCCACGCCTACTTACTTCAGAATGAAAATTGGACTTGTAAATAAAATAGCTTTATTCTGCAAACTTTATGACCAGTAATATCAAGCAAAGAGTAAAATGGTACCCTAAATGTTGTAAGTGCGGCTTGAATAATCTACAGTTACGATATTGAATTACCATACCAACAAAAATGCTTATCATAAATGTCCGATTTTAATGTTTACTTCAATCTAAGTAAATGATTTGATTGGCATGCTTTTTGATTGACAGCCATAACCAGTCAAACAAATATTATCTTTAGCAGTCAAATAATTAAGACTTTTACCTTTAACTTCAGTATTTTTGTAAGATCTTTTTTAGCCAGTGCAAGGATTGCTTCATCACTCACATACTCCATATTCACAGATGGTTCCGAGGTTCTCTTCATACGTAATCTAGAGCCCTGTGGTGAGCTTTGGTTGAGTCCTGCATCTTCTGACATCTTAAACAAAGAAATGACGATGAAATATGTATAAGCTTGAGGAGTTCCATCAATCACATTTGTTTCTTGCAGAAGCTTTTCCATGAATTCAAGATAAATTGCAGACAGTGACCAAAAGAATGTAGACAAAGCAGCAGCTATATGCTCACTTCTTCTCTAGACATGCTCAATTCTAATATATGACTTTGAGCTTTGACCATGAAGCTTTCCGTTCTGTTTGTTTTTTTCCTCAAATGGCACATCTACCCATGATAAAGAACAGTTGTGGTACATTATTTCAGAATCCATCCATGATTTTAGGAGCCATGCTTAAAGTTAATGTATGACCTTGAGCTGTGACTTTTACCTTGGAGCTATCTGAATATTTCTTTCAAATGGTACATCAAAAATAAAATTAAAGTTTTCAGATTTCCTAGCTATATTTCTTCTTCATCATGAGAACAAGTTTCTGTTTAACATCTGAAGAACATAATTTTGAATCATTATGCTGCTTTTAACAATCGTAAAGTTGAATTAAATGAAGTCATATGGTATATAAATGAGACTTTGACAGACATTTGCAGCAGTTTTACAACATTTTTTGGGGGAAGTTTTTACACTTTTTTAGGCCTGTGTGGTTTAAAATTTTCTGTTCAATCCCTGGATTTTACATCACTGTGTTTTCAAATTGATAAAACATTGTTGAAAAAGAAGAAATTGCTTCTTTATCCACAATCTTTTCTAATCTACTAAATGATTATTTTGCATATAAAATTGATTTAATATTGTCTTCTGCGAAACATCTGAATTTGGACAGGTCTAAAATGTTAAAAAACAGTAAAATGTTAAAAATATTTATTGATTGTCTACAGAAGCTTTGAGTAATTATATATCTAAAAGAGGGCATTGTGAAAACTCTGATCAGACATAGGGTGATCAGGCTGATCAGAATCCTTAACTTGTTCAAATGTGAAATTGTTTGGAATGTCACATACAGCCTCTATCATGTTTCTTTTTCTAAAATCACTAGTACCAGGACTGTGAAATACCTATCAAAAACCTATTCCCGCACACTCCCGCCTTTTCATGCCCCTTAGATATTATAGTCAAGACAAGAGGGCCGTTGGCCCTAGGGCGCTCACCTGAGATAAAGGCTCTTTTTCTTTCAACAGTCTAATTTCATGTTAAGGTTAGGATTATGAAACAAGTGGGCCACACTTACATATAAAGACTATGAACCTGGGGATCCAAAAGTCTAAATTCCAAGGCTTTAGTGCTGATTTGAAAGAAAGAAAAAACTTTTTCCACCCTCTGGATCCATGGGTTATAATTTCAGAAATAAGAAAGAAGTCTATGAACTGATGCTTCATGCCTATACCCCTCCTCCCCCGGCTCCGCCCCTTGAGACCCAAGGATCATGATTTTAGCTATTTTGTAAAAGTTCAATATACTGATTTTTCATGCAAAATATTAAGGCTCTACACCTTCTGGGTCAGGAGGAGAAGATTCTTAAAGATTATTTTAAAATTTCACTTTTGTTGCCATGGCAGAGTTTTTAACGGATTTCAATTCTTTTAGCTATTTTTAAGGGGGACCACCTAAGGAACATTTCTGCCAAATTTGGTTCAAATCAGCCCAGTGGTTTGGGAGGAGATGTCATTTAAAAATCTTTCTTTATTTCTCCTGGGTCAGGAGGAGAAGATTGTTAAAGATTATTTTGAAATTTCACTTTTGTTGCCATGGCAACCAGAGTTTTTAACGGTTTCAATTTGTTGAGCTATTTTTGATGGGGACCACCTAAGGAACATTTCTGCAATATTTGGTTGAAATCGGCCCAGAGGTTTGGGAGATGTCATTCAAAAAATCGTTCTTTATTTCTATATAACCCCCCCCCCCCTGGGCTCCGTCCGTGGGGACCCGACTGTCATGATTTTAGCTATCAAGCAGAATTTCAAGGCTCTAGGCCATCTGTGTCAGGAGGAGAAGATTTTTAAAGATTATTTCAAAATTTCACTATTGTTGCCATGGCAACCAGAGTTTTTAAAGGATTTCAATTCTTTTAGCTTTTTTGAAGGGGACCACCTAAGGAACATTTCTGCCAAATTTGGTTCAAATTGGCCCAGTGGTTTGGGAGGAGATGTTGTTTAAAGAAATTGTTGACAGACGACAGACGGATGCCAAAGGAAAGGGGATCACGATAGCTTACTTGAGCACTATGTGCTCAGGTGAGCTAAAAACATTGTAAGAATTGAAAAAAATATTGCTTAATACAGGCGATTTATTCTTATACCACTATGCTTTCTAGCAAATATTCCATATAAGGCAGCCATTCTTAGAATGACATTTTGAATGTTGTCTCTTTCAATTTGGATCAGTCAAAAATTTTATCATCTGGAATAGGTTAATATTTACTAAACTACCCTGCAGCTCCAATTTTCAGTGACTTTTCAGATTTGTTAAAACTAGACATTGTTGCAAAGCGGACTAATACCCCCATACAGCACTTGTCCATGTACAAGTGCTATCTCCCAAAGGCCATAAGAAAAAACAGACTTTTTAATTAAAGGGCCATAACTCAGTGAAAAATCTATGGACCATAACCAAAATAGGATATGCACATGTCTGACTTATACTGAGTCTTTCTGTGAAATTTGAATGAAATCCGTCCAATGGTTGTTGAGAATTTGAGCTGACACGATTTTTCACCAAATGGCCATAACTCCGTTAAAACTCAATGGACCGTAACCAAAATGAAATATGCACATCTCTGCTTGATACTGATTATATCAGTGAAGTTTGAATCGA
This sequence comes from Fragum fragum, assembly GCA_946902895.1. Classification (NCBI taxonomy): domain Eukaryota; kingdom Metazoa; phylum Mollusca; class Bivalvia; order Cardiida; family Cardiidae; genus Fragum; species Fragum fragum. The sequence goes on from OX336366.1 coordinate 25,779,408, forward strand.
ATCCATCTAATGGTTGCCGAGAAATTGAGCGGACACAAAAAAGCTACAGACAGACAGACAGACCGACAAGCTGACTCCTATATACCCCCCAAATACATTATCCTTTAATTTGAAGAAGGAAGTCATTTAATAGACGGTTTTCTGACAATATGTACCTGTTTTTTCACCCCCTGCACCCCAGCTTTATAACAAGCAGCATCAAAGTCTGACAATCTCTTCTCTGAATCACTCTCTTCAATACTGCTTACTGATGTCTGTGTCTTTACCACTAGACATAAAAAAATAGAACACAAGTTATCCATACTTTCCAAAATCATATAGAACCAAGTTTTAAAATCCCCAAGCAGGAGATTTTTGAAAGAATTATATGTTTTTTTCTATTCTTAAAACATGTACTAGATCATCTTTAGCAAAGGCAGAAGAAGAAAACCTAAACAGCTAAAAATTTTCATAATCAAATAAAGTTTTCAAAAAGAGTTCATCTTTATGACCTATCAATTATTTTGGCCAAATTTTATGAACATTGAGCCAAAGTAGAGACCTCTAGAGTGTAAATATAGAACTTGTCACTAAGGTCCCTTTCCAGTGTTTTCCCAATAGGACCTTCCCATAATCAATAGGTCTCATTAGTAGGATCTAACAATTATTCTAATCCAGTTAAATGAACATTGGGCCAAAAATATATGTGTATATGAAGAAATTATCAGTAAGGCCCTTTTCCCACGTTTTCTAATAGATCCCTCCTGTTATAAATAGGGTTCATCTTGAGGATCTAACAATTATCTGCCCAAAATTCTTCAAGATTCAGCCAAAACAATGGCCTTTTGAGTTTTAACAAAGAAATGATCACTAAAGCCCCAATAAGCAATAGGGTTTAATTGTCCTAACCAAAGAAAAACTAGGCTTGAGCTTAAAGCCACATGGTCACCAGCACACATGCTAATCATTCAACTGCCAAGGATATCAACAAACTTACAAGGTGGATCAGATTTGTCACCATCATTAGTTTCATATACCCCTGGAACACTCATGTGTCTCTTAGTTGGAATGATCTGACTAGCTTGTACAGCAATACTGTGTATGGAGAGGCTCTTTAAGTCTACATCACTGTGCTGTAAATAGTAAAAAATCAAATTGGTTGGTACATAACCAGATCCAACTAGGATTTTATGTTTAAACAATTACCACACAAAACAATGTTAGACTGATCAAAATTTAAAAAAAAAGATACTGACATCAGTTTCTAGTTGATGAAATTTTGAAATCTTTCTTGTTTTGGGTAGAAACATTGTGGACATTGAAGAAATTGCTTGTTACAAGGAATTTCTTCATTGTCCACCATATTTTCCAAAGCTTTTTCTTGAGGGGCATAAAAAGCAGGAATGTGTGTGAATGGTTTAAAAGAAAAGAGAATGAATGAAAAAGTGTTTTCTTTTTCTTCCATAATCTTTAAAGGTTCAAATAAATCTCATATGCTTCAGACAATATGAAGCTTTGCCAAAACTGAACTGTTTACCAATGAATTTAATACTGTTTTTAATAACAGATCAAATTGAGATGATGCAAAGAATTCATTTTCCATTAATTCAAAACATATTTCAGACAAATTCTTCTGTTTTGATATTGCATTAATCTCAAGGAAGTGAAAGTTCAAAAATTACAATACTCACAAAGTTTTGAAATAATACCCGAAAGGGTGTTTCCTCAGTGAAATCTAAGAAAAGGGTCAAGGGTCAACTCAACAATGAGTATAAGTAAAGAACAATGTATTACCCTGTTGATTAGTTCACTGCTCAAGCCCAAGTAATTATGTAATGCTGTAAATGTTACCCTTTGTAATCTGACCATAATCACCTGAAGAAAAGAAGTGAGATATTTTATGATAAAATAAATTTTCCTTTCAGCATAGCCACAACAAACTTGAACGGCAATGTATAAAAGTGATGGAAACATATATAATGCTACAGCTTCAAGATATTCTATGGTAGTATCAAACAAGAGCAACACATGTGGATGCCAACCTTTGGCTGTTCAAATGCTTGATGGTAAGTAAAATTTCTAAGTAAAAGAGGGGGCATAACTTGTTCATAATACATTTACCGATATCCCCCTTGTTGGTATAGATTGGTCTTTTCATAGTGAACCTTGTGTTCCAAAGTTTCAAGTGAATGCCTTTCCATGTTTTCACCCTGGTGATGAAAGTCACTTTACCATCCACCATTTCAAGTTGGGAGCATTAAAAAATGATGAAATGGTATTTTCATGTAAATCTTAGAGATTCCTGTAGATACATCAACTTTGAAATCAAGATATTGTTGATCCTACACTACCAGCATTTGTAAGTTGTCATATCTGGTCTTTTCTACCTATCTATTATTCTATAAGCCATGTTTACAGTAATAAAACAAGGCAGTTTGACTAATGATATACAGTCAAATTTCATTTACTTGAACACAGGAATGCCCGAACACAACGGAAATTTAAAAACAAGAAACTTGGTCCCCACAAAAAGAATTCAAGATTCATAGTGTTCAACCTCAGAAAACATGCACACAGAAAAAGTCAAACTCTTTTCAAAGTCCGAAACGACAAATCACTATACATTTCATCTGAAGCAGTCGAACAAAGGGTTGCCTGATAATCATAAACTGATTTTTTAGATGTTTTATGAATTTTCACACATTTGATTTGTTATTCTGTTTATGACACCTTTATGTCAAACAATTCACTGTGTGTAATAATAACCTTTTTCAACAAAAATTATTTAAGGTTATTTAATTGAAATTTTCTTATCAATTCCAAAACACCTTCAGAATTTAAGTTATTCAACGCGAAGGACCGCAACTATCGAAGGCTGCCGATATTCTTGAAAAGAAACTTTATGGCACTTGTTGTACTTGAAATGCATTTTGCCCTTTTCAGATAATATATACAGGCCACATAAGTAACCTCGATTTATAGAATGAACATTGAAAATGAAGCAAATATATCAATATGCATGTTTAGTACAATTAATTTTGTTTAAGTTTATGATTTCTTAAAAAACGTTGGTAAATTCCTCACAGTGAGTTTTGAAAACATTTATGCATATGTTAGATTCTATGAAATTCAAAACTGGTCAAGCAAGTAAGTGAACTTATTTTCGGACACTTCTTAGCTAGGACAATTGATTGAGCCTTATCTGATCTTCGGATCAGTCGAACTTCCGAAATCTTTAGCAAATTAGCCAGTCCCAACGTGTTCGTGCCACTGAAGTTTGACAGTAATAGGTAAATTGTTTTTTTGATTTACAGTGCAGATCCTTCAATTAAAAAGACAAAATTTCTGTCAAATAAAAATGTTATTTGTATAACCCTGACAATCTGTCAAATAAAGATTTTACCTGTACAACCCTAACAAGTGACTCAGGAAATCTGTCAAATAAAGACAGGAATGCCGTGGCTGGTAATCTACAAGTACAAGACGATACATAATTGTCAAATGCTAATCAGTCAAATATCCATTACCTCTACAAACCAGGGTTTTTACGTCAAAGTGATTTTCTACTTGAGAAACAAGCAATTTCTCCTTTTCGCACTATATTTTCTACCTCATAGGATGGTTTCATTTCAAAATTCATTTAATTTCATTGACATCTGCAACATCTTTATACTTGAACCAGGCTAGAATTTCAAAAACAGGAAAGGGCTTAGGAGATTTGTAGTCGGACCATCGGATAATAAAATGATAGGCCTGTTACATTATTAACAGTTTTGCCTTAACCAAATATCTGGGTAGTAAAATGGCAAGATTGTTTTGGAATTAGTGAATCTAACTCGCTTTTGATTATTTTGCAGTGCAGGACATTAGCTCTGTAGGTTAAAAACAGTTCCCATCATTAAACTTGGAGATAAGATACTAGATCTATTCAACTATTACCAAGATGCCTTAAATTGAGATAAGAATTATATATTCCACTTGAAAACACCTAAACTAAGTCACTTACTTCAGAATTGTAGAGTCAATCACTGCCCTAGCACAAACAGTTTTATAAGGATGTGGGTTACCCTGTAAAAATAGAATAATATTTACCCAATCAAAAATATTCAAAGCATTCTCATCCCAATCTTTCTATCTTATCTTATTTTGCATTTTACCTTGAATGTGAAGAGTTATAATTTATACAAAGATTTAGGTCCTATCTTACAATTAACCAATTGCGGCTGTCAATCAAAGAATCGGTTGATGAATCAAATCATTCATTCAACTTGAATTGAGCTTTGAACTCTGACATTGACCATCTTTTTTGTGTAACTTTTTGGTTGGGTTTGCGACTTTAACATCATAACTACAGCTTATTCAAGCTGTAGATGCCACATTTAGGTCTCCAACCAATTATTCTACCTTTGTTACTTGTTACTTGCCATAAAATTTGCAAAATAACACTTTTCAACTACCTGTCGTAGTCGATGGGTGTTGCAAATGGAGTAAGTCAGTTTTCACTTTGATTTCCCAAGTTTTTTTCTTGAGAGGTGTATAAAGTGGGAGAGTGGGGGAATTAGGAAAGTAAGAACATATGACATCACCAAGGCATTCCAATTTTACACAAATGTATCAAAACTACCCATCCTATGCAACTTAGTCAATTCATTTTTTCATAATCATTTCACTGCTTTTACTTACTGTTAAACAATCCAGAATGCTTAATAAACTATGGATACTGTCTCCTGTAAAAACTTCCTTCACCAAGTGTTCTGATCCCTGCAAATACCAAACAATATATTTTCTTCCATTAATTTGATGGAATAATAAACTGATAATTTGACCAATAGAAAAGAAAAATTATCAAAATACTGATGTCAAAGTCAGGGGAAGTTTCTACCAACCCTTAACCCTCTCCTGGTTAATCCCTGCTTTTTTCGTCCCTGTGATTTTATGGCTGAGAAAGCATTGTGGAAAAAGAAGAAATTGCTTGTAACAAGCAATTTCTTCTTTTTCCACAATATTTTCTTCCCTATTGAATGATAACATTTCACATAAATTGGACTTTAAATTGTCGCCTGAAAAAACCTTTCCATTTGGACCAGTCTAAAATTTCAAAAAACAGGAAAGGGTTAATTCAATTCCTGTGCTGAATGTGGACTCTGATCAACAAAAGCTGCTAATGACCCCAAGCACAAAATGTTACCAGACCACGAAAGTGAGTTCAAATTAAAACCTAAGTGTCATATGGGATAGAAAAAATAGTGAGAAAAGAAAAATAGCTTCAAACAAGCAGTTTTCACTTTTTCACATTGTTTTCCGCAATGCAATATATAAACCGCCTCTTTTTAAATCTTACTAGTAAATTTTCACATGTTTTTACTCTTTGGCAAAAAAGAAATGAAAACATCTGTTTGAAATATCAAAACATATCTTAACCCTTTCCTGTTTTCTGAAATTTAAGACCTGTCCAAATACAAAGGTTTTGCAGGAGAAAATTTAAAGTGGGTTTAATTTGAAAAATAACCATTCAGTTTGGTAGAAAATATTGTGGAAAAAGAAGAAATTGCTTGTAACAAGCAATATCTTCTTTTTCTACAATGTATTCTCAATTATCTCAATGTATTCTCAATAATCACTGGGACGTAAAAACCAGGAATTGAACAGGAAAGGGTTAAGGACCATTAATCTTTTTTTAAATGGAGTTGTTTAAATTTTTGATATCTGAACATAGTAAAATTCTTACCCCTTCTTGAATGTAGACATTAATTTTCCCACTCTGTACCACATAGATAGAATCATCACTATCACCAACTTTAAATAGGTAACTACCAGCCGGTATCTGCTTGGCCTCCATGTGTTTACATAACTCTAGAAATAATGGCTTCTCAAAATGACCAAATACCCTGAAATAAAGACATCAGCTTTTTAACCACATCAACACTTTACTGTTCAACCCCTGGTTAATACGTCCCTGTTTTTATGCTTGAGAAAACAGTAGAAAAAGAAGAAATTGCTTATTACAATCAATTTATTTTTTTCGACAATTTTTTCTACCCTACTGAATGGTAATTTTCCACATGAAATAGATTTTGAATTTGGACAGGTTTAAAATTTTGAAAAACAGAAATGGGTTAATGCAGGGTTCAACTTTAACACTAGCCCTCCAGCCTATTTCTATGAGAGTTCATTGAAACCAGATAGGCAGTTTAGGTGGGATAGATTTTTAAAGAAATTATTTTATCTCTAAGTAAAACATAGTACACAAACTTTTAGGTACAGTAATATTATAGCTGTAATTGACAATAATCATTTGGAATGTACTTTACAAAAAATAAGCAACATCTATAGGAAATAATCTATGGGAAAAGAAGAAATTGATTTTCACAACAAATTATGCTCATTCCTGTGACTTAAGTTTGGAATAGGCGCAGTACGCCAGTACTATTCCTTAAAATGTCTTCTAAAATGTCTTCTATATAGAATAACTTATGTAGTAATTGTGCAAAAAACAGCAATATGGCAGTACAGATTTTCTCCACTTGTCCCTGATCAATGAAGAGGTAATATTCTTCTTGCCCAGATTTAAAATGAACTTATCCACAAAACAGTGATGAGATAAGTTTTCAGAAAGAATTGTTGCTAATTAAGAAAATACTCGAGCTCAGTATTTTCTTCATTAACAATAAAATTTCTACCATTCAAAAGCATTATAATAATTTTCTACCCAGACAATTGGCCTTTAAAAAATGTTCTTGTCTGCAAGTAGAAAAGCCCATGTTGGCCAAGCCAGGTGTGGGAATACCACATCCCTGTAGAAAAGGTGTACAAAAATTCAGATCTGATTGTCAAACATCCAAACCAACTTTCATTTTCAGTATAGCTTTCCTTACCTCACACTTCTAAGCATGTAGAGAACTTCAGAAGGAATTCTATGATCACCATCATCTATTTCATTTCCATCTTCTTCAAAAAATGATTTTGGAGGGCCCTTGATTTGTAACATTGGTTGGGAGGGATCTTTCTTCAATCTCAGTATCTTTGAAAACCTGATAAAGAGCCAATTAAATATGGCATATTAGCTATCATTTCACATATTTAAAGACTTTGCAATGAACTAACAAGAGTGTCGACAACATAAACTCACCCTTCTGGGTGCTTTTTACAACAGTGTTAAAGGTAAAGGGCAGGTGGTCACAAAGTAAAGGCTATTGCCTAATACCCTGCATGCATAAAATATGAGCACCCTTGGATGAAAAATGACTAAATATATATATAAGTTACAGTTTTGAGTTAAAGTTTTTTATAAAGGGTCACAATCACAAACAAGAGGACCATGATGGTCCTATATCGCTTCCCTAAGTATGATGACTAAAGGCTTTATGATATTAACAAAATATCAAAGCCCTGCAACTATTCATTTTGGAGAAGTTTTTTTAAAGATTTTCCATTTAATCATAGGTTTATTGAAGATCCTACCATTTAGAGCTAATTTCCAGAGTACGGTAATTCTTTGAAGTATTTGGGTAGAGGGTCAATAGATGATAATTTATACATAATATCAAAACTCTAGGCCTAATGGTTTAGAAGGAGAAGATTTTCAAAGATACCCTTCTTTATTCCTTTCTAAAATCTTAGATTGAACAGAAAATGGCTTATTATCAGAATAGGGTAATTCTATGAAGAATTTTGGTAAAGGGTCAATAGGTTTTAATACACACCAAATATTAAACTCTAGGCCTTATGGTTTTGGGGAAGAAGATTTTCAAAGATTTCCAACTTTATTCATATGCAGAATCAGGGATCACACAAAAAAGGGCTAACTTTCAGAGTACGGTAATTCTTTGATGTATTTTGGTAGAGGATCAACAGCTGATGGTTTGTACCAAATATCAAAGCTGTAGGCCTTATGGTTTGGGAGAAGAATATTTTTAAAGATTTCCTTCTTTATTTCTTTGTAAAATCAGGGATTGCACAGAAAAGGGCTAATCTTCAAGAAATGGATGTTCTTTGAAGTATTTTGGTAGAGGATCAATAGACATTGATAAATACAAAATATTAAAGCTTTAGGCCTTATGCTTTAGGAGAAGAAGATTTTTAAAGATTTCCTTCTTTAATTCTATGTAAAATCAGGGATCGCACAGAAAAGGGCTAATTTTCAAGATATGCTAATTCTTTGAAGTATTTGGTAGAGGGTCAATAGATAATGATTTATACCAAATATCAAAGCCTTAGGCCTAATGGTTTAGGAGAAGATTTTTTAAGTTTTCTAACTCCATTGCCATGGCAAACAAAGTTCTTCATGGATTTCAATTCTTTGAAGTATTTTGAAAGAACATTAACTAAGGATCATTTCTGTGAAGTTTGGTTGAAATTCCATGGTTAGTTTAGGAGGAGAAGATTTTTTTGTTATTGTGAACGGACAGACAAATGGACCGATGAACACATGGGTAAAGATTACAACAATAATACAGGACAATGTTCTGTAAAACAATAACAAAATTAATTCAGCAAAGATCTTTCGACATTTTGCTATTTGTAATACTTAGAAAATAAGCTCAGCCCATAAAAAGTTGCTGTTGTTATCAGACAATCAAAATTGTTTGAAAGAATAAAGACTTTTAACCAAAGAATATGCTTGGGAAAGAATTATGACGGGTTTTTTAATAACAAGAGGGCCGTTGGCCCTGGGGCGCTCACCTGACATAAAGGCTCTTTTTCTTTCAACAGTCTAATTTCATGTTAGATTAGGATTATGAAACAAGTGGGCCGCAATTACATATAAAGACCATGAACCTGGGAATCCAAAAGTCCAAATTACAAATTCCAAGGCTTTAGTGCCGATTTGAAAGAAGGAAGAAACTTTTTCGATGGGTTATAATTTCAGAAATAAGAAAGAAGTCTGTGAACTGATGCTTCATGCCTATACCCCCCCCCCTGGGTCTGCCCCTGGAGACCCGAGGATCATGATTTTAGCTATTTTGTAAGAGGTCAATATACTGATGCTTCATGCAAAATATCAAGGCTCAACGCCTTTTGGGTAAGGAGGAGAAGATTCTTAAAGATTATTTTGAAATTTCACTTTTGTTGCCATGGCAACCAGAGTTTTTAACGGATTTCAATTCTTTTACCTAATTTTAAGAGGGACCACCTAAGGAACATTTCTGAAAAATTTGGTTCAAATTGGCCCTGTGAATTGGGAGGAGATGTCATTTAAAAAATTGTTCTTTATTTCTATGTAACCCTCCCACCCCTAGGGCTGCGCCCCTGGAGACCGGAAGATCATGATTTTAGCTATTTTGAAAGAGGTCAATATACTGATGCTTCATGCAAAATATCAAGGCTCTACGCCTTCTGGGTCAGAAGGAGAAGATTTTTAAAAATCATTTCAAAATTTCACTTTTGTTTCCATGGCAACCAGAGTTTTTAACGGATTTCGATTCTTTTAGCTATTTTTAAAGGGGACCACCTCAGCAACATCTCTGCAAAATTTGGTTCAAATTGGCCCAGTCATTTGAGAGGAGATGTCATTTAAAAAATCGTTCTTTATTTCTATATAAACCCCACCCCCCTGGGGCTGCGCCCCTGGGGACCTGAGGATCATGATTTTAGCTATTTTGAAAGAGGTCAATAAACTGATGCTTCATGCAAAATATCAAGGCTCTATGCCTTCTGGGTCAGGAGGAAAATATTTTTAAAGATTATTCTAAAAATTCACTTTTGTTGCCATGGCAACCAGAGTTTTTAACGGATTTCGATTCTTTTAGCTATTTTTAAAGGGGACCACCTCAGCAACATCTCTGCAAAATTTGGTTCAAATTGGCCCAGTCATTTGAGAGGAGATGTCATTTAAAAAATCGTTCTTTATTTATATATAAACCCCACCCCCCTGGGGCTCCGCCCCTGGGGACCCGAGGATCATGATTTTAGCTATTTTGAAAGAGGTCAATACACTGATGCTTCATGCAAAATATCAAGGCTCTATGCCTTCTGGGTCAGGAGGAGAAGATTTTTAAAGATTATTTTAAAATTTCACTTTTGTTGCCATGGCAACCAGAGTTTTTAACGGATTTCAATTCTTTTAAGTATTTTTGAAGGGGACCACCTAAGGAACAAATATAGTTCAAATTGGCCCAGTGGTTTAGGAGGAGATGTCGTTTAAAGAAATTGTTGACGGACGACGCACGCCGGACGCCGGACGGACGCCGGACAAAAGGCGATCACATAGCTCACTTGAGCACTACGTGCTCAGGTGAGCTAAAAAGGTTTTTAGAGGTTTTTCACTTTTGTTGCTATTGAAACTGAATTTCTTCATGGATTACAACTCTGTAGAGGAATCAGAAAGAGGATAACTACAAGAACATCTTTACAAAATTTATTTCAAATTTACCCAGTGGTTTTTGAGGAGGATATGTTAACCCATTCCCACACAGTCCCACCTTTTTATGCCCCTCAAGAAAAAAGCTTTGGAAAACATTGTGGAAAATGATTATCCATCATGTTTTCTACAAAAAAAATTGAAAAAATTTGAAATTCCATCAACTTGAAATTGTCGTCTTTCAATTTTGACCTGTCTAAAATTTTGTTGTGTTGGAATGAGTAAACCCATTATAACAATTTTTTTAATTATTTGACTGGTCCAAATTGAAAGAAGTTGCTGACAACTATTTAATGTTTATGAAATTTCAGATTTTTTCAACTTTCTGGGAAGAAAATATTATAGAAATGAAGAAATTGCTTGAAATTGTTTTCCTCGTGGGGCGCAGCAAGGTGTCATTGAGAGGATATGGGTTAGTAGTTCTGTTGGCCTTTAGTTAGAAAAGATAAAATTCAGAGCCGGTCAGAAAGATATAGGGTCGAATCTATCTTATGCAATCGGTCAAGGAACTTGCTAAAATTGCCTGCTTAAGACAGGTGCTTGCTTATTACGTCGGCCTGTCACGGTGATGGCTGGATTTTTTAATAAAAAAGGATTGGGTTTCTAGAAAGTCTTCATTTTCATTGTGAATAATAAACAAGAAAATAGCCCATTTAAACATTATTTGGGTAAGAATACCAGAAGGTCTATATGCTCATGGCTCATGAAGTCAATAAGATTATCCATCCAAATTCAAAAGGTTCAAATCTGATTAAATCACTTGAATGGTCATGATAATTTTTGGCAAAGATGGAAGAATTGACATAATATCAGCTGGTCAGTTATGGATCAGACTGCTTGTTAACGTTGATAATAGCATAAACACTATATTTCAATCAAATACCAATTAGAATTAGTCAGAATTAGTTCTTGAGCTTGTTTGTCACTCATTCCTCATCTCTAAAACTGCAAACAAGCTCTGTAAGAAAACGAAACTAAATAACTTTCCAAGAACGGTGATTTAGATCGTCATACTTGATTAATCTTTATTGATAAGTTTCAACAGTATACAGTTCAATTACTGAATTAGAGCAGTGTCTGTATCAAAACAATGCAGTTAGATGACTTAATAGTTATTTACAAAACACCTGTTAATTGGCGACGCATGTGAATGTTTATCAGATTTAGTCACTTGAATAGATAATCCAAAAACAATGCTGCGCTGTGAAAATTACTTATCCTTGAAAATTGCCATGAGCCCTAAAATTGGTCATAAACTCAGGTAATTCAAAGAATGGGACATGATTTTAACGGCCGTTGACCACATTTTAGAGGTGCTTGTTGAATACAGGTAAAATTTAATGTAAAATTAATCGGGGGACATTGAACTTGCCGTTTAAGACAGGTACATGCTGAATGGAGCCAACAAGATAACCAGGTTTGACTGTATATGATGGTGTAAAACTATAATCACTTACTTTTTAGCCAATACTAGTATTTCTTTTCTTTTCAGATTAAGTCCTGGCCTAGCCTTCCCCTGTCCAAGACCAGCAGCATTAATTGTGTTTCTGGAAAAACTGCTCACCTGAACAAACAATATACACACGTGGGATTAAACTCGAACAAGTGACTACATCTCAAAGCAAAAAAGCAAAAAAAATGCTTAGCAAAACTTAATGTGTCCTAGTTTTACTTTGTCAGGGAAATCACTAGTACTTTTGCCATATAAGTGGTCTACCATGAAATACCCTTACAAAATCTAACTTGTGACTTCTTATTGCAGTGTTTATAATCTTCTTTAGAAAAATGTTTCTGTTTATGGGCAAGAAAGCAATTGATAGAGCATTTATTTACAGTTGCTTTTGATTGCTGTCTTCCTTGAAGACCCTACACTTGGTATTGTTTAATCAATATTTGAAGTATTGAACTTCTAATAATATTTCCTGGTATATTATTGCAAATATTGAAAAAAATAAAATAAAAAAATTAGGAATTGCCATGCTCTTTTTTTGTATTTTGACATTGTAATTATCACTTTTGTTAACTATTTTCCACTTTATTCACTATAGAAACCTTGTAAAGTTTTCATGGAAAAGAAGAAATTTCTTAAAATATTACTCCTTTTCTCATAATGATTACTATCTTATTTGACACATCCTTATAAAATTTAACCACAATTTGAAGTGTTGTTTTCAAATTCAGACCAGTCATCAGGAAATGGGTTGACCTTTCTGTTCAATTGGTTGGAAGCAAAGGCAAAGCTTGTAAAAGGTTAATCAAAACTGTGGCAAAATGAAGTCTAAGAAACTGGTATTTAAGAGTTAACTCATTCCCAAACAAGCCTGTGTTTTTATGCACTCCATGGAAAAGCAATTTTTCATTGTTAACAATGTTTTCTATCCTAAAAGAGTAAGACTTTTTTAATTTCACCCAATTGTCATCTGGAACTTCTTTCAATTTGGACCAGTCTAAAGTTTTGTTATGTGTAAAAAGGGTTAAAGCTATTCAATCAATTCTAACAGAACCTTTAGCTTTGAAAAATGAAATTCAGTTCAACATCTTAAGAAAGGATTGAAACTGTTTTCTCTTTAATTTACAAACAATGAAAACTGTTGCTAACAATTTCTTCAAATTTGGAGCAGTCTATATGTTTATGTCAGACTATGGGTAAAATTTAAATCATCAGAGAAGAATTAATCTATCAACCCATTCCCACACAACACATTTTTAGACTGGTCTAAATTGAAGCTGCAGACAATAATTTCAAGTTGATGGAATTTGAAATTTCATCATCTTACCAGCAATTTCTTCATTTTCCACAAAGTTTTCTAAAGCGTTTTTCTTTAGGGGCCTAAAAAGGCAGTTTGTGTTGAAATGGATTAAATGCATGCCTTAACAAAAAACAAAAAAAAAACCAAACACAGACACCCTATTTTTCTTAAAACAGCCTACAGTGAATAATTTAACATTACTTGTCTCAACATTTTGCGCCCATAAAACATCACTTTGTCCCTCTTTCGGAATCTGTATTTTTTGGATCCACCACTCTGGCTGGGTGATGCTGTTAATATAAAGAAGAAATGTACATTTGTACACTATAATAATGGCAACAGTACAGTACAAATAAGACATAGAGCAAAATTACAAACTTTTCTCTTTTATATGAAGAATGTTCATATCAAATTACTTCATTTCATACCTAGTTCTTGAGATCAAAATCCCAACAATTTCAACAATGCAGTGGTTGATTTAAAGGGGGTCATGGGTATTTACACCCCCCCCCCTTTCAAACCTAATAATTCCAATTTCATTGAGGGAGGAAAACAAACCCTCATTGATAAGTTTAAACCCTAACGAAATCCATGATCCACCATCACCATGACATAATTGAACTTGTATTACAAAAAAAGTTATGTGACTCTTATGGTTATTTTGAAGAAATCATGAAGTTATACAGATACTATATCTATTCTATAATGAATTTTAAAGTACATTTTACGTCTACAAAACTTACTCCAACTTGTGTTCTCCAAACTTGACCTTCCAACACATCATGTAGTCAGTCTCGCTCATTAGAAGAGAGACATTACCAGGAAAATCTATCTTAGGACTTTATGATTGGTTTTAACACTTACATTTCTGTCTTAACTTCCATAGTCCAAAGCCAACAATGATCAGAGTTGTTATCACAGCAACAGACACGGCCACAACAATATTCTACAATAGATTCAGATTTTAACTTGCATTAGCATTTAACCCAATTCCACAATGTTTTCCTACCTTATTTTCTCGATGGGGGCATAAAAATTGCAATATTAAGTATGATTGGGTTTACTTACAAAATAATGATTGAAGAAAAGGAAATTTAGATACCAAAACTGTTTTGTTATATTTTAATGGCCCTTTTTTGAGGAAAGGAAGAGTTTGTGACTCAAGAATAAGGTAAGATGTATGTTTAAAACAAGGGTCCTTGTTAAGGGTTACCAGTCAACTCAGCCTATTGATTAACTTGGCTCGGTCAACTCGGCATGGTCAACTCGGCCCTAGTATATAGTAATGCAAGTATATTGTGTAATATATTTGAAACTATTGTGCAATTAATAAAATAAAAATTATTTTTCATTATTATTCTATTGTTTTAATATAGAAACGTAATTTTTTTTGAATTGCATCGATTTAAATGATCGTGTTTTTTCAATGTACATTTTAATTGACAACGATCTAGATAGGTTTTACTAACAACTGATTGATGATGGACATTTATCAGGGTTTTCATTAGTTCCCTAAAGTCAAGAGTCATTGACCCTTGAGCCAAAATTTCAAAGAGTCAAAATTGAAATCCCAAGAGTCAAAATGCGATATGCCCCCCCCCCCCCCCGGAAATTTAGAAAAAAAAGGTTTTAACTTTTTTTGCAATAGTGCCTTAGAAGTATTTATTTATTAATTTTTTTGGCAACAGTGCCTTAAAAGTGTTTTTTATTTTTATTTTTTTAGCAATGGTGCCTTAGAATAAACTCTGTCTCAGATTGAAACATTTCTCCAATTTGACATTACTCTACTTTTCAATATAAGGTGAATATTGGGGAAAGTTTAGTATACATTATTAATTTGAATCAGTTTTAGAAAATCTCAAGAGCACTAAGAGGATTAAATTATCTTTATTTTTCATAAAAAGTAGTGCCGATTTTATGCATGAAAACCAATGACATTTCTTGGGCAACATTTTCTTTGGTTTCATTTTACTTCTTGATTATATTCTGTGAGTTTTTTTTTATAAAGGAAATAGCAAATAAGTAAATTTCAGTAGGATTAGAACTCTGAAAATGGGTTTCATCATTAATTTCACAGGTGTCAAGTACCTGTCAATTACGATCGTCAATGCATGCCCATCACTCGAGAGTGTTGATTACTAATCAAGCTTGGTGTTATCCTTGATAGGGGTGAATATTTTCATAATCAACTAACCATTTTCCAATAATTTTGGCACACTTATGATGACCATTGACGCATGGCTGGTAATTTTCAAGAGTCAAAATTATGCACTTTGACAAATTCTCGAGCATCAAAATTGCTTCTTTTTGAATTTCTGTGCGTCAAAACCCGAGGTCTTGGGTCAAACGAAAACCCTGTTTATGTATAATTACTCATTAATGTATCCAAAAATAAGGATAAGATTAAAATAAAAGTTCTTTTCTCTTTCAAAAAAAGTCCATACTGAAATTTTACAATTATCACTATATAACATGTATTGGGGCTGAGTTGACTGTGCCAAGTTGTACGATGGGCCAAGATTACCGGTATTTCCCATAATTAGTTGCATCACCTTCACCTCAAATATTGTGCATGTAAGGAAGCTGGAGTTCAGCAAAAATCCAATTTGAATATATCAATCTGAATCGGTTTATATATCTGATGGACATTTGATCTATCTTTTAAGAAAATTCTATCAACTTATGCCAGAAATAAAACTTCAAAGCTCCCTTGTCAGCCTTTAAGAGGTGTAAATCTTTGTAATGTTTCTGAAATTTGTGAAATATTGTCTTTAAGGGTCAATTTTGCATCATGTTGGGTTTTAGTTAAGTGTGCTATAGCCTGTAGTCTCCCATATTCGATCACCCTAAGCTATAAATTTGCCCATATGCAATTACAAAATAATTAGACTTTATGAACTAAACTGAAAGTAACACCAATTCAATTAGAATATTGCAGTACAAATGAAAAACAGATTTATATTGTAACAAAAAATACTCTTCTTTTGTATCCATACACTGATCATGGAGTTCCAAATTCAGTCTCCCATAATCGAGCACCTTAGCAATATACATCCAAGGATCAATGTCACACTTGCAGCATTGGTGAAACAGACTTGAAATAGTATTTTGAGTTATTTGCCATTTATCTACCCAAACTTTAAAAAGCATCTACATGAAAAACAGCATTTGCAAGAAGAGAAAAACATGAACCCCAAAATATTTGTAAGGAATGACAAATGCAAGAGTTTTAAGGAATAATTTGTATTTCTCTGATAAAGTTCGTACATTGTCATTGATAAATGTTGATTTCTTACAACTTGCACATTGTTTGTAATACACAAATTAACTGCAAGTGTGCAGAAATGAAAATGATCGAATATGGGCGACTGCTCGAATACGGGAAACTCCAGTATATAGTATGGTAGTTCTCACAACACTGGAAGCAAACATTCAGTCAAACTGTTAGGTCACAAACGCTTTCCATGTCTTCAAGATGAACTAGTTTTGGTTTTTTTGAAAAACATACTGTTACTTCTTATTATCTAAATATCTTTTTTCCTCAATGATTTGCTTCTATAACAGTGTAAGATAACCGATTTCCTAATCCTATCTCATAAATCAGAAACTTTTCCACCACTATAGTATAGCTTACCAGTGTAATGTCATGCTTAGCTAAGCGTTCAGCAACCTGCCGTTTAATTTCTTCCTCTAATTCTGCTAAACTCTCCTTCAAGTCATCGAGGGGCATTTTGTTATTGAAATCGTTTCAAGTTGTTCTATTTTCTGTTGTCTGCCACTTCCTTTTTCGAGGAGAGCATACAGCAGGAAAGGTAACTCCTCCATGACCATTCATTAGACTAGAAACCTACAGAAACATTTCGTCAAGCTAAACTGGTACCACTGTCGACTTTAAATTGTTACAAGCAATTTCTTCATTGTCCACAATGTTTTCTAAAGCTCGTTTCTTGAGAAGCTTACAAGATGTGTTTTTGAAACACAATGCTACCGCCGCACATGAATTTTTTGGGCATTTGACCTTGGTGTGTGACCTTGACCTTATCACATGACCTTGACATGAGGAGATGCGTATTATGGAGATGTATCATCATACTAAATATGAGCATTGTATCTTGAATTGGTTGTCAGTAATAGGCAATGTTACGTTTTTTGGTTAAGTTTTCAGACAGACAGACAGACAGACGGACAGACAGACGGACAACATCAAAGCAACATACCCCCGATCTTTCGAAACGGGGGCATAAAAAAGCGGAATCGAGTGAGAATGTGTTAAATAGCATGCTTTTTAAATAGTTATCTACAATTTGAATAGAGTTTGTAATGTTCCTGAAATACACAAGAACTACTTTTTTAGCGTAGGCATTCGATAGATTTAGTGGTTAAGCCTCCAGTGGCAGTTTGCACTCGTTGAACTTTGAGAAGTCCTCAAAAATTTTGTCTGTTAACTTAAGCTATCAAAGCTGACGCTTGCTAGCAAATAAAGTAATATTCATCATCCGACATCACACAGTCGGCGGTCAAACATGCTCATCTTTAGTCGATGGTACTTTTATTAGGGCTCATTTATCAATTTAATTGAATCAGTTAAAGTTATAAAATTTCAGTCGTCAAAACAACAAAACTGCTTCACGTAAAATGTTGAAATACAAATTTCACTTCCGGTCCAAATGAATTATTTGATTGGTCGATTGATTTTATTTGATTGTCAAACGCAATCATTTAAATCGAAGACATCAAATTTAAAGTTTTGATACGGTATAAGTGCATTTAATTCCTACTGAAAAATACCGAAAGACCAAATGATTCCGAACGGATGATTTTTAAATGACTAATGCAAATTACTATCTGAAGAAAAAAGTTATTTGAAAGCTTTCGAAAATGGCCCTATTGCATAACTGTTATAGCTAGACCAGGGTGGGTACTTTCAAAGTTCCAACAGAACCCTTTTTAGCATGACGTGTTACACGTACACTGTGAGTTAACCTATTACTACAACAATCGAGGAAAATTTTGAAAATCAAGAGGACCATGACGGTCATTTATCGCTTCCTATAAGTATGATGACGAAAGGTTTTATGATATATCCAAAATATCAAAGCTTTACGCCTATTTGTTTTTGAGAAGAATATTTTTAAAGATTTCCTCCTTTCTACCTATGCCGTATATCGAAGGTCGCACATTACAGCGCTCATTTCCATAGCACAGAATTTCCTTGAAGTATTTTGGGAGGGAGTCATTAGGCATGAAACATACAAAATATCAAAGCTGTGGGCTAATGGTTTACGAGGAGATATTTTTAAAGATATCCTTCTTTGATCCTATATACAATCAGGGACATCACAGAAATGGGCTAATTTCAGAGTACGATAATTATTTGAGGTATTTTTGTAGAGGGTCAATAGATGATGATTTACACCAAGTACCAACGCTCTAGGGCTCATGGTTTGGGAGGAGATTTTCAAAGATTTCCTTATTTTCCAAAACTCTTACTTCTCTGGGCGCAAAAAAAAAAAAAAAAAAAAAAAAAAAACTGGATTGTGTGGGTTAAATTAGTATCTTTGTTGTCAAAATAGCAAAATCCGTTCTTCATGACGTCTCAAGTCTTATTCAACGGTACTTTTCATCTCGACGCAACTCTAGCGATGATTTAACTCGAACGACACAATCTTCGATTGATACAAATTCAAAGAAGCAGACTTTAATTTAAAATGCACCTGCACAGAAGAAGAATTGCTATGCAGGGAAGAAAACCCCGTGAGATAGGAGGTATTGCTTGAAGCAGACGAACAATTTCCTCTCTTCTCAGTAGATTTTCCTCAATGTGAATCTTAACGGGCGACAAAACAAGGGATTCTTCGATTATTGTTTAGCCCATTTGCACACAGCCCTCTATTTCCCGACCACCACGAAAAAAGTTTCGGAAAAATTGTTGATAATGAAGAAATTGCTAGTAAAAATAATTTCTTAATTTCCCACAATATTTTCTCCCAAGAAAGACAAAGTTTTCATGATTTATCGACTTGCAATTTTCATATACAACTTCTTTCAAATTCGGTCGGTCTGAAATTTTGATGGGTAATGGAGATCAGCAAAAAGAAAATGCGTAAAATTGAACGCGTACTTACTTCCTTGTTTACAGGCCGTCCAATGTAACACCAAATGTCAAATGACAGTTTGACCGCGAGGAAATTTCAGTATGGTCAAATTTTAATAATCGCGTCGCTTTCCTTCGACGTTTATATTTATCAGCATTACCAGCGATACAAAATTTCATACACATGACAAAACCGGACAGAAAATAAAAGATCTCTAACCAGGCGAACTGAGCTCCAACAGAAAGTTCCTTTCTGATTTTGAAACATTTAACTCTTTCCCGTTTTCGGACATTTTAGACAAGTCCAAATTGAAAGATTTTGTAGACGACAATGAAAACTGGATGCAATTTGAAATGAAACCATCCTATGTGGTAGAAAATATTGTGGAAAAAGAAGAAATTGCTTTTTACAAGCAATTTCTTCTTTTTCCACGATGTTTTCTCTAGTATGAAATCAAAGGATTGTAAAATCCTGTATCTGAACGGGAAAGGGTTAAGAGCGCCAAGATGTAACATAAAGTGAAGTGGTTTACTGGCGACCTAAACGTCGTAACTACAGCTTGAATAATCTTTAGTTACGATGCTCAAGTCGCCAAACCAACAAATAAACTCCACATAAATATCAGAATTCAAAGATCACTCCCGGTCTAAATGAATTATTGACTTAATTGACCGTCGCGACCCGTCATTTAGATGCATAGATAGAGTCTAATTGTCAGAAGAGTTTTATGGACTTAATATCTAATGTGTGGTTAAAGGTTCGAGAGAATGCTTGGCGGTTTCCTAAATAATATTAACCCTTGACATGCTGATTTCACAGTTTTCAGGCTAAGCCGTCTTCAAACAGTACTCCACGCACACACGCACAAAAACTTGTTCGAAGTACCAGGCGAAATATGATTCACTTGTCGGCGATCTCAAGATCTTATCGTATTAAAAGTTTAAATCACATGATTTTAGAAAAATAGATGGGATAAGCGAACATGCATTGTGGAACCGGTACCCTTTTATAGATTCAATACAATTCAATGAATTTAGGATATCTGTCATTTTCTTTTTCTTTTGACAATACCTGACTGATTCTTACTTGATAAACTCAATTAACGAATCGCGTCTGTCAATCAACCAGTCGACCAATGAATTCATTCATTAAGAACAAAAATGATATTTGAACTCCAACATTGGCAGCCATTTTTGTTAAGCTTTGCTGCTGGTTTGGTGACTTAAAGGTCGTAACTACAGCTTATTCAAGCTGTAGTTACGACGTTTAGGTCGCCAACCAAATATTCTACTTTTTTGTTACATGCTGCTGGCCATGAATTTTGCAAAATAGCGCCGTTTAAAATCGAAGCAGAACTTCCTGTCGAACTCAAAGGGCGTTGCTAATGGAGTAAGTGGGCGGGCTAGCAATTGGTCGATTTCCTAGGTGAAAGTTATAACAAGCATTCATTGTTCATGTAAGGTGTGCATATTGTCTGTTTGGGATCAAAACCAGGGTGCGCGCTGTCGGTCGCCATTGTTGCCAAAGATAAAACCATTCTGGCCCAAGTATTTTTATTTGCTCGTGGCACACACACACAAAAAGAGAACAGCTTTGTTTATACATATATTGTACTTTGACTCATCTCCGGGAGTAAAATCCGAGGGCAAAGTGTATATAATTGCTCAAAGGCCTGAAATTCGAGTCAATGACGCAAGACCATAATCATCGCCAAACTTAATTATATTTCCGATTAACAGTTCATTGTCAGGCGAATCGTATTGACTTTGTCTTGTGGGCGTGACTTAAAACTTGACTATCGATATTGTCAGCCCGATTAGCTCAGTCGTAGAGCACTTGACTTCAAACCTCAAGATCACGAGTTCGAGCCCTCGGCTGACCATATGAACAGACTAACTAATTGTCTTTCGGATGAGACGTTCAACCGAGGCCCCGTGTGACGGTGCTATCCATCGAGCACGTTAAAGAAGCAGGCGGAGCTCTCAGTAGTTTCGTCCTGTATCCTTGGGCATGTGCTACGGTAGCGACGATAAATAAAAGGAAATACACACGCTCAGTCGGTAGAGCACTTTACTGAAAATTCCAAGATAACGGGTTCGGGCCCTGGGCTGACCATTTCAACTTACAAGTTAATTGTCTTTCGGACGAGGCGTTAAACCGAATCCTGTGTAACTATGCTATCCATCGGGAAAGTGAAAGAAGCAGGCGGTGCTCTCAGTAGTTTCGTCCCGAATCCTTAAACATCTATGGAGGCGTCGCCCATATGCTCATGCTAGAATAGCGACGACGAATAAACGGAAATACACTCATAAATACATACAAGTGTATAATTAATTGGTTAGCCCGATCAACGCAGTTGGTAGAGCAATGACTTCAAACCTCAAGATGCCCTTGGCAGTTTCGCCCTTTATCCTTGCACTATCACCCGTAACAACTAAAAGTCTGCTAGGGGCGTCGCTCATATGGGTATATGCTACAGTAGCGACGATAAATAAGCAGAAAAGAACACACGTGTGATCAATGCCCCAAATAGCTCCTTGTGACAGAAAAACATCTTGTCAACAAAGGGCCAAAACTGCAAGAAAAGTATATGGACCGTATTGCAACTCCATTTCACTATTTCTCTGATCATTAACATTTGTAACTACTGACTATTCAATTTTTCCATAAACGATGCCATAATTTCAGAATGTTGTAAAACAATATTCAAGACAACACTATTATCAAGACGACCACATAGGTCCTATATCGCTCACTTGGGTATGATAGGTTTTTAGATTTCCGTCTTTATCACTTTGTACAATATTGAATTTTGAAACGATTACGATCTTAAAGTGATAGTTTGATTTTTTTAATAGAACACCATATGACTATGCAGCAAGCAAAAATATTTTTGACAGTAATATGCCTAATGTTTTGGGAGGAGAATTTCATTTTTTTCAAGTATGAACTGGCTGCTAAATGTACCAAGACAAAAATGTTACTGTAAGGTCAAAACAATTTGATGTATATGTATTGGTTGAGAATGCACTTATCTAAATGCATTAACCCATTCCCACACAGGGAGAAAAGCTCAAGAAAACATAAAGGAAAATGACAAAATTACAAGATATTTCTTCATTATCCACAATGTTTTCTACCCAGAAGAAAATTATTTTTCAAAATTTAAACTGGAGGCACTTGAGCGCCTGATTCGCTCCATCAGCCTGAATTTATATCATTCTTGAGAAATTTGGCTGATAACCATCCTGCAGTTTGCAAGAATAAGATTTTCAAAATTTCACTATATACCATACATAGACACAAGCTCCCCCATAAAAGCAATAATTTTCATCTGAGCAATTTTATGAAGCAATCTGACAAAGATTCCCTAAAGGATCATTTTGTGAAATTTTGCTGAAAACTAATAATCATTTGTAATCTGAGAAGATTGTAGGTTTTCAGTTTACAATATATGGAAATAAGCCCAATCCATTAAAGCCATGTTTTCTATCCTATTAAAATTCTTTAAATGTATCTGATAAAGAGTCACCTAATGAGCATTCAGTTTTGGTTGAAATCCATCAATTGGTTTCTTGGAGGAAGATTTTTCAAGTTTTCACCATATATGGAAATTAGCCCCGCCCATTAGAGCCATATTTTTCATCCGATCTTAATTCTTTAAAGGAATCTGATAAAAGGTCACCCAATGAGCATTCCTGTAAAATTTGGTTGAAATCTATCAATTGGTTTCTGAGAAGAAGACTTTAAAGGTTTCACCATATATGGAAATTAGCCCCACCCATATAAGCCATCCTTTCATCCAATCGAGATTCTTTAAGTCTGATAAAGGGTCATCCAAGGATCATTTCTGAGAAATTGTGTATAAATCCATCAATTGGTTTCTGAGAAGAAGACTTTTTTAGGTTTACCATATATGGAAATTAGTCCATTTAAGCCATTTTTTCATCTGATCAAAATTCTTTGAAGGAATCTGATAAAGGGCCACCCAAGAAGCATTTTTGAGAAATTTAGTTGAATTATGTTCAGTTCTTTCTGAGGAGAAGATTTTTAAAGTAAAAAATTATGGATGGACGGATGCACGATGGACACAACACCATGACAATAGCTCACTGGCTTTCAGCCATTGGAGCTAAAAACTAACTACAGGCCCTTGTTCACCCGATTCAATTCATCAGCCTGAATTTGCTACTCATACAGGTAATCATTTTTTTCAAACACAAGAGGCAACTCATTTAAGAAAGAATTACTTTAAGGAAGATAAGTTCCTTATACAAAATAAATATTCTCAGTCAAGCAGTTATAATAATTTCCCTTGCATCACTATGTTATCTCGCGATACTTCACAGCAATATCATCAAAACTATCAAAACCTCTTCACAGCAATATCATCAAAACTATCAAAACCTCTTATCTGGCAAATAAATCTAGTCACTCAAATTTTTGAAATAGTTCAAGAGTTGAACTGTAAACTTTTCATCGTTTAACAATAGCCAAGTCATGTGATATTTTTATAGGTCAGATGTAAAGGTAATATGATTTTTAAAATTTGCACTTAATATCATATACATGTATGCATATAAGCCACAACAATAAAAGCCTTGTTCTAAACATATAAAAATTTATAAAGGAATTTGACAAAGAATAAAAATTAACTGAGAAATTAGGTAAAAAATCTAAAGGATCATTTTCATTATATACCATATTATGGAAATCAGACCCATCAATTAAAGTTATGTTTTTCATCCGATCAAAACTCTGAAATCTGATAAAGGGTCAGCATATATGAAAATATGCCCATAAAATCCATGTTTTAAATCCGATCAAAATTCATCTAAGGAATCTGAGTCACCCAAGGATCATCTTGAGAAATTTTGTTGAAATCAATCCATTGGTCTTTGGAAAGAAGATTTTCAAAACTTTTTACTATGTATGGAAATAAACCACATCCAACAAAAGCCATATTTTTCATCCGATCAAAATTTTTAAGTCTTTGAAGGAAATTGATAAAAGGTCACTCAAGGATCATTCCTGAAAAATCTGGTTGAATTCTGCTCCGAACTTTTTTAGGAGAAAATTTTTAAAGAAAAAGTTTATAGACAGACATACTATTTTTTGATACTTGTGTTTTTTTTTTCATTTTATGTTTTTGACATGTTAGCCCCTAAATCCAAGCTCACAATGTCAAACAGACAACAACCCCAAACCCCATATTGTCATCCTGGACAGAAGGAAGCTGATATTGTATGTCTGGTCCAACACACCTAAACCCATATTTGCCATTTTCAGGTCCAGAAGAGCGGAGGCACAACCAGAACAATAGCCCGATGGCATTCATCCACGGGTGCTAAAACAGAAAGACACATTACTTTTGCATAGAAATATGTCAAGGATTCTACAAGCTACATGCAACAAGAACTAAATATTATAGGCTTGTAAAAACATGTAATTGGCCAATCGTTGGCCCCACCCAAAGACTAAGCTGACCACAACAACTGAATCTGAAAGGGAATTTCACTTCAATATTAGACCTAGTTATTTTGCAAACTACATGAACAGAAATATTTACAAAAAGAGTAAATTAGTTGTTTGGTAACCAAAACTCCGTAACTGCAGCTTAAATTAGCTGTAGTTATGATGCTTAACCCTTTCCCGTTTTTGGGAAATTTAGACTGGTCTATATTGAAAGACGATGCAGATGACAATGAAAATAGTGTGCAATTCGAAATTAAACCATCCTATATGGTAGAAAATATTGTCGGAAAAGAAGAAATTGCTTGTCACAAGCAATTTCTTCTTTTTCCACAATGCTTTCTCAAGTATAAAATCGCAGTGACGTAAAATCCCGTGTTTGTACAGGAAAGGGTTAAGTCACCAATGCTTCATATAAATGTTGGGTAATGTCAGAATTTTCACTTCCAGTCTAAATAAATGATTTGATTAGTCAATTGATTTTTGATTGACAGCCACAATAAGTCAAGTGAATAGGCCTTTGATGAGTTATGTACTTTTCCTCTTAACACTTTCTCGTTTCTTGGAATTTTAGACTGGTCCAAATTGAAAGAAGTTGCAGACGACAATAAAAATTGGATGCAATTTGGTATCGAACCATCCTATATGGTAGAAAACATTGTGGAATTATGAGAAATTGCTTGTTACAAGTAATTTCTTCTTTTTCCACAATGTTTCTAAAGTATGAAATCGCAACAATGTAAAATCCCGGGTTTGTACAGGAAAGGGTTAATAGAAATTGATGTGTAGGCAAGCTTTTCAGTACAACAGTAAAAATATTAAGGCCTATTCATGCACATCCTAAAGCTCAAGTGCATGTATCTTGATTTTACAAAAACTGATTTAAATGCAGTAAGACCTTTTAAAACAAGTTGTATTTTAAGGATCTCTGAAGTTGATAATTAAAAGTTTAATTTGAACTGAACAAATGGTCCATTATGGCTCCAGGTTGTTCTATTGAACCACTTAAGTCAGTTCTGAAAATTTGACTTTTATTTATCCTTTCTTAACCCTTTCACAAAATTTTAGACTGGTACAAATTAAACACAGACGACAATTTTGAGTTGAATTTAATTCTAAAATACTTTATCTTTCGTGGTAGAAAACATAGTTAGAAAAAAAATTATTTCTTCTTTTTCAAAGATGACTTTCCCAAGCTTTAACCCATTCCAACTCAACAAAATTTTAGACCGGTCCAAATTGAAAGGAGCTGCAGACGATATTTTCGAGTTGGTGGAATTTAAATTTCCAAGCAATTTCTTCATTTTCCACAATGTTTTCCAAAGCTTTTTTCTTGAGGGGCCTAAAAAGGAGGGATTGAGTGGGAATGGGTTAACCCATCCCCACTCAGTAACGCTTTTAGACGCCCCTAAGAAAAAATCATTTAAAATTGAAAAAATGTCTGTCAAAAGCAATTTCTTCATTATCCACAATATTTTCTACTCAAAAAATCCAAAATTTCATAAGCTTAAAATTGTTGTCTGCTGCTCCTTTCAATTTGGATCAGTCTAAACTATGTCGTCTGGTAATGGGTTAAAAGGCTGGACTGTGTGGATACGGGTTAAAAGAGAAGAGGAAAAGCTAAAATTATCTATAAGAAGATCTTTGAAGAATTTTTCATTCATTTATTAGCTGTATTAACCCTTTCCTGGTTAAACCCTGGATTTTACTTCCCTGGGTTTTATACTTCAGAAAATATTATGGGAAAAGACAAGTGGTTAGACCATGATCAGACTGTAGATATGCGCAGGTTGATCATAGGCCTATATCAGCTGCCAATGCAGAAATATTCCCTGTTCAACATGACAAAGGTTAAGTCTTTGAATCTTCACTATCTGTCTTATTTGTCCAGTCGCGTATCTTTTTAAACTGTTGTCGATACCACTTCATGTCTTCAAGATATAGTCTCTTCTGGAATTCCATATTCGTCTCTCCTTCCAAGCGCTTTTGGAAAATTCCAGTTTTGAACAAGTAGAAATATAAATGTATTGCAACATCTGAAAAGTAGAGAAAAATATGTCTGAATCCATCAGAATATTTAAGACTATCAGGAAAAATAGAAATTATCAACCACTGTCAGTCTGCACTAGTTATCTATGATTGAAAACCTTTTTTAAATTCAGTATAGCCACACATACTATAGACAGGTCAAAAGTAACTTTTCATACAAACAAGAGGCCCATGAGGGCCTGAGACGCTCTACTGGTTATCAAGTTTTCCGTTAAAAAAATCTGATATTTAAGGAAGTTAATTGCTCAAAGAAGAATGCATAAAGAAAAAAAAAGGGGCTTTATCCCCTTTATCATTTTAAGCAACAATCCTCAAGGCCCCTTTTCCCATGTTTCATGACGGATCCACTCCATTTCCAAAAGAAAGTTACCATATGACCCTACAATCATTCTGTGAATATTTCATCAGAATCTGACAATAATTGTGGACTTAATCACATAAACAGGATTGTTTTGAATGAAAATCAATAAGGCCCCTTTTCCTGTGTTTTCTGATGGATTAATTTCATTCCAAAAGGAACTTTCCTTACAACCCGACAATTGTCCTGTGAAATTTAAAAGACAACTTGATAATGATTGTGATCTTCATCACATACACAAGAATGTTTTGAATGATAATCTGTAAGGCACCTTTTCTGTGTTTCAAATTCCATAATTATTCCATGCATCTTTGAAGAGAATCCAATAAAACTGTTGACTTTATTGTGTTAACAAAGATATTAAATTCAAGTTCTCATAAGGTCCCTTTTCCCGTGATATTTTACTGTTGGTTTTATCATTCTATGAAAGTTAAAAGTGAATCCGATGAAATATTGGAAATTCATTATGTTTTCTAGAATATTTAAAAAAAAAAAAATCATATGGCCCCTTTTTACATGATACTTGATGAATTGTACCCAGTTCTGAAAAGAACCATCTAAGTATTTGTACAATCATTCTGTGAAATTTTGAAGTGAATCCGGTGAAATCAAGGGACATCATTGTGTTAACCAGAATATTTAAAAAAGTTTTTCATAAGGCCCCTTTTTATGTGACCCTTGTTATAGTCAGATCCACTGTCAAAATCAACAATTGGAATGATGGTACAATCAATCTGTTTAATCTGTGGAATTTATTGTGTTAATGAGTTTATAATGAAATATTCATAGGGCCCCTTTTCTCATGATACTTTACAGAACAAACCAAATTTCAAAAGGAACAATTCTAATGAAGGTAGAATCATTCTTTAAAAGTTAAAGAGAATCAATGAAAACAGTGGACTGAATTGTGTCAAGAATTTTTGTAACTAAATTTTCATAAGGCCCCTTTTTCTGTGAAACTTAACAAATCGGACCCAATGTACAAAGGAACAATCCTAATGATAGTTTGAAGAAAATGATAAAGACTGAGGACTTTATTGTAATAATGATGTTTTGTAATAAAATTTTTATAAGGTCCCTTTTCTTGTGTCACTTAACCAATCAGACCTAATTTACAAAGGAACAATCCAAATGATGGTACAATCATTCTATTAAATTTTGAAGAGATTCTGATAAAGACTGAGGGCATTGTTGTGTTTATGAGGATTTGGTAATACTTTTTCATACAGCCCCTTTTCCTATGATACTAGACAGATCAGGCCCAATTTGGAAAGAAACAATCCTTGTGATGGTACAAACATTCTGTGAAAGCTCTGGACTTGGTAACAAGGATTTATAAATGAAATTTTCATAAGGCCCCTTTTCCTGTGCTTCTTGACAGTTCAAACCCTGTTATGAAAAGAATAATAGTTATGACCTTCCAATCATTCTGTGAAAGTTTCAACAAAATCTGATCAAAGCTGTGGGCTTTATTGTGTTAACAGGGTATTATTGATTGAATTTTCATATAGCCCCTTTTCCCATGTTATTTGATGGATCTGAACCAATTCCAAAGGGAATTCTTCTTACAAAAGTATAATTATTCTGTTTGAGTATAATGACAACCCCATCTCATCTGTGGACTTACAAGCATTAATTAAGATTTCTTTAATTGAATTTTCCTAAGGCCCCTTTTCCTATGTTTCTCAATGGATCAGACCCAATTTGAAAGGAACAATCCTTATGATGGTACAATCATTATGTGAAAGTTTGAAGTCAATCAGGTGAAATCTAGGGCCATTACATGTTAACTAAGATTTTTTTTATTAAATTTTCATAGGGCCCCTTTTCCCATGAAACTTGATGGATCAAACCTACTTCCGAAAGGAACAATCCATTTAATGTAATAATCATTCTGGGAATGTTTGAAGAGAGTTTGTTGAAATCATGGACTCTATTGTGTTTACGAGGACTTTTTCAATCCAGTTTTAATCGGGCCCCTTTTTCCCGTGGTCCTTGACTGATCATACCAAATTTTGAAAGGAACAATTCTTATGATGGTACAATCATTCTGTGAAAGTTTGAAGTCAATCAGATGAAAACTGTGGACTCTAGAGTGTTAACAAAGATCTTTGAATCAAATTTTAATAAGGCCCCTTTTCCCATGTTTCTTGAGGAATCATATCCGATTCCAAAAGGTACAATCCTTATGATGGTACAATCATTCTGTCAAAGTTTGAAGAGAATCCGTTGTAAATTGTTGGCTCTAGATTATTAATGAGAATTTTTTATTAAACATTTCATAAGGCCCCTTTTTCCTGTGTTTCTTGAAGGATCATACCAAATTTCAAAAGGAATAATCCTTATGATAGTACAATCATTCTGTGAAAGTTTGAAGGGAATCCGATGAAACTATTGACTCCAGAGTGTTAACAAGAATTCTTTAATTAAATTTTCATAAGGCCCCTTCTCCCCTGTTTTATGACAGATCAGACCCATTTTCGAAAGGAACCATCCTTATGTTTGTACAATCATTCTGAGAAAGTTTGAAGAGAATCCGAAGAAAACTGTGGACTCTATCGCGTAAACGAGGATTTTTAATGGAGTTTTTAATTGAATTTTCATAAGGCCCCTTTTCCCATGTTTCTTGACAGATCATACCCAATTTCGAAAGGAATGATCCTTATGTTAGTACAATCATTCTGTGAAAGTTTGAAGAGAATCTGATGAAAACTGTGGACTCTATCGCGTAAACAAGGATTTTTAATTGAATTTTTAATTAAATTTTCATAAGGCCCCTTCTCCCGTGTTTCTTGACGGATCATACCCATTTTCGAAAGGAATGATCCTTATGATGGTACAATCATTCTGTGAAAGTTTGAAGAGAATCTGATGAGAACTGTGGACTCTATCGCGTAAACGAGGATTTTTTAATTAAGTTTTAATTAGGCCCCTTTTCCCGTGTTTCTTGACGGATCATACCCATTTTCGAAAGGAACAATCCTTATGATGGTACAATCATTCTGTGAAAGTTTGAAGAGAAACCCATGAAAACTGTGGACTCTTTCGTGTAAACGAGGATTTTTAATTGAATTTTTAATTAATTTTTCATAAGGCCCCTTTTCCCGTGTTTCTTGACGATTACCCATTTTCGAAAGGAACCATCCTTATGTTGGTACAATCATTCTGAGAAAGTTTGAAGAGAATCTGATGAAAACTGTGGACTCTATCGCGTAAACGAGGATTTTTAATTGAATTTTTAATTAAATTTTCATAAGGCCCCTTTTCATGTGTTTCTTGACGGATCATACCCATTTTCGAAAGGAACAATCCTTATGATGGTACAATCATTCTGTGAAAGTTTGTAGAGAATCTGATGAGAACTGTGGACTCTATCGCGTAAACGAGGATTTTTTAATTAAATTTTCATAAGGCCCCTTTTCCCGTGTTTCTTGACGGATCATACCCATTTTCGAAAGGAACAATCCTTATGATGGTACAATCATTCTGAGAAAGTTTGAAGTGAATCCGATGAAAACTGTGGACTTTATCGTGTAAGCGAGGATTTTTAATTGAATTTTTAATTAAATTTTCATAAGGCCCCTTTTCCCGTGTTTCTTGTCGGAACATACCCATTTTTGAAAGGAACGTTCCTTATGATGGTACAATCATTCTGTGAAAGTTTGAAGAGAAACCGATGAAAACTGTGGACTTTATCGCGTAAACGAAGATTTTTTAATTAAGTTTTAATTAGGCCCCTTTTCCCGTGTTTCTTGACAGATCTGACCCAATTTCGAAAGGAACGATCCTTATGATGGTTCAATCATTCTGTGAAAGTTTGAAGAGAATCCGATGAAAACTATGGACTTTATCGCGTAAACAAGGAAAAGTTTAACGGACGGACGACGGACGGATGGACGCCGGACGGGAAAAAGCCATCGCTATAGCTCTAGTGGCCTTCGGCCAGTAGAGCTAAAAATAGAGATTCATAATTGACAAGAGCCAGGGTAAACCACATAATTTTGATTGATAAGTTAAACCCATTACAGCAGAACACAAATTAAGACTGCTCCGAATTGAAAGAGGTTTCAGACAACATTTCAAATTGCAAAATCATTAGAAAACAAGAACGAAGCAGTTTCAAGTGTTTTCCCCATTTCCCACAAAGTTTTCTATGGTCTTAAGAGCTACACATAATCATATGATAATGGGTTAAAGTTATAAATTTATAGTCTGTTTCAATACAAGAGTATTTTATTTCAACCTAATCCCACGCAATTATACTTCTTTTTATGCTCCTCACAAAAAAACTTTTGAAATACATTATGGAAAATGAAGAAATTGTTTTCTATAAAGAAATATTCTATCATTTTGAAATCACTATCATTTACTTTTTTGATTTTGACCAGCCTTAATGTTTGTTTTAATGGGGTTAGATGCCGCTTTTACAATTTTTTAGTCATATTGCGGCAGCTGGGGACTATAACAATGGATTCCAGGTATATCTCGAACCATTACATCCTCTCCTAGCCACCAGCTGCTATTCCACTTAGGTTTACGATTATCCACCCATTTGTGGGAGACAAATGTTGGAAAGGATATGTGCCACAACCGAGGATAGAACCCATGACACCCCATGATTGAAGATTGGGAGTCTGATACGCTACAAACTGCACTATGACTCTAGCCTTAATGTTTGGCATCTGGTATGGGTTAAAATCCCATTGGGTTTCAACAAGAATTTTCCTAAAGAAGACTTATACCCGACACCAACACTTTGTCACTCAAGTACATGTAGCAAAGTAGTCCTTTGACCTGTTTTACCAAGAAACAATAGGCCACCTTCTTGGTTCATGAATAACATTTGTATAAAGTTTCAAGGTTCTAGGTAAAATGATTTATGAGTAAAAGCATGGAAAGGGTTTTCAATCAAAGTTCAATGTGACCCCAAGATAATTGGACACTTCCTTAGATTATTGGCATTAACTGTTTGAAGTATCGTAGTTGTAGGTCAATTGGTTCTAGAGTAAGAGCAAGAAAACAGAAATGTCTATGGACAGACAGACAGACAGACATGGTGAAACCAATATACCCATCTCTAC
This sequence comes from Fragum fragum, assembly GCA_946902895.1. Classification (NCBI taxonomy): domain Eukaryota; kingdom Metazoa; phylum Mollusca; class Bivalvia; order Cardiida; family Cardiidae; genus Fragum; species Fragum fragum. The sequence continues at coordinate 25,811,552 of OX336366.1, forward strand.
TTTGTAGATATGTGAGTGTGTTTGTGTGTGTAAATTAACTGTTTAACTATACATTTATAAGTGACTGTCACCACTTGGCTGAGAATTTCTAGAACCCACATCATGCTTAGATACAACTCTAAACAATACAAATGCAGACGTGGCACTTCCCTACAAAAAACACCTGATAATACAGGCAAGAAACTTCTACATATGCAAATGAGGGAAATTACTCAAGAATCAAGAAAATCAGTTTCTGCATAGCATTTTTTTCTACATGATCTCTATCCATCCATTACATTTTAAGCCTTTCCTGTACAAACACGGGATTTTACGTCACTGTGATTTTATACATGAGAACATATTGTGGAAAAAGAAGAAATTGCTTGTTAAAGGCAATTTCTTCTTTTACCAAAATATTTTCTTCCCTACTGAATTGTAATTTTTCAAATTAAACTCACTTTAAATTTTTTGTTTGCAAAACCTTTGAATTTCGACAGGTCTTTATTTTGCAAAACAGGAAAGGGTTAAGTTGTTAGCTTCTAAACAATCAGAAATATGATCCGGACACAATTTCACTCAGATGAAATAAACATGAAAACCATGATGGTCCTAAATTGCTCGCCTTAGTGATCTGCTAATTGTGTTTAACCCATTCCCACACAAGCCCTCCTTTTTACGCCCCTCAAGAAAAGTGCTTCAGAAAACATTGTGGAAAATGAAGAAATTGCTTGTATCAAGCAATTTCTTCATTTTTCACAATGTTTTCTCTCCAAAAAGAAGAAAAGTTTTAAAATTATATCAACTTTGAATTGTCGTCTGCAGCTTCTTTCAATTTGGACCAGTCTAAATCTCTTTTGTGTTGGAATGGGTTAAAACAAGAGGGCCATTGGCCCTGGTGCACTCACTCATTATAAACTTTATTAATTAAAGGCTCTTTTTCTTTCAATAGTCAAATTAAATGTTAACCCTTGTCATGCTAAAAAAAAAATTCTACAAAAATTGTGTTAAAATCAAAGGACTGAAAGCACTAAAAGCACTAATTTTGGGTTAGTAATTATTGTAAAAAAAAAAATCATAGAATAAACAATGCTGCCTTTAAAAGGATAAACAAGTGGTCTAGACAAAGATCAGACTGCACATGTGCAGTCTGACCTTTGTCTAGACCTCCTGTCAAAACAGGAATATTACTGGTTCAGCATGACAAGGGTTAAGGCTAGGATTATGTTTACCAGAGTGTTCAACTGATTTCCATTCTTTTAGCTCTTTTCAAGGGGGCAACCTAAGGAACATTTCTGCCAAATTTGGTTGAACTTGGCCCAGTGGTTTGAGAGGAGATGTCCTTTGAAAATCCTTCTTTATTCAGGGTCTCCTCTGGGGACCTGAGGGAATTGATCTTAGCTATTTTGAATGAGGTCAATATACTGATGTTTCAAGCAAAAAATCAAGAGTCTATGTCTTCTGGTTCTGTTGACAGATAATTGATGATGCCAGCCTTATGCTGGGCAAAGGGTGATCAGCATAGCCCACTTAAGCATTTTATCTCAGGTGAGGTAAAAAGATCTAATTTGCCTGTCAGATATACTGGTATGCATAATGCTGCTGATAGAATTTTAGTTTAAAAAAAAATATAAAAAATCTAGCACTGCACTTTTTCTCTCTGAGATCTATAACCCATCTACTTTCAAGATGATATCTACAATACTTTATGCACTGTGCTCTGGATATAATTTCAGTAAGAAAACTGGAAATTACCCAAAAATTCAGAAAACCAGAGTTGCAGTTCTATTGTGTAAAGAAAATTCTACGGAAAGAAATCTATCTACCCATGAAGTTTCAAGTTGCTCCAGAAAAAGAAAAATGAGTCTGAAAAAAAAAAGGAAATTACTCAACAAAAGGACCAGGAGGGCCTGTGTCACTGCACTGTAACAGGTTTTCAATCAGCATAAAATTGTTTCCTTTATTTATTTGAATTTGGAAAAATCTGAATACATGCACTGGTGCTTGGATAATGACAAATAATTAGACAAAAATGGTTTCCTTTTTTGATACTAAATAATACTTACAAGTAGTAAAACATACTTGAAATACTCTGAAACATTTGTGACCCTTGCTACTTAATCCTGCTTCTCTTTCCATCCTGTTCACATAGCCCATAAAACCCAAATATCCAGCACCAACAGCTGTTGTTGTTACGAGTCTACACTGTGCACATTCATCTTTCTCAACAGGTATGTATTGTCTTAACCACTTCTCAAGCTTGCTGTTATATCCAAGAAAAACACTTTCATTTTCTGGTAATGATCTGAGAATATCAATGTTATCTATAGTTATGGTGCTTTTAGTCTTCACTTTCTCATGTATATTCACAGCTTTTGAGCTTTCTAGTTCTTCTGTTTTTTTGTCATCATTTTGTGATGCATCTGATTTAACATCTGGTTTAGGATCAGGCCCTTGCCAGTCTTTGATACCAAACCACTTCTTTAAATGGTGCATGATGTACCTTCACTCTGTATCAAAAACAAAAATGCAATTACAGTATAATGCTCTATTCCAGTTGTGATAAAAGGATAAAAAAGAGGAATTTCTTGTTAAAGTATTTTCTGCTTTTGTCATATTTTTTTTTCACTAAAAATGACACTTACATTTCAATTTCAAGCCACTTTGTCATCTGCAACTTTTTTCTATTAGGAATGGTCTGCTGTGATTGGGGGTGGAGCTTTAGCACCTAAATCAAACCAATGGACTGTACTAGAGCTATCACTAAACATAATTATATCCCCCCCCCAGTATGATGTCTCAAAAATAATCCATATCACAAATAGGAATATAGTTCAGAATAAAAATTGATAATATGGTAATACAAGAGCATACAGGAAAAGTTTGAGTTCAAAGAATACAATACTGCAGGATAAATCTTTTGGACAAATGTAATTTAGTAAACTAATGTGCTCAAGAGGAGATAATTCAACAAAAAATTGAAGAAGAGGCTTTAAAATTGTAGATGCACAACTCCAAACGGAGGTAAACATTATGCGTATATTTTAGAGCTGTAGCTGAAATTGTGTAGGAGAAAAGCAGGGGAGATAATTCAGCAACCAATACAAGAACCGTCATGACAATTTCACATGCACAAGTTTAGATTACAAGTCTGCGTCCATATATGCAGAAAACTCAGTCTGTACATATTTACTAGCAATCTGCGTCCACAGGACACAAAAAAATGATCTCGGGTAAAAAAAGTAATAAAAGCCATTGAAACAGATTAAAATTTCTGTATGAATCTTTTCCTATGAAAAAGTAAACAACACGTAGAATTTAAAAAATGAGTCACATATCTTTGGACACTGGTACACTTGTGTAAAGGTTTCAGGGGAGGTAATTTGCCGTGGTATGCATATGTATATGAAAATTGGGCAATTATTGCCGATTTTGGGGTAATTTTTCTAGCAGTTGGCAAAAAAAGAGACTTTTTGCCATTGGGGAGTCAGACCTCAATTAAAGAATGAAAAAAAGCCCGGGACATAATTAAGCAACATGTGTAAAGCATTGAATTCTACAAGGCAGCTTTCAACAGTTTCAGTGACTCTTGTATGGTCAAACTCCACTCTGCATTTTAGCCTAGACCCGTTGTTCACAAAAGTTGTTTAAATATCATGTTTCCCTTTTGGCATTGTATTTTGAGTCTTTGCAATAGCTGCAAGTGTAAATTCCGGATGTGCTCCAGGGCAGACCACTGCTGCACTGTTTTCAAGAGTGCAAATGGATTTCTGTTCAGTCTATTTAATGTTAAGTGATGAGGTTTAGAATGCCTCCCCCCTTAGGCCATCCAAAATGAAGGAAATTTTTATTGTTGCTGTGTTCAATGTAAATTTGTAAAAAAGGCCAATCCTAACGGTATCACTGTCCTAGCATGAATTCAAGGCAAATGAACTCTAGTTAACATGAATCAGGTTCTTATACTACCGAAAACAACTACACAATGCCTAATCTTACCCTTATTACTCAATTTTAGATAGAAGAAATCGGACAGGAGTGTAACCGTATCTTTTTTTGAGTCGTGAAAACCAATGACAATTTGAAAAAAGCGTCCGATTGAAATATACTTTAGTAGCTATTAGATTAGTATCATATCAAATTTACAACTTAGTATCAGAAACGAAACTATTTTCAACTTATCTCTTCCAAATTACTAATAGAATTGCTTATTTTTTCATTTGAAAGGTCACATCTGAAGCTGGTTTCCGGCGTTAAAAACCGGAAACCAGTTTTATAGACTAGAAATTTGCTGTCACATGACTAGACTTAGAACCTATTCCTTTTACAATACTCTTGGTATAGTGACAGTCGGTACAGAGCGATGCATCAAGGAAAAAATGGTCTTTTTCTCCTCGGATAGACAATAAGTGGTTCGCCGCTAACAAACAACAACTTGAACAATAAACAAACAATTGAAAATAGACAATATAAAACAAAAACGCCGGCAAATCAAATAATTCATTTGGGCATGTAATGAACTTTGAAATACGTCATTTATGTAACTTGAAGCCACAATTCATTTTTTGGTTTGTAAACTTGTTTACAGTTTGTCGTCAACCAATTATTTTCCATTTGATGTATGTCCCGGACCGTATTTACAAATGGTACAAAGCTAGCCATAACTGACCGATACCGCGACGTTGACAATCACAAAATAAATCAACCAATCAAACCATTCATAAAGACCAGAAGTGAATTTTTGAGCTCCAACACTAGCCGTCATTTTGCGAAGCATTTTACTGAGTTGGCTTGACGACTTAAACGCCGTAACTACAGCTTTGATAAGCTATATTTACGACGTTTAAGTCGCCATCCAAACATATATTTCTGCTGCGTGTTGCTGGGCAAAAAGAAAGAAAAAATAGAAAAAAAAAGCAAAATAACTCCGTTAAAATCGTAGTGGAAGAACGGAAGAATGGATGTGGCCAGCAGAGTTAGTGGGTATGGCCAGCGATCCGTCAGTTGTTTATTGATAAAAATTATATATTATCACTATTCACTCACGGAAATATAGATTTAGTTGTTCAAGAAATAAAAGATTTATTGATCCTTCATAAAAAACAAAAGCTCATGCTATTGCTTTAATACAAAAGTGAGACAAACTATGCGTTTTTCGTAGAAAATCTCTAAAAGCACAACAGTTGGTGCGTGAATTGACCGATCGCTGGCCCCGCCCACTTACACCTATGGCCCCACCCATTGACTCCAACAGGAAGTTCTGCTTCGATTTTAAAGGCAATTTATCGCAAGTGGCATGTTACAATTAAGTAAAATACTAGTACTTGGTTTGGCGGCCTTGAATATGCTGTAGCTACGGCGTTTAAGTCGCCAAACCAACAAAAGTGGCCCAACAAAAATGGCGGCCAATGTCGGAGTTCAAACTGAACTTCCAGTCTAAATGAATGATTTCATTGATCGACTGATTATTTGATTGACAGACGCGACTGGTCCATTACATGGCAACCTGATGGAGTAATCAGTGTTTTTTGGTCCCGCTGACTCGGGTGAGGTTCAGTAACTCTAAATGAACGAAAGCAGGGGGTAATCTACCGTTACAGTTAGTTATCAATTCGACATTTTCACTTATTTTCCAAGAAAATTACCGAAAAACATTCAAGAAAATGTCAATTATTACCTCAGTCGAATAACACCGCGGAGATCAGTGGACGATCCGTCGCTGAGGATCATATATCCTTTCCGAATATTTTCTCTCACCAATGGGTGGATAATCGTAAAGCTATAAGTGGGAGAGCAGCTGGATGCTAGGACAGGATGTAATGGTGGTACTGGTGCGAGATATTCTCTATTCCGAGTGTCAAACTGACATGTATTCCGGAGGCCAAAGTTCAAATCCGGTGTAAAAGAATGATTTGGTTGGGCGATCGATTTTTTGATTGATTGCAGCGATCCTTCAATTGAAGGATTGCTGGCCCGTCCATGATCTTCTCTTGGCCAACCTACTGACCCCGACATGAAGTTCTAATCCACAATTAAATGGCGTTTGAGAAAATTGTGGCCAGGAACATGTAACAAAAATTTAAAAAAAATGGTTGATATCCTAAGCGTCGTAACTACAGTTTGAATAAGCTGTAGTTACCTCGTTCGGTGTGCAAAACTAACAAAAATGCTTCACATGAATGTCCACCAGTACTACCACTACATCCTTTCCAAGCCTACAGCCGCTATCCCACTTAAGTTTACGATCATCCACCCATTAGTGAAAGAAAAATGTCGGAAAGGATATGTGCCGCCGCCGGGGATCTATGACATCCCGTGATTGAAGAATAGGAATATGGTGCACTACCAACTGCGCTATGGCGGCGGCGTTGATCGGATCAGCGTTACATCGTAAGATGTACTAGATTAAAATTAGTTATCTCCCCTAGACTACATTACAGGGTTGTCTTAACTATCGGGAAATTACCACTAGCACTGGTCCAAACTGAAGAAGTTGTAGATGACATTTCAGGTTGCTTTGATTTTCAAAACCTAGACTCAAATAGGAAAGCTTTGTGATAAAAGAAGGCTTTGCTTGTGCAATGAGAGGGCGTGACAAGTGATCTGGCAACTGTAGTTACTATGTTTAACCCTTTCCTTTTCAATCCCTGGTTTTCACGTCCCTGTGGTTTATGATTAAGAAAACTTTGTAGAAAAAGAAGAAATTGCTTGTAGCAAGCAATTTCTTCTTCCCCCGCAATATTTTCTACCCTGTTGAATTGATGTTTTTTCAAATAAAATCCATTTTGATATTTTTGCCTGCAAATCCCATGAATTTGGACAGGTCAAAATTGTGCAAAACAGGAAAGTGTTAAACAATACACAGAAAACTCCGTTCTGCATAAAAAGGTAAGGACAACAACCACAGCGGATTATCATAAACTAAAATTATGATCTCGACTGAAGGTATGTGTAGAGATGATTGAAAATTGTTGATCGATTGTATTGAATTTAAAGTCATTTAAACAGTTTTCAGTTATATCGTGTTGGCTGGTTCATCTAACTACTAATTTTGTCAAACATTCGATCCGGGCCACAAGCTGCCGATCCAACGTAGGCGCACTACTTATCAATAGCCAATGGGTGAGAGACAATTGACAAATCGCAGCTGTCAACCAAGGAATCAGCCAATCAAATATTTCGTTCGGCTTTGAGATTTGAACTCCGATATTGGCCGCCATTTTTGTTAAGATTTTCTGTTTGATTGGCAATTTAAACGTTGTAACTACGTCTTATTCAAACTGTAGTTACGACGATAATGTCGCCATCCAACCACATCGTTATTCACTTTTAAATAATTATATTTTAGCTAATGCCTTTTCAAGAAATAACGCATGGAAATGTCACATCTACATCTTTACATTCTTACTGTGCGGCCATATTGAATATTTCAAATTGAAACCACAACATAATTTTTTTTTTGCAAAATAGCGCCGTTTGAAATCGAAGCCGGATTTCTGTAAAGGTCAGTTGGCGTCGCGAAAGGAGTAAGTGGGCGGGCCATCGATTGGTCAATCATCGTCGGCCCTTACGGAAAGTCTCGCCCTTAACACTACATTTTACTTTAGGTGTAAGGGTAGTAAATCATTTTCCCGTCATCTGTCAGGTAAGTATGTTGGTCGGGTTGGGACTCGAACTCATGACCCATGGCTTATGAGAACACTGGGATGCCGAATGAGTAAATGGATCTCGAAGGACGAACTATGGAACATGTCTTTAAAACCTAGTGGAGAACTTCGAGGCCGAAGATTATGAGTTTTTCGTACCCGGCTAAGAATATACTAAAGCTTCAAATTGTTGTTTTATTTCAACTTTAACAATAAAATAAGTGTTACACGTAACAATTTTAAAATACGTGTATAATCTTTTATTTTCGTGCCTTTTTGACAGTTTTTCAGCCGACATATATCCTTGATTTCAGTGTCAAATAAGAGTAAATTCGCCTTTAACCCTTGCCTGTTTTGCAAAATCTTAGACCCGTCGAAATTCAAAGTTTTTGCAGACGAAAATTTTAAAGTTGATCTCACTTGAAAAAACAACAACAACAATAATAATAACAACAACAACAACAAAAACGATTTAGTAGGGTAGAAAAATTGAGGAAAAAGAAAAGATTGCTTGTTACAAGCAATTTCTTCTTTTCCACAATGTTTTCTCAATTATAAAATCACAGGGACGTAAAAACCAGGGAATAACCAGGAAAGGGTTAAGTACAAAGAAAAACAGATATAATCTCGCACAAAGAGTAACACTCTCTATATTTCTTTTAAAACATTTAAGAGTACAAATTTCTTTGGTCTTTATTAAAGAAACAAATTTCCGTGATGCTGAAATGATGTCGAAAAGACAACCTTTATGCAACTATATATGTAGTATTCCAATAGAACATTATTTTGTTTTTAATTTTCCCTGGTGAAATATGAGCCTGTGCGCGAGTACAACCAAAGACTCAGATCAGCCTGTGTATCCACATGATTTAGCCAGACACTTCACTAGGCGCTTTGTAGATAGCTACTGTATTAACCCGTGTCTACACAATGACGCTTTTGACACCCCGAAGAGCAAGAACTTTGGAAAATATTGTGAAAAAATTGAAGAAATTGCATGTCTTCTTTATCTACAATGTTTTCTTTATCTCTAAGAACAATATTTTTGATATTTCATTAAAGGAAAAATGTCGCCTGCAACTTCTTTGATTTTGAACCAGTCTGATTTATGTCATCTGGTAATGGGTTAAGACTTCTTTAGACGACCAGCGAAGATTCTCATTGCACTGTGTGCCTGTCCATGCAGGCTGCCCAATGTCTGCTCGTCACACACATATGAACTAGTTGAAAATGTCTCGAACATGCTCTTATGTTGAGGGGTTAGATTCACGTAAGTACCTTTATAAATATGCACACTTTTGTCAGTCTCGGTATATCCATGACGGAATATGTCACCTTTGAAGTCATTAGGTATGGAAACTTGTGGGGCTTCGCGGTATTATAATCGGTCGAAACATTCCGTGAATGATTAGTTTCTGGATACCCAAGCTATCATCAGTCGAACTATTACGTAAAAGATTAGTTTTTCCATGCTCAAGCTATCATCGGTTGAACCATTCCACTAATGATATGTTTCTGGTTGTAAATTTCATTCTTAACCCTTTACTGTTCTCCGAAATTTCGATTTGACAAAATTAAAAGGGGAAGCAGATGACATTATAAAGTAAGTACAGCTCAAAAGATAACAATCCTATGTGATAGAAAATATTGTGGGAAAAGTAGACATTTCTTCTCTTTTACAAGAAATCTTGTATTAAGCGCGACCAATCATGAGACGCCAAAAAAGTGGTCGCTAAAGAGTAAGGTCGCTTAAAATGTATTCTTGTGAAATATATAAAGGATTAATTCGATCGCATACATAAATCATTACAGAATATTCGATAAATTCTATGTTGTTCTGACTCTTTAGAATCGTCTCTCTGAGACGATTCTAATGAGTCCCAACAACATTGGATTTAGGTTTTATATTTTTTAGCAAATACGGCTACTTCCTTACAGCAGAGCTTTTATTTCCGAATCGATTGTGGTCCCTAAATGGAAGTGGTCGCTTAACCCATTCCCACTTGACAAAATTTTAGACTGGTCCAAATTCAAAGAAGATGCAGACGACAATTTCAAGTTGATGGAATTTGATTTTTTTTCACCTTTTTGGATAGAAAACATTGTGGATAATGAAGAAATTGCTTGATACAAGCAATTTCTTCATTTTCCACAATGTTTTCCAAAGCTTTTTTCTTGAAGGGCGTAAAAAGGAGGGATTGAGTTGGAATGGGTAAATAGATGTGGTCGCTCTACCTTTTACAGGAAGTACGAAACTATTAACTCTGATCAGACTGCGTGGACTGCTGCGGATTTTTTTTTTGTTACCATATATATTCATTCTAGGAATACTATATCTAATTGACCTCTGATAGATCCGATCTCTTTCTCTGATATCTGTTCGGAGTTGTTTTTGGACAGGACACTTTACAGACAGAGCCCAAGTTCACCAAGCTCTTAAAGTGGGTCGCAGTTGTTAGAATCCATTACTTCTCATGTATTGCGCACGGAAAAATCTTGAATGAGGTAGAACCACGATGGAAATAAGAGTTAGTCTCTTTATCGTGTTATCCTAAAAACAATAATTACAACAACACGACAGACTAATATCTAAGAGAAAATTTAGACCTTTTTCCGCCTTCACATAAATTTCCCTTCCATAAAACGAAACAGATGGTTAGGTAATTTTTCTATAAAAGAAAAAATAACACTTCGTAATACAATTATTATAATAATTCTCGGCTTAAAAAGTCCGGACACCAGGGTGTCCGCAGAGAATTGAGTCAGGACTTGCAAAAAGGAAGGACGTGAAAATATGTTAATTAGATAATGTTATGTTCAAATTAGACGATATTAAAAACGCTGAGTCACTTGGCATGGCATAATTACGACAAAAAATTTCGTGTTTTGCAAGCCAGCACAGAAACTTCTGAAACGAAATGCCATGGCATAGAGAACTCGTCCCGGAACTATAAAACATAGATTAACCCTGTTTAATCCCCGTTTTTTCGCCTCTGTGAATGTATTAGTGAAAATAATTCACTTTTATACGTATTATCAAAAACCTTATTTTGAAATCAAAAATTAAAACCACCGACCCCATAAACCACCATCTCCACCACCCAACCAACAATCCACAAAATCCAACCAACCAACCAACCAACAAACTAACTAGCAAGGCTTGACTCAAAGCTATTTCAAGACCATATAAAATATTTCTCTTTCAATGACTGTGTACTTACCAATTTGTGCGTCCAGGGTTCGATCCCCGGCCGCGGCGAATATCCTTTTCGACATTTTTCTCCCACCAATGGATGGATTATCGTAATTCTAAGTTGGATGAGCAGCTATGGTCTCGGAAAGGATGTTGTGGTAGCACTTGTGTGAGAATACCAGTAATCCATGCAGACGGTAAGATTATTAATTTCAGAATGGATCACAAGCCCTAAATGAAAAGCGTTTCTGAAAAGAAAATTAATTTTCATGATTGTTTCCTGTTCAACAGTTGCCAACGTAGATAATTTTGAAATTTATTTTCGTTCTCTGTTCGTCAAAGATTTTCAAAGCGGGCTTTTGACCTATTCAGAAACCATTTACATGTATATATTGGGTTTGTGAACAATTTTAACGAAATTTTATTTTGTGGAAGTTTTTTTCCACACAAGAGCCGCAGAGCCTTTGTAAAGGACATTTCTTCATGTAAAGTGTGCGTCTGAAAAAGCACAATCATTTGGTTTTCGTTTGATAAACTATATCAGAGCTGGAAAATCAAACAATACTGATCAAATAGAATGTTTGCACTCAAAGCTGTGACAAAGTAAGAAAGAACATCATTTTATTTTTGCTTTTACAAAATTCATACTTTAGATAGAAGCTTGTGGATGAACATGATAAATGAATATCAAACATAAACCCCTGGTAATTTCACAGGTTTGGCAGACTAATCAATTCTGGTTACCAATGAAGTTGCCGCAGACAAAACAAACAGCTATAATAAGGTTTATCAAAGCAAATGATATTTGTCAATATTTACATACACTCAAATCAAGAACCAATGAACTAATAGATCAAAAACGACTCTGATTACACCCACACACGCAGTTTAAATGCGGTAAACCTTTCAGGAGGCCAAGGTATAAATGCAAGGAAAAAAATGAAAAAGTGGATTTATTAAAAAGATCAATGACTCTGATTTAGTTTAGCTGAATTCGCAGGGCGTGGTCAACAATTACTTTAGATAAAGCTTTCCTCAAAATCCTGTGATCAAACTTGGCAGAAATATCATGTATGATCCTTCTCAAACTACACTGTAAAGTTTAGATTGGCCAACAAATATAGGTATGGCAGGTCGGGGTTCTTCGTCTCGTTGTAATCTTTAAACGTTTTCCAATTTGAAATTCAACTAAACTTGGCAGGAATGTTACATGGATAACCTTTCTAAAAGTTTATTTGTGAAAGTTTATAATTATCGGCGTTGCGAGGCTTGTCGTTTCACTTTGAATCCTTTAACCCATTCCCACGCAATGACGCTTTATGACGTCCCCAAGAAAAAGAGCTTTGGAAAACAATGTGGAAAGTGAAGAAATTGCTTGTTAGATGCATTTTTTTTATTCTCCAAAACCTTTCCTACAGAGTTTTAAAAATCCACTAACTTACAGTTGTCAAGTTTCGGCAACTTCTTTGAATTTGGACAAATCTAAATTTCGCTGTGAGGGAAATGGTTAAATGACTTCTCCTACAAATACCTGGGCCAATTTTAACTTAATAATGATCTTCCTAAAATGCATGTAAATTAATTTTGATAACGTCTCGACGCTGTCAATAGAAAATTGAATGACCGCTCAAATTTTAACCGGAAGTGTTTTTTTCGTAACTGCAGCTTATCTACGTTGCAGTCTCGACGATTCGTCTAACAAAATTCATTTTCGTGTACCAGAATCACATATTTGATACGAACTTACTTAGACCCTCGGTCCCGCAGTCCCCGATTTAATACGGATTTCGAAAATCGGCAAGTTTCGGAAGGATCGAGGTGCCTCCTGACTCTAATCGGCATCAAATAAATCTAGATAAAAATTTGATCGAGAATCGTGCCGAAATCGTCGTACCTCGGTGACCTTGTACTAAGGCGTCGTTAATCGGCGTTATTCGGCGACAGTATTGGCCTTTCGGGAATTCGTCTTTTATTCTATGTCCCGACCAGTTATATGTTTCAAAATAATCTCACTTACAACCTCAGTAAAACTGCCATGTTGGAGCTAGAAGGACATAGCAGCGAACCGTAATTTGCGGGTAAGATTTTTGGTGTTTTTTAAAGCCGGTTTTCACATTATCCGAAAATCTTAAGTACACGTACTCGAATACATCGTTACAAGAAAGGAACCAGAGTGATACAAGCGTTACCAAAAGATAGACTAAGATAGGGTACTGGCGTGCAGGTATGTCATTGCCAGACGATAACTTGCTGAAACTAAACCTTATTTTAGCCATACTACTGACGAAACTGTGAATTGATTGCCAAACTAATGAATAATTTATCCGATATTCTCGACTGGATCACAGATATTATGTCATTGTGTGCGTGTCTATAGACAAGACTGTCGAAATTTAATTGTATTTCGTGCTGTAGATCGCGTGCCATGGATAAATCTAGACAGGTTTTGCACATTTCTGAAAGAAGGACCTATGGAGAAATAGCAGAGTAGGCGATCTTAAAGAAAATGCACATCCTTTGAACTGTCAGAATGGAGTAGTCTATTAACCCTTGTCATGCCGAACCCGGAATATTCCGGTTTTGGCAGGAGGTATAGACCAAGATCAGCCTGCAGATAAGTGCAGTTTGATCTTAGTCTAAACCTCCTGCTTGTATTTTTTTTCTGCCAGAGTTGTTAAAGAAACTGATTTCCAAAAGAAATATTGATTTTTTTAACAGCGAGTTCTATCAGTGCTTTCAGCCTTTTGATTTGTACAGCAATTCAGTAAGGTAATTTATACAGCATGACAAGAGTTAACTTCTATTCGTTCAAAGAAACTCTTTTCAGATTCGTAATTAAGCCACAGGTGATTATTTGTATCAAAATCAGTTATTTTTGTCATTACAATAAGAGAAGAAATAGTGTTAAGTAGCCCGTCGATAAATACGCTCATGTTAGGATCAATTACTATGTTAAAATACATACTCACTGATGTTTGATACAGCAGACTTCAACAGCAGATAATCCATATAAGGGCATATAAGGTTTGCCAAAACAATCATGAAAGGGAAAAAAATTCGGGATAGATATAAACTTTCTTACATATATTTTTTGCAGGTTGATAATGTTTGAATGAATGGGGTTTAAAGGTATTTCAGTCATATTGCGGCGGTTGGAGTACCTATCAATGGATTCCTGGTATTTCCTACACCAGTACTACCACTACATCCTTTCCTAGCCTTCAGCTGCTTTCTCACTTGGGTTAACGATTATCCACCCATTGGTAAGAGACAAATGTCGGAAAGAATATGTGCCGCCGCCGGGGATCGAACCAGGTTAATAATAATCAATTGTGTTAAAAAAGAAAAGAGTAAATACTACACCCCTTTTAATCCTTGTCACGCTGAACAAAATCAATTTAAAGACTTGCATTAAAATCAAAGGTCTGAAAGAACTGAACACACTAAGTGTGGATCCACATTCCTTTCGAAATTAATCGATTTAACCACTCTGGATTGAAAGGTGCAAACAAGTGGTATGGACTAATATAAGAGTGCACTTTTGTGCAGTCTGGTCTTTGACTATACCTCTTGCAAAGTACAGGAATATTCCGGGTTCAGCATGGCAAGATTATTATTTCTTTATTAATTCAGGTAATGGTTAGTGCAAACATCAAACTTCATAGTGGGTATTATAATTTCTTACATGAATAGAAATGACGTGTCGCGGTGGTATCAGAAAAGTACAAATGTTTTAAAGCGGGCAACTAGACCTTAGAAATCCAGAGTGAGATAAGACGGTCTTAGCTATTAAGATGAATATAACTTCGTTGGGCGTGCGGAATGTCGTAACTACAGCTTTATTCAAGCTGTAGATACGACATATCTCACACCCAACGACAATAAATACGTTAGTAAACTTACTATGCATATAAATGGACAGACTGTCGGTTAGAAAGATAAAAATGTTAATCAAAATACCCGCAGATCTCTCGATGTTTGACAATAACAACAACAACACCGACAACAATAAACATACAAATAGAAATATATGGGTTTAAACTCTCGGACGCCGCATTAAAAAAATAATCGTAGTGCCTCGGGGATGTCCATTTTCTTAGTTTATTTACGAATTAGAACTGTTTTCCTCCGACCATCCCAAATTGGGTAGGGCTTATTTTCAGACGTACATCGTTGTGTTGCCGACGGACTCTGTGTTATACGATATATTACAAATTGCCCCGATTTCGTTCAGAAGTATCCCGAGTTTAAGAGCCGAGTTACTAAGGCATAGTACGATCAAAACCGACTCTCCCGATTCGTAAATACGATGGACTACGATGTACAACGATTTACTTTGACGTACACCAACGGATCCGGATCGAGTTCGACTTTCATTTTTTTTCCAATACCTTGGCCCCATATCATACACTGGGTAAAAATCCCATGAATTAACAGCAAAAAATCAATATATGGTATAGATACTAGAATGACAACATGCCAGCAACAACAGACGACATTATAACTACATCATTGTGTTACCTCTACTTTCGACCTAGCCCGGAATATTCCTGTATTAGCAGGAGGTCTAGACAAAGATCAGACTGCACATATGAGCAGTCTGACCTTTGTCTACACCTCCTACTTGTCCCTTTCAAGCCAGCATTGTTTATACCATTAATATTTTAATGAAATTAATTGCCCCAAAACAAGTACTCTCTGTGATTTCAGTCCTTTGATTTTTACACAATTTTGTAGAGGATTTTATTTAGCACGACAAGTGTTAAGAAAATGGGAAATGTTCCAGCTGAACTGCTTCTTTATCTTGACACTAGAATGAGTGTTGACGTCATTTTCAAACTTATTTTGCGAGGCAACTGGCTGATCCAGCATAGTTTCAGGGTTTGCTTAGTAATGCATCGGCGTTATTCGGGTTTCATCGCCGCGGTAAGTACTCCGAGATAGGGCCGATACTGTCGCCGAATTACGCCGATTTGCTTTCTACGAACAACGACGACTTAGTACGAGGTCTTCGTGGTATACTGACTTCGGCACGATTTCCTTAACCGAGGAAAATTTTGAGCATGTTGAAATCGTTATCCCAAATCATTTTTGATCCAGATTTGATGCCAATTTGGGCCAGGAGGCACTAAAACCACCCGAAGCTATCCGATTTCGCGCCGATTTTGATTCAGATCGGGATTCAATCGGGGCCTGCGGTACCGGGGGTATGTAAGTGTGTAACTAAGGTTTTTCTGGTACACGAAATTGAATTTCGTTAGAAGATAGAAGATAATAAAACGCAGCGTTGTGCCTTAAAACAACAGCAATTTATGAATATTTTATCCACTTTTATATCTACGTCTCAATAAAATCTTATTTCGTGTGGTTTGCATAATGCAGTAATATCAGAATATTGTTGAGGGAAATTGCCTTTAGAAACATAAAGACACACTATTCATTCAGTCCAAACACCCATCCAGCTATTTCAAGATCTCATACATTAACCCTTCCAACTAGACAAGATTTTAGACTGGTCCAAGTTTAAAGAATTCATGGAGGACAATTTTAAAGTGATGAAACTTTAAAAATCCTTGTCTTTTGAGATTGAAAACATTGTAGATAATGAAGAAATTGCTTATAACAAGCAATTTCTTCATTTTCACTTTGTTTTCCCAAGCATTTTTCGCGAGGGGCGTAAAATGCGGGATATTGTAGGAACGGGCTAATCCACTTTAAGATTTTAGGAAGCGACATAATTTGTCAACTACGAAATGACACCGCAACGAAAAAAATGCAAGTATGAACATCGAAGAAGAAGAGAAACAACAACAACAACAACAGATCTTTAGTTTAGCTTATAGCATACTTACAAGTCATATAGGATCGGACATAAGATTTTCTGTGCTGGTCATAACGGAATTTTGAACAAGTGAGCCGTTTCTATTCTAGGCTAGGGTAAGATCAACTTGTCTCAAAGAAAATCGAGTGACAAATATTTTTTCTCACACAACACTTCATAATTATTATTTTGAACCAAAAGAAAAATTAATATATTTTACGACCAGTTGAAGTAATTTTTAAAGTATTTAGGATTGTAGTTAGTTATTGGAAAAATGTATGTATATAAAAATGATAGATTCTATAAACAAGAATGTGTCTGCAATAGCCGGTGTCCCTTTATGTCCTAATCTGTGTCAATAAATCTAAGAGAGCTCACAAAAATCTTATCCGCACAATGAAACAAAATAAAAGTTACGATTGCGCAGAACTATAGTACAGAACCCCATCTCATTAATAGACCAAAAATTCCTCTCTCAGACGTGGTAATGGCTATTTTCCGTAGAGCAAAATGGACAAAAGCAATAATCAGGTCCTTATTTTGCACGAGATTGTACTATAAATTATGGGAAATAAAGCTTCATCAGAATGCGCGTGCACCTTATCCATTTCCTAATTTTCAAACTTTTAGACCTGTCCAAATCCAAAGGCTTTGCCGACGAAAATCTAAAGTGGATTCAATTTAAAATATAACCATCCATTATGGTAGAAAATATTGCAGAAAAATGGGGAATTGCTTGTCACTAACATCTACAATGTTTTCTCACTTATTAATTCACAGGGACGTAAAAACCAGGGATTGAACAGGAAAGGTTTCTTTTGGATATAATTTTTACGTCTTATCTCGTCAAAACGACTCTCCCTCAGATCGCGTGTTTTGACTAATTACATAAAAGTGGTGTTCCGTGGTCTAGTGGCAAGACACGGAACTAAGGATCGGGGTCCCGGTTTCGAATCCCGCCCGGACCATGGGATTTTTTCTGAACAAAATACTTACTCCACATTGCTCCTTTCCAACCAGATGTATAAAGGGCACCTGTGGGGGTTGTAAGCTAATGTGTTGTGGCTGCCATGGGCGCCGTATGTTAACAGCCGACTTGCAATTCAATGGTCGGGGGTTAAAGTGTATGTCTTTTGATTACACAAGGCTTAGAAAAAGACTATAAACCCAAATCTTTTTTTAAAAAAAAAGAAAAAAAAAAAAAAAAAAAAAAAAATAAACTTTAAACTTTAAACTTTTAGCTCGTGTTTGGTATACTCGAAGCCTACCTCCAACAATGCAGTGCAAAATTGCCTGCACACACGTTTTATGACAGGAAATGAGAGATATTGAGTTAATTAAAAGCGGTAAATTGAATCAGTATGAAGTCAGTCATACTCTGAAATGGTTGTTTTGATCCAGTTTAAAAGTATTTCTTAATTTGGGGTTAATTCTTAAATGAATATCAACCATTTCCTTACTTCTGATTAGTTATAATGTTAACAAAAATGAAAATTCCCTCTTAACCCGTGCTTGCACACAAAGTGTATCAATGCAGTTTTATTCAAAAACAATAAAATATTTTGCTTGATGGCATTAAATTATTAGAAATGAAGATATTTTTTGTTTTAACTTAGCTACGAACCTAAAACCTTAATCGCACTAATGTATGGACCCGCTTAACGCATTCCAACCCAAGAAAATTTTAGACTGGTCCAAATTGAAAGAAGCTGAAGACGACAATTTAAATTTGATGGAATTTTAAATTTGCCAGTATTTTGGGGTAGAAAACATTGTGGATAATGAAGAAATTGCTTGATACAAGCAATTTCTTCATTTTCCACAATGTTTTCCAAAGCTTTTTTCTTGAGGGGCGTAAAAAGGAGGGCTTGAGTTGGAATGGGTTAAACGTATTCATACAGTGTGATTAATTGTTAAGGGTTCATACCCAAATGAAAACACAAAATATTCTCTTCATTTCTTAACTCATTACCAGATGGACGAATTATAGACTGGTCCAAACTGAAAGAAGTTACAGACCACAATTAAAGGTTGGTGAAATTTCAGGTTTTTTCATGAGGTGATCATAACGTTTAGGAATAAAATTGAATTTCATTACATGGGCGGACAAAGCTCAACTGTCATTTCTTTCAGTATTTATTGAAATTACATTGTACATCACAATTAACGCGTAAACACTTAACCCTTTCCTTTACAAACCCGGGATTTGACGTCGCTGTGATTTTACACTTATAAAAAACATTGTGGAAACTTTTTCCACAATATTTTTCACAACATAGGGTGGTTTCATTTTAAGGTGCACCCAATTTTCATTGTCGTCTGCATTCCCCTTTCAATTTGGACCAGTCTTACATTTAAAAAAACAGGATGCGGTTAAGCTAGAATAAGGTTAGCGATTCAGTAACCCGAAAAAAAATCGTTATTCGTGAACTTTTGTTAAAGACACAGGTAATCTTTTGGAACCGGGAAATCACATTCAATCCTTGTCATCAACGGAAAAAAATCTAAATAAATACCGCCTAAAACTCCCACTACCCCCCCAAAAAAAACACACTGAACAAGGAAACAATGGTGTTTTTCTTGAAGCTGCAGTAATTAATCGATCTTTATATTGTAAACCAAGTTGAAACGAATCAATTAAGCCTATCAAAGGAACCAAAATGACAGTTTATTGTTTGCTTGTTCCTGCCAATTCAAATAAAATGCTATTGTAGTGGCCATAATATATTTAATGTGCTCGTTCTCAAGCCACATTGAACAACTTCAATCACATTTGCAAAGAAACTAATAACACTGTCGTTAAACAGACTATAAACAGGAAGTTTTATTAGTTCCATTTCAAATTCTTACCGGCTTACAATTTGAAAACTTTTAGTAAACAGACTATATTATCATAACAACATTTCTGAATATATATGTATATAAATTCTTTATTCTATAATTTAATTCAATTACCAAGATTAACAAATTCCCACACAGTGACGCTTCTCGTCATAACTAGGAAAAATAACTGTAGAAAACAATGTGGAAAAAGAAGAAATTGCTTGCTACATAAAAGGTTGAAAAAAATCATCAAGTAAAATTTGTGTTTTGCAACTTCGTCGAATTTGGACCAGTCTAAAATTTTATTGAGTTTTAAAAGGTTAAATGTAGCTTGGGGTGAAATTTTCAACATTACGCGTGTGTACCAAATAAAAACTCTGATCAGCCCGTACATCTCAATAGTTTGTCTCACTGTGCGCTTTATAGATAGACATTGGCCAAAAGCTTCTCCAAACTATCAGCGAATACTCTAAATGCCGTTAGCGGCTGTCCATACAGCCTGCTCAGTGTCTGCACCTCGCGTACATATGAAATGGTTGGAAATGTCAGGCACAGACTCAAATTTTTACACTCGCTGATTCTAAAAACAAGAGGACCATGATGGTCCTAAATCGCTCACACGAGGAATCTACAAAGTACAGTTCTTAAAAAAAGACACAACTTTAGCAAAACAAAAATTAGATTTGGGCTCGGTAAAATACTACCCAGTTATGCTATAAAACAAAAATGAATGCCTATGGCTTTATAGTTTAATCCATTACCAAACTATCCATCATTTTGAAGCCCTCGGGGAAAATAGGTTTAAAAAGGCATTGTTAGATAGGGAGAACTTAGGAGTTACAAGCAATTTCTCCATTTCTGACATTGTTTTTTATACCCTGCAATTCTTTGTATTTAGATTTCAATCAAACTTTAATTACCGTCTGCAACTTTTTTTTTAATTTGGACCAGTGATAAGAGGAGAAGAATATAATATTGCTCTAATTGAGCATTTTATCAAACTTCGGGCCTCTAGAGCGGGGCCACTTCGACCCAATGGGTATAATTTTAGCAATCTTAGTAGAGAACAATCTGGATGTACTTTAAACCAAATATAAATGGATTACAACTTATACATTGGGAGAGGAAGATATTTAAACATGCTCTTATTTAGCGTTTTTCATAATTTTAGATGCCTTGGAAAGGTCCATATTTGTCCAAAGGATATAACATGGTAGATAACAATTACGTTACTCTATGTTTTTACTATATTGCTCTAGGCCCTATATTTAAGAAGAAGAATTAATTCAAATTAAGCGATTTATGCGATTTTCGACCCCTAGATCAGAGACGTTTTTTTTATCCTAGGGCCATTTATTCCTGTAACATAGTTAATATCATTTAGTAATGCTACATACCAAATATGAATGTTCTTCACCTTATATAAATGCTCTCGGCCTAGAAGTAAAGAATTATTTTTTTTAACTTACTCAAATTTGCGATTTCCCCCTATTTTGGACCCCTAGTGCAGGACCGTTTTTGACCCTAGGAAAACAATTTTAGGTGAAATAGTACAAAACCATCTAGTAATGCTACACACCAAATATTAATATCCTAGACCTTATAGTTTACGAGATGTCTTTTGAACTCGATCTAATTGAGCATTTTCCCAATTTTCTGACCTTAGGGGCGGGGCAATTTTCGCCCCAGAAAACTTTGTAGAGAACCATGTGATTATAAATGCCCTTGACCTTTAAGTTTCTGAGAAAAAAAAATCCAAGATTTACTAAAATTTCCCATTTTGAAATGCCGCGGCCACCAGAGTTTTTCACGGAATGTAATTCTTTTAACAACTTTTGTAGAACTTCACCCAAGGAACATCCCTGCAAAGTTTTAGATTGGTTGGCCTACTGGTTTAGGAGGAGAAGATTTTTAAAGATTTACTAAAATTTCCCATTTTGAAATGCTGCAGCAACCAGAGTTTTTCACGGAATGAAATTCTTTCAACAACTTTTGTAGAACTTCACCCAAGGAACATCCCTGAAAAGTTTCGGCTTGATTGGCCAACTGGTTTAGGAGGAGAAGATTTTTAAAGAAATTGTGGACGAATGGACAGACGGATAGACGGACGGACGATGGACCACGACCGATCACGATAGCTCACCGTACCCTTAGTGCTCAGGTGGGCTAAAAAGCCTTATTGATCTTCAATTGAAGATATATGCAGATGAAGCGACCGCATCGTTAATGCGCCCACTTTCATTAAGCGACCATTCCCTTTCCCAAAAACAAAGGATTTTAATAATGTTTTACTGATATAATTATCAAAACTATATGTAAATCCTAAGATGGTGGATCTCATTATAATTGTCTCATTTAGACGATTGTAACGAGTTCCAAACACAAAGGATTACGTGAGAATCCTGTAATAATAATTTATGTATGCTATCGAACTGATATCTCATACAAGCCATAAAGCTGTATATGATGCGACCATTTTCTTAAACGACCATATTTTGACTGTCCCTTTAGTGATTGCTTAACCCTTGACATGCTTTACCCGGAATATTCCGGTTTTAGCAGGAGGTGTAGAACTAGATCAGCCTGCACATACATGCAGTCTGATCTTAGTCTACACCTCCTTCGTGTATATTTCCTGCCAGAGTTGTTTACGAAATTGATTTCTAAAAGAAATATTGAGTTTTACCAAAAGGTCTATCAGTGCTTTCAACCCTTTGATTTTACAGTAATTCAGAAAGGTGATTTATACAGCATGACAAGTTTAACTCTGTCTGTCGATAGTTGGCCAAGGCTTTATTTACCTCTCCACACGATTGCCTATGATTTCTTAAGTTACAAATAATTAAGGGTTTGAGAGAGGAAGTGTGCAACCAAATCTGAAAACGTTTGCTTGTCGGGTACATTAACTTGCAATAATGTAAAAATGAACCTGTGCTTAACATTTTCCAACCATTTCACATGAATGCCTAGTGGAGACTATTTTACGCGTTTACAGTCTGACCAGAGTCTTCACCATATCCTCTCCAGATAGCTACTGACTCAAAGTTCTTTAGAAAACGAGCAAATATTCTACATTGTGGCTTTCCACGCTGCCCAAACTATGTGCTTCACGCACAGACTTAAATGTGTTGTTGATAAAATTATACTTAAAATTTCGGTCGGAGTTATAGTGCGTGGCCAGCGGAGTCAGTTGGCGGGGCCAGCGACCCGTCATTTAAGATATATGAAGCTGATTGTGGGACATTTACCAAAATTCATTATTTATATCCTTTCAGATGATACAACATTTTTATAAAGATGTTATAAAGATGTTTTCGGTTCATACCTCCATGAAAAAATATTCTCTTCATTTCTTAAATGAATCCGCCTGATGTTTAAATACAGTGTGATAAAGGTCTAAATAAAACAGTCTTAAATCTTTTACGAGTTACCAAAGACATCGAAAAAAATAGTACATAAAGAGATAACTGTGAAATGTTAAAAATTGACAAAAACAGTTTTATCTATGACTAATCGTCGGTGTAATTCTAAAGCTTCGTAGCTACAGCTTGCTTCAAACAGTTTCAATTGCAAGCGAAAGAGACACACCGCTTAAGTAAGTCATAATGGAAGACCACATTTATTTTTGTAATAAATGGTCTAAGTGTGGGACTTAAACTCTTGTCATGCCGAATAAATTCCAGCACAAAGTCTTAAATTAGAAAATGAATGAAATCAAAGGGTTGAAAGCACTGGAAGCACCTATTGTCGGATAATATTTGCCAAGTGACCTCTGAGAAGGGAATTGAGGTATTTTGAAAAATACAATGTATATTGGCATAAACAAAAGGCAAAGCGTTGATTGCCGGCCTTAACGTCGTAACTACAGCTTAGATTACCTGTTGTTACGATATTTTAGTCACCATCAAACGGAAATGTTTGCAACAAATGACGGATGTCAAAAATTCACTCCCCGTTTAAATGAATGATTTAATGGATCTATCGTATTTTGCTCTACAGAGAAAATCCGTCAATTTTTCAAAAGTGGCAAGTTTTCCCTTATTTAAGGGTTCGCATTATTAGAAAAAGGTTTATTAGATACCTCACCAGAGCTATTTTGGTCGACAATGAGTTCGGAGGGAAGATAGTAGATAATAAACGCAGCGTTGTGCATTAAAACAACAGATATTTATGAATATTTTATTCACTTTTATATCTACGTATCAATGAAATTCTCATTTCCCGCAGTTTACATAATTCAGTGGAGTATATTTGGGTGTAATAGACTATCGTCGTTGTCACTCTAAAACATCGTAGCTTCAGCTTGAATCAAGCTGTAGTTACGACGTTTTAGAATGACAACGATGCTGTGCAAAACAAAGTTGGGTCCAACAAAATTCAAAATGGAGAAATTTGGAGAAATTTGCGCTATGAAAAAAAAAAAAAAAAACGATATTGTACTCCTGTAGTAATAGACAAGTTGATGATAATGGCGAGATATAATGCTTGCCTTTCGAAGGAAATAAGTGTACAAAAAGTAAGACTTGGCTTTTGATATACAGTCGATCTCGCTCTAGTGACCACGTCTATTAAGCGACCACTTCTTCTAAGCGACTGTAATCGAAATCATTATTTAGAAAGATAAAAAAATTGAAAGCATCTTGAAATAATTTAATTTTTAGTTTCGTCTATCAAAAAAGAGCGTTCTGATTGGTCGAAAAATATTTTTTGTTTTCATGGAGGTATGAACCGAAAAACCTAATCACACAATGTATGAATCCGCTTCGCGGATTCATACAGTGTGATTAGTTTTTTCGGTTCATACCTCCATGAAAACAAAAAATATTCTCTTCATCTCTTAAATAGAATCGCGACAAAATCCTTTGTTGTTGGAACCCAATAGAATCGTTTCAATGAGACGATTCTAATGAGTTCTAACAGCATAGGATTGGGCGAGACATCTGTAATATTTTCTTTATGCAATCGAAACAATTCTTCTTATCTTTCACAATAAAATGTTTATAACGGCCATTCTTTTAAGCGTCCCTTCATTGGACAAGGTTTACTGTATTTTGTTTTGTTTATATATTAATGCTAGAAACATGTATACGCGTGCAATAAAATTAGGATTTTGAATATGTGTTCATTAAATACTTCTATACGCCCCTCAAGAAGAAAGCTTCCGAAAACATTTTAGAAAACTAAGAAATTGCTTGCGACAAGCAACATCTAAATTATCATCAATGATTTCTCTCCTTAAAGAAAAATGATTCAAAATTCAACCAACTAAAATTGTGGAATGCAACATTTTAAATGTTTAGCGATCTAAATTTTAGTCGTCTGGTTATGAGATAATATAGGTCATCTA
Source organism: Fragum fragum (assembly GCA_946902895.1). Classification (NCBI taxonomy): domain Eukaryota; kingdom Metazoa; phylum Mollusca; class Bivalvia; order Cardiida; family Cardiidae; genus Fragum; species Fragum fragum. The sequence continues at coordinate 25,836,358 of OX336366.1, forward strand.
TAAACAGGGCTTTGTCCTGCTTTCATCTGTTTTATATGATGAGTTTAATACAGTGGGTACTATATATTAAGCTTGTCTAATTGAAATTCATTTATAGATGAAATAAATTCAATATTCAATTCCATATTTTTAATCCGTGTTGGTTTGTCTGAAGCAAAGTCTTGTTTAAGATACAAGATGACGTAACATGTTTCAGGTGTCATTCTCGCTTTTCTTAATCCAAATGTACTTTGTTCATATTGAGAAATCAAAAATCTTCTGGGCGTATCGGTATTAGCATAGAACCACACTTTCATAGAACATACGCATTCTTGAGCATATTAAAAAGGTGAAACAGGCCATAAAGAATTATGAGGCCATTAACTACTCGTTTTGCCGAACTTTCATTTAAAAGTCTTTGTTTATACCTTTCCAGATGCTACCCTATTTCCATAAAGACGATTACCGTGGTAATAAATTCATGTTTGATTCTCAACGACATCTTTTATTAATAAAGCATTCATTTATTTACAATCAGTGTATTGACCTCTGGGTTAAGACGGCCAATTGATATCAGAGTTTTTGAACGAGGTTTATGACTTGAACTAATAATAATAATAGAAAAACATTTATTTGTACATTAAATTATAAGAAGGAATGAATTAAACCATAACCAACCGATTCCCCCCTTTTACGCCTCGAAGAAATATGGAAATTAAAACATTATGAGAAAAGGGTAAATTGTTTTTAACAAGAATTAGTTTCTTTTCTTACAACGTTTTCAACCATATTTCCAATTTCAAACGCATGTATTGCAACCGCTGCTAATTGCAAATAAAGAGTATATCAACCAAGGGCAACAATACTTATTCAAGGTTGTTAGCCTACCAGTGGCATGTCGTTCAGATCTGTACATGAGAATTAGTGTCATTTCAATGGATTTAAGTAAAATCGAAATATTTTGCAATGAATATAACAAAAATATTTCGCTATTGATATCACTCAGGAATGGAAGTATAATTTTTGTATGATAAAGTCAATCGACAATTTATAGCAGGAGAATCCCGTGGTTCCTCTAAAACTGACACATAAATGTGCAGGTTGCATGCAAAAGTAACATTAGCAGATTTACTTAGTACATCAATGAACCATTAATGCTAGGATTACACCCTTCACAAAGTAGGAAGGATTTGATATCATATACTAGCAAAGAACGCAACAAAAGTAGGCACTTTGAACTAGATCTTAGTTTTGTTTAAGAGTATCTTTTCCATAGATATAAAATGTACGGTCCATATTTCATGAATTAATCATATCAAGAACATTTGATTACCGTTTTTTAACTGCATAGGATTGTATATTTTATCCCATTACCTTGCAATGACGCCCCTCTAGATAAGAGAGTTAGGAAAACATCGTGGAAAAATGAAGAATTTGCCATGGAATGTGATGTAAACAGAACTTATATCAAATCTGACTTGCCATTTATTTTCAAACGACGTAACATGCTTTAACCCGTTCCCACAGAACAACGCTTTTTGATGTCCTCAAGAACGAACAACTTTAGAAAACATTGGAGATAATGAAGAAATTGCTTGTTATAAGCAATTACTTTATTATCCACAATGTTTCTGCCCAAAAAACAGTGCGTCTAGAAATTTCGTCGACCAAAAATTGTCGTCTGCAACTTCTTTGCATTTGAACCAGTCTATAATTTTGTCGTCTTGTAATGGGTTAGAGAATAGGTTATAGTTTTGTTGGAAGTTTATTGATATGATATCATTTTACCTTAGCTAACCTGTTTTTGCATAGATCTTTTTGGATTGCATGAACGAGTACATGTGATGACATGTAAAACACAAATACCTTTACTGACTTTGATTTCTTTTGATGCATAGCATGCGATTCGTATTGTTCTATAATGACCTGTATACTATATAAACGCGATAACGTTGATCGGACAATTAACCGACAGATGAACTCTAGCAATCATTGATACTCATTCTCACAGACAATCAGTTAGTTGTAGCCGAAGACAAAAATATGGCACATGTAAAGGATGAAATAAAAATTCGTTTATAGACTTCTAAACATGCTTTAGTTTGCTTTAAATTATTGAAAAATAAGGTAATAATCAGCGCAGTAATTTGCTTTTTGTGATTCGCCGTCCCGTGCTTGGTAATCACGTGATCTCAAGTGACATGTGGTAGTCATGTGACCATAGATAGGCAATGTTTACAAATATAGCTAAGGTCGCAAATGCATTTTTACAATAATCACGCCGCCCAGTGTTTTAAAACATTCTAGAGCGATTAAGGGGGATCGTAGGCATCAAGCAAACGGGATTATTGTGGGATGTACAGCTTTTACTCAATAAAAAAATCAAATAGATGCAAAACGAAAGTAGAAGATTTTGAAAATAAGAATGTAAACATATCAACATCCGATTTCTACTTATTTACAAAATCATTACGCTTTATTATGTCGTTATTTACAAGTTTAAATCAATAATAACACACCAAACCTTTAAGAAGTGTAATCTAGCTTTCAGCTTGGTCTTTTTTATTTAAGATTTTTTACGGTTTTATAGCTGAATAACGAACTAGAGCTGTCGCCCTCAAGGGCTGACGAGAATACCCCCCACACCGCTAAAAAGGCTTTTCTATGAAGGAGTGGAATTTGAAGCTGTTTAATCACATGCATGTCATGGTGGATGAACATTGCCAACCCTCCACCTCTTTCTGATTTTGTGTTTGTTGCTAGAGTTGACTGATTAGGAAAGGTTGGTCAATATGAGCCTATGTTAAAGAAAACTGTGTGAGGAGATGATGACACAAAATTATATCCACGTAAAGTCAATATGAGCCTATGTTAAATTTTTGACCCCCGGGGGGCGGGGTCAAATTTGACCTCAGGAAATAAACCCTTCGATATTTTGTAAAGGTCAAAAAGATGATGTTACTTACCAAATTTGGTAACTCCCCTTATGGTTACTGAGTTTTTCAATTTTAAATTTTGACTACTCCCCCCCCCCATTAAAAAGTTCAAAATGGCATAACTCTGAAACTAACGACTGGATCAAGATGAAAATTGCAGGTGCACAACTTCATATGATAGGAAACAACCTGGTAAAATTTCAGCAAAATTGGTCAAAAAATTTGGGAGGAGAAGAGGACACAAAATTATGTCCACGGACGGACGGACGGACGGACAGACGGACGGACAGGCGGACGGACTGACGGACGGACAACCTGATTCCAGTATACCCCCCCATAACTTCGTTGTGGGGGGTTTAATAATGAAATCGCGCGACTACAGGGCGCCGAAGATAATTTGATACTATCTTCATTATATTATAGGAAGTTTTAGGCAAAGGGCAAAACTACCATGTGCAAACAATAACGTTACAATAACGTTAAGGTCTTTTTTTATTTTGAATATTCACAACGCTTTAAATATTCTTTTTTCCTAAGTCTAAACCGGTATTTCAAATCGATCACCCTGAAACAAGTTTCCACTTATTTCCGCAAATTTCCACGTATACTCATAATCTTGAAGTGAAAATCTACGTGAGTTTAGTATGATCGTTACAGAATTGGCCGAGCCGGGAGTCAAATAATCATCGAGGTCATTGATTTCTTACTGTAGAAGCTGTTATTCTCTGTTTTCAAGATTCTAAAAGGAGTTCGCGTATTACAGTTGACCAAAAGGAGAATGTTATGCTTGAAAATTCTAATTTTGCTGTGCGTAACACGAGCTTATAACCCATTCCAACACGATAAAATTTTAGACTAGTCCAAATTCAAAGAAGTAGCAGACGACAATTGTAAGTTGATGAAATCTTTTTAAATCTGGTCTTTTTGGACAGAAAACATTGTGGATAATGAAGAAATTGCTTGTAACAAGCATGTTTTCCGAAGCTTTCATAATGAGGGTCATTTAAAAGTGCCACTGTCCGGGAATGGGTTAAGACAATGCTAGTTTTTGATTTCTGTGTGTTGATATATGTTTTCCACAGTTATGACCCTTTCAGCGCTTTCCAACTTCTCAGTACTTCCAGTCCTTTGATTATATAACAACGCTTACTTGACTTTTGACGACAAGATTTCTTAGTTTCAATGGTTTTTGAACCTACGATTAATTGAGGGATCGTTGGCCTCGCCGACATATTCCGACAGGAAGTCCGACTTCCATATTATATATTATCTGATTGGCAGCCGAGATTCGTCCATTTTAGTCATGATAAATATATCTTTATTTTCTCCAATGCAAGGGCTTATGAAAGGGCAACAAACATTGAAAATATGATATGTAAGCATACAAAAAGAAAACATATTTGGTAGACAATTCATTCTTAATGCAATTTAGATATGCGCACTCACACACTAACACCAATAGACCGGTACCGCCGTCGACTTTAACAAAGCCGGCTTTGTTAAAGTCCACACAGGTACCAGTATATCTCACCAAGACATTGCAGATGCACCCAAATCTTTACACATTGATGATTGATTGAATTGAGTTTAACGCCGCTTTTAACAGTATTTCAGTCATTTCGCGGCACCTAACAATAGATTTCTGATATTTCTCAGACCAATACTACCACTACATCCTTTCCTAGCCTCCATCTGCTATCCCACTTTGGTTTACGATTATCCAGCCGTTGGTGAGAGACAAATGTCGGAAAGAATATGTGCCGCCGCCGGATATCGAACCCATGACATCCCATGATTGAAGATAAGGAGTCTGACGCGCTACCGACTGCACTATGACGGTGGCACAAATTCTTACACAATAATACACGTATATCAAGTCTAATATAAGCACATGCGCCCACATTCACAGACACACAAGTAATAAAATAGCAATTTATTTGATTACGGTTACAAATAATTACATTCCATTTCGACATAATTCATGCGCTTTACCAGCACTATATTAAGTCTAAAAGACAGATTTAAAAGCCTAAAAGTGGTTGAAGATTGCGGTACAATTTATAAGCTGGTGTTTATTTACTATTTTACAGTACGTACTACATGATAATTTGTGAATATAAATATGATCTAGACCCAATGAAAAAATCCTTCAAAAATCGTAAACTTTATATTGATTCCATGTTAAACAAAGTAAGGAAAGTTAGTCGACTCTGAAAAGGACCTTCGCCAGAGTTATTGTTTGATGATTTTTCTTACTTTTCAGAGGTTTTAAATAATTTGAAATCCATTTTTAATTGTCATAAAGGAAAATGACACATCTTAAGCCCCACTGGTAAAGGTCAGTGGTGCTATCTTCATGGCCCTGATATTTATTGTAAAAGTAGATTTTAGTATTAAAGCAATAGCCAATGTTTTGTCATCCTTAACGTACAAAGGTTTATTTCCCAATCAAAGGCAATATAAATGTTTTCATGTTACAGATATCTTTATAAACGATATAGTTCTCTGGATTTATTTATTTTTTTTTTTAAAAAAAGTGCATTGCTACGTCACCGACTAATTTAAATCCTGATGTAAAGTTGACATCTTTGTTTGGAAACGTAAAGGCCTGTAAGACATTGGTTTGTATGCAATTCGAATTAATCTAGTAGAATTGATCATCTCAAGAATAAAGATTTTTTGCTACATATATGTTTGCAGTCTTCATTTTGAATCGAATGAAAATAGATTTTGAACTAACGGTACGGGTAAGCTTAAGTACTGGCGTGCACGTATGTCATTGCGAGAAGATAGCTTTCTGAAACTAAACCTTATTTTAGCCATACTACTGAAGTAACTGTGAATTGATTGCCAAACTAATGAATAATTTATCCGATATTCTCGACTGGATCACAGATATTATGTCATTGTGTGCGTGTCTATAGACAAGACTGTCGAAATTTAATTGTATTTCGTGCTGTTGATCGCGTGCCACGGATAAATCTAGACAGGTTTTGCACATTTCTGAAAGAACGACCTGTAAAGAAATAGCAGAGTAGGCGATTTGAATGTCTGTCCTAAGAACTGTTAAAGTGATCAATCCTTGCGTTCGTTGAAATATCGACCATGTTGAACTTCATTTGAAATAAACCCACGCATCGTAAAAATGTTGAAAAAAAGTTGAACGAAATCTGTTATGTTCAACAGACATAAGAGCAAAAGCTTTGAGCATTTGAATGCGCATACCTATCAGTCAAGGTAACATACAAATATGGGGAATATTTTGTCATTGTCACAGATACAAAACCAGATATTTGATTCTTGCCGCGAAGGACAATTTTGGTATTATATGAGGTTTTGTATCACAACTACAATCATAATATTTCATTTATTATATATACTAACGAATTTGACAAAAAATACAAAATGAAGCTTACAAAACTTGTCTAAAATCAACATATTTTTCTATAATCCTGATAGTGTTATTCTTTACGTAACGTTTAAAAATTAAATCGTCTAACTTTCTGTATATGTATGATACGAATTTATTTCTGTTGAGTGCGATTTTGTCGGTGTTCAATGGCTGTATCTTATCAGGAGAAACTGGTGATTATGTGATTAAAAGATTCATCCATACATCATCAAGTTTCTACGTGGCATTTTTTATTCAATAAACTTTGAAGCTATTGAGGCAAACAACTGGTACTGTGTTATGTTTTATGTTTTACAACGATACAGATTTTGAATGTCTCTTTATGGCGTGCCTATAGTAGAAGCATATCATTCTTTGAGAACTGAAGCACTGAAGCACTGAAGCATCCCTGGCCTCGTATACGCATTGTGTATATCTTCGTTGCCTGATCAAAATGTCGTAACTACAGCTTTCAGAAAGCTTGCGCCCCGTTGATGTGCGTACAATACCCGTAAAACGGGATGATAAATCGACTTGGCAGTTTTGTCCGTTAACAGTAATAGTGGGTAGATCTGTACAGATCTGAACGTAGAAGCGGACAGAAAGTGACATCTCCAGTTACATCAAACATTTTTGCCCAGGTTATATGTATATCTCTCTATTCACCCCACAAATATCTTTTACCCCTGAAGCAAGGTACTTAATTAAAACTACAAACTATCACAGCAAGAAATATATACTACTCATGAAGTAAACATGTCAGCAATTAGCACCAGTTGCCTTTTATAAGTTTTTGAAGACGACAACACCATTTTTGCTCTCAACCTCAGAACAGTGAACATGTTGCACTTAGAGTATCCATAATAGACAGCACACACATTACCCTCTCAGACAGAGTAATGGCTATTTTCAGGTCAGCTAAATGGACATAGGCAGTAATCTTGCATTTCCTTTGCAGGATTATACGCTAGAAAAAGTGCAAGAGAAAAACAACACCTTTGATAGACAATGACATAAAAATGGCAACTTATCTTCTCGATTTGTAAATATGACCCATGATGCGTAAAAAGACAGTCCGTGAGTCCTGTGAAACAAGACATCCAACTCTGTAAAAGTCAATCGCAATGTTGGTTTTTTTTTTTGGCAATAGACCGGACCTAATTCAAAGAAGTTGCATACGATAGTTACGAGAAGAATTCAAAATATACATGTATCTGTCATTCTAGGTAGAAAACTATTTGAATTATGAGGAAATTACCTGTGATAAGCACTTTCTTCATATTCCCCATTGTTTTCCAATTTCTAATTTTTGGAGGGTCATAACAATCGGTTAAGTTGGATTTGGCTAAATGCAAAGAATTTCGATCCTAATCGACCTATGTAATCCACATAGTCTGACAAGGATTAATAACTGACCAATTGCTGGCCCTGCCCACTTGATCTGTGGGCCCCGCCCTTTGACTCCAAGAGGAAATTCCGCTTCTACATATTGCAGCGTTATTTTGCAAACTTTATGACCAGTAGCCTGTAACGAAAAAATAGAATGGTTGGTTTGCGACCTTAACTTCATAACTACAGCTTGGTTAAGTTGTAGTTATGAAGTTAAATTGCAAAACCAAATAAAAATGATCCACATAACCGGCGGTCAATGGCGGATTTTAAAGTTAACATCCAGTCTAAATCAATGATTTCATTGGTCGACCGATATTTTAATTGCCGTTCTCGATTGGTTAATTCTCTCGCCTTTCTTAGATTGTCCGCTCTCGCTCTTAGGTCATTTTTCAGGCGACAAGTGTTTAAAATTTTAGCGATAAAGATACGATTGAAATACTCAAATGATACCTGATACACACACACACACACACACACACACACACACACACACACACACACACACACAAAGTGCAAAATGAAATGGTATTTTTCGATACTTTTATTTTTTTCTAGTCTCTATCCACTGCTGGTGGTCAATATTCCTTGTTCATGGTGATCAGAATGGAGCATGTAAGCGTATGTATGTGTTTTGAGGATACCAGTTCTATATAATGCTTATACCCATTCGCAAACAGTGCCACTTTTGAACGCCCTTCAAGAAAAATTATTTGGAAAACATTGTGTAAAATGAAGAAATTGCTTGTAACATTTTGCACAATGTTTTCTATCCAGAAAGAGGAAAAATCTAAAATTCCATAAATATTAAATTGTCGTCTGCAACTCCTTTCAATTAGGACCTGTCTAAAATTTTGTTGTGTCGGAATGGTTTAACACAAGTTCGCACGGATATCGCCCTGCATAAAGTCAAATGAACAATATCTGAAAAATTAGTGCTATGTATTTACAACCTAGCAGTTATTGATATATTCATCATCTGTTTTCTGAATAGTTAAATTTAGTCGTAAGTAGTAATCTAATTGCAATTGAGAGATTGTTTCGATGACTTCTGAAGAAGTCTATTTCACATAAACCACCGCACCCTTTTTCTATCCTATACTTACACTATCTTTACCACGTCAACCATTGACGTGGTTCATGAGCTGCTCTTACATCTTGTACTCGAGTATAATGATCAATTTATTCGAGTTGAACATTGTTGCAATATCATTATTTCATGACCTTGTCTAATTTCTGCTGATGCTAGCTGTCGTCTGCAGTTTATCGATTTAATGTCAATTAACTTTTCCTTTCAGGAGAGCTTTTTTTAGTGTATTAGAGAATTATTCATAGCCTACCTAATCTGTCTGGAATAACTGATATAGTTAGTATCATGTAATATACTCATTATCATGTAACATACTCATTATCATGAAATATACTCATTATCATGTAATATACTCATTATCATGTAATATACTCATCGGCTAAATGTAAAGTATGAACCACTCTTCAAGAAGGGACGAGCTCACTGTTGTAAAACCTTGTCATGCTAAACTCAGAATATTTTGGTTTTTGGCAGGAAGTATAGACAAAGATCAGCCTGCACATAAGTGCAGTCTGATCTTGGTCTACACCTCATGTTTGTCTTTTTCATGCTAACATTGCTTTCATCCCTTTGATTTCATCGATTTTAATGCCATTCCCAAATGGATTTATTTAGCATGACGAGGGTTTATACAACTTGATTAAATCTGTATTTACGACACTTTGCTCGCCCAACGACGAAATGTATTGTGATTCGGTTGTTTGTTTAAATGGGGTTTAACGCCGCTTTTAACAATTTTCAGTCATATCATGGCGGCTGGAGCACCTAACAATGGATTCCTGGTATATCCCGCACCTGTACCACCATTAAATTCTTTCATTGTCTCCAGCTACTATTCCTTTTGGGTTTACGGTTATTCCCTTACAGGTGTGAGACAAATGTCGGAAAGGATATGTGATCCTGGCGGTGGCACATGTCCTATCCGACATTTTTCTCAAATGTATTGTGAATTGGTGAGAGAGGTTGAGAATTAAAAATAATAAGTTAATTCACCCTAGTTGTTTTTGTACACCTATATGCTTTATTATATTATTTTGCGTAATTAACCATTGTCTCTCTTTAGTTAAAGAAGAAGAAGAAAACAGCAGCAGCAGTAGCAGCAACAGCAACAGCAACAACAACAACCCCCCCCCAAAACAACAGGATTATTTTCACAATCTTAAGGAATATATATTCCGAGATATGTTAACTACATATATGGGCATCTTATGTGCACGAGATCTGATATAAATAACAAATATTCATAACTTGTACGCTAAATAGTCTAAAATAGGAAATTTTCGTTATTTTGATTGCTGTTTAATACTTTAATCGCACGTAAATGGAAAATATAATTGGAGATGCGCATTTGTTTAATCGAAGATTTCTATCAAATAATGAAAAAAAAAGAAGAAAAATCTCTGTTGTTTTGTCGTGGTCATCTGAATCAGAATACGATAATGCACCATTATTGCGATGATAAATGGTCGCCAACCAACCATTTTACTTTTGTGTCACATGTCACTCTCCATAAAGTTTGTAGAATAAAGCTGTTACCGAGGAGGAACTTCCTGTTGGAGCTCAATTGGCGGAGCCAGCGATCCATTTATCCCACACAGTTTTTGAAAACATTGTGGAGAATGAAGAAATTGCTTGTATCAAGCAATTCTTCATTATCCACAATGTTTTCTATTCAAAGAGACGGAAAAAAATAAAATTCCACCAACTTGTGACAATTGCCTGCAGCTTCTTTCAATTTGGAGTAGTTTAAAAATGTGTTGTGTTGAAATAGGTTAGAGCAGCACTTGCACAGATTAAAAATAAAAATGTAGGCTCCGGATTTTCAAATTTCTAACTATAATGATTACAGACAAAAAGAAGGAAAAGTGCAAACATATTTCGCATTACGAGACTCCAAATAAATCAACGAAGTACAACCCGAATGAAACAGGAATTCATCTGGCAAATACGTTATCTGTCGATTGCACCGAAAATTACCTTATTTAAGATTTCCATGACGTATCAATTACGTCCTTTATATTCCGCTTGCAATTTCGCTTTCGTTATTGACATTACCTGTACCTCACCCAATAAATTCCGATATTCAAAGTAGGGCATATTGAATAAAGCACATAACTTAAAATCGATTGGGAATTAAGTGGAATTAACACATAGAGCGAACATTTATTGTGAAAAATTATCGTGAACCGATTTAATTGCATTAATTAATTAAATCGATGAGTATATTTTCGAAAGTCAGATTCATACAAAATAAAGAAAGGCTAGTCATGCCAATAAACCCAAACAAAAAAAAAAACCCTAACAAATAAAACAAAAAGCAAAACAAAACAAAACCCCCCGAAACAAAACACCAACAACACACCCACCCACCCTAAACAGCAACAAGACACACACACAAAAAAAAAAAAAAAAAAAAAAAAACGAATTTGGAGGAAATTGTATTTCGATTAGTTTTGAGTCCACTTTTCGTACATCACAATCCCAAAGTTTAAACAATACAGATATACGAGACTATCGACCAGTAACTATTTGGGGCTTATGTATTAAACAAACTCTTTATATCCTCCAAGATGCTACTGTATTTCCATAAAGATAATTACCATAATAATAAACTTGTGTTTGATCATCAACGACCCCTCTCATAGATAACGTTCGCTTACTATAACCATTTTCGTCTAAAAATAATAAAGATAAGGCAATATCAGAGGTCTTGAACGAGAATTAGATATATCTGTTAACAAACTAATCTCCATACATCCTCAGAGCATACACAGTTAATTAACCTTTCTCTAATTTTGTTTGTTTTATTCTGTAATTTACTTCGACATATTTGCTTTTCTCAACTGAAATAAGACATATTTACATTCAATAGCGTTAGTAGCGGTTTCACAAAGTTTTATGATATATATCAATGCTTCGCGGACACCATTAAGCAATCAGAGACCAGAACATATTTTTCCTAAAAGAATCTTGAATGGTTCAAGTCATTCACCTTTATGGACCAGAATAATCATGATAGAAATGTTAATTGCTAGCCTGTCAAGGTAAATGGATTATCTGTGCTAGGAAATACTAGTCAATCATAATGCTACTTCATAACCAGGCTGTGAATCTTTGAGCAACTAGGGTATCATATTTTTTTTGAGGTTGTTCAGAATTCTTAGAGATGTTCATATGATAGTTTGGTATAAAATTAGTGATGCAAACCCTCCAGGTGCACACAGTTCTTGAAAAAATAGCCACAAAAGGCGATTTTTAAGACAGCCTGGGTAGACGAGAATGTGATAACAATACCATATTTAGTTTACACTGTGCTCATATAGACAATAGACAATGATATAAAGTATAAGTGATAACATGATAACAAACTTTTACTCAGCAGTATTTCTTCCCCCAAATCGATAAAACTATATACAATGACTATTTCTGTATTCAAAATGTCACTTGTGTTCATTCAATAATAAAGACCATTTTCCATTTTTATTATTACTAATTTCTAATTCTGACTTAGAAAGACTGGCCATTTTTACTATCTTATCTTGAAATAAGTGCATGTATTGTGGTAATTTTACTAAACAGACAGAGATGATTAATCGTCAATATATCATTGATTGCACCCATGAACATATTTCTAAAAATGGGCTAATAATAACAAGAAATAATTTCTAAGTTTAAGGGCCACCAAGCATATAAAAATAAGGTCATTAAAGAATTCAAAATAAACGGAAGTTGATACCACGAACTTAATCGACGAACAAATGATAAATACTCCTAAGCAGCTTTCAGTAATATATACTCATTTTCAGACAATGGTCAACAATATTGATTTTCACAAGTATGTTTAACAACAAAAGGTTTAGTTTAAGACACTGATGAAATCTTCCTATATAATTTACATACAGAATTTAACTTTTACAGGGCCACTTCTTATCTTTGTAAAAATATTAATATACAGGAACTCAAATCTCCATTAATTAAGCTTTATGTCGTTCAAAAAGCTGTGAAGACAAACCTTATAAAAACCTTTATGAATTAAAAAAAAGTGTATGCATATGCACGCATGACGGATCGTTGATCACGCCAAGTTTTCAAATGACGCAACTTGACAAAATGTAAGGCAATCGACACACACACAAAAAATTATTCGTTGTTCGACGCCAAACTATCAAAAATGTTACACATAGAGGTCAAAGTTCTAATGCCATGAATGGTCTACATGAATGGTTTGATTGGTCAGTTAGGTTTTTTTTTTGACAACAGCGATCTGTCAAGTAGGAAAAGGATTTTGTTTATCTAGTTGTGAAGAACTGTAGAGTATTTTCAAGGCTTCATGTTTTATTCCCTTCTTTGACGTTCGGATGAGAAGCCACTTAAAACATGAAGATAAACAGACACAATTGCACAAATTGCCATTCCTCGAAAGCTATTTTGAATACGATATTTCGCTACTTAAGAACTGGTATAAGAATTCTTATATTCAGAATACAAATAAAATAATACTGTTTTCAAGAAATAAATATCTCAAGCAATATCTCCGAGAAATTTGGTTGAATAACAGGGAAGAATACTTTTTTTTGGGGGGGGGGGGGGAAAGAGCATATTGATTACAAACGTATTGCTTTAGAAAGCGTACTAAACATATTATAACATTTACATAAACAAACCATACACCAAGAGTTGCTGTTCTATTACTATGGTTGCTATCATCAGGTATTTATGAACAAGTGGGCTTCCTGTTTAATCGTAGAATTATTTTACGTATTGCAAAAATATGATCACACAGTTTTAGTCATTGATGAGCCCTTACTTTTAGCAAGTTAAAACAAGATCTTGAATAGGCCCTTACTCTAAGAAAAGTTAAAACTAGATCGTTGACGAGCCCTTACTTTAAGGAAAGTTAAAACTAGATCTTAGGTAGGCCCTTACTTTAAGAAAAGTTAAAAACTCACTAGTGGATTAGCCCTTACTTTATGAATAATTAAAACTTTATCTTGGATGAGCCACAACTTTAAGGCAAGTTGAAATTGGTCACGTGATTGAAGAGAAGACAGGTTATTTTTGTCGGGAGGCTAAATTAGCTCAAAAACACATTTTTTGGGACTAAAATATACTGTTTCTTCGAGATTTATCATGGATTTTATACAGTTACACAGGATGTAAAACATTGATGGAAAAAATGTGTGTTCAGTGACTTTATTTGGGAAAATATGGATTTTTTCATATTCGATGAGCTGTTTTCAAGATAAAATGGCGGACATTATTGTATATCGTAAGTACGAACTATCATGTACATACACACTAGAGTACGGACTCGTTTATAAACTCAGCAATTAAAGATCATGTCACAATACAGTGATGTAACACCTAATGCTGAGCTGACTCAGTTAACTCCAGCTCAGCGTACTGTCGACAGAATAGATCATTTTGATGGATCGCAAACCTGTGTGAAGCAGTTATATGTGTCCGAGAATGAAAGCGTTCCCGTAACCCCTGACAACGTAAGACAGCTATTGAATGTAACGGACCGTTATGAATCGCCGCCAGCGGATTCGAACTGGGCTCTAATAGACAGGATAAGGGGGTTATTTCGTGATAACACAAAATCTGCCTTCATTTCCCACATTGTGTCCGATACATCGTCAAAGGAGGATGATCTTGAGGAAATTCGTACTACCATGTATGAAGCCTGTAAAAGACTAAATGACTACCCATATCCCAAGGAATCGGATTTAAAGCGTCGTAAAAAAACCAGATCAGGTGATAGCGTATCTCAAAAATTGGCTGCTGATATTTATACAATTGTGTCAGTAATGGATAATCAATATTTTGATCACATGCGGGAAATGATAAGTCTACCAAGGTCCTATTCAAAGAGTGATATAAATGTATCTGATCAATTACAAAATACTTATAAACAGGAAATAAAGATTCTGCAGGATCAGCTTATCAAATGTCAATCGGATATTACCATTCTGAAACAGGAAAGAGATGCCATGAAACTAGGGTTCGAGAATGATATTAAGTCTATTAGATTTGATATTTTGAACTTTAAGAAAGATACTGGAGAACAGTTACATAAGGCATTTACTGACATACAGAGAATTGAAGATGAAAAATCCTCAGGTTTAATATCATTAAAGAACTCTCTAAAACTTGTAGATATTGACGTTATTGAATGTAAAGAGTCTTTAGAAAAGGATATGGAAGATTTACGTGAAAATATTTGTAGTACAAATAGAAAAATTGACAGACAATGTGGTAGACTCGAATCAAAGGTTTTTGAGCTTAATAAACTAATTACTAGAAGATGTTCAACAAGTAGTGGTAATGGTGAAAATTCTGTGGTAAATCTCCCGTCTAACACACGTGATGTACCACCAGAGAGCCAGAACGAGCCATCATATAGGGAGGCTCTTACTGATGCCGCGGTCACTCAAAACGTGCCGTCACAACAAATACCCAGACAGCACGTGGAGATCAATGGGTCACCGATAGATCTAACAACAACTAATCGTGGGCATAGCGGTAATGTGCAGCAGACCGTCAGTGTTTCACGTGAAAGTGTGGCTATTAGTCGGCCTTTATCCGACACGCGAGAAAATGGGTCGCTCAATTGCCAAATTAATCAGTCCAATATTCCAGTTCATGTTAGCAGTAGATCATCTTCGGAACGGAAAGACAATAGTACGCCAAACCCGATATCTAACAATCAGTTGCGTAACGATGATAAAGCCGATACGAATAACGTCGATGACGATGACTTTATCGAACATGTAGTTAAAAAGACCAAGCGTTTTTTTCTAGGTGGTTTCAAAGCATCAATAACTGACCAAAAACTTAGGAACTATGCCAAAAATCGCGGTGTAAAAGTGACAATGGTAAGGATATTTTCTCAACGTAATAGGAGGTCAGTCGTTATACGCATGAACGTCGAAGCGCCCGACGCTCATAAAGTGACAGATAATGGATTCTGGCCAAAAAATGTTATTTGCCGGCCATGGTTAAGTAAGGCGGCTTATAGCAAGAAGTACCCGTATATGACACGGGACAACAATAGTGCAAATGATAATGCTGATGATGATTTGACTAATGATATTGTTAATGGCCCCCCTTCACGCACTGCTGGTCAGTCAAAGTCAAAAGATTATCCTGGTCCAAATCGTAGATCAGATCGTGATCAGCATCATTATCACTGGGGATCTCTTGATAACGGTGCTCCTCACGGATCTAATGTTGAAACACATAATCGATATGACGGTTTTCATCAAAATGGATATAATGGTCATGCAAACTATGGTAATGAATATGAGCAGCAGACATGTTATAGTAACCGTTCTGAGCGTCATCAGGGATATTACAACTCGCATTATAGATCGTAATTTCCTTAAACACTGTGTATAATGTTCATGTTTCCCAAAGTTTACATATCAACTTTTCTCATTATGTCCACTTTACAACTTTGTACTTGGAATGTTACTGGTCTAATGTCTAGTGCGTTATATCTGAGTAACGTTCTTGACGACAAGAACATAGATATATGCGGCATTTCCGAGCATTGGCTATATTCAAGTGAATTGCACTTTTTGAGTAGCATAAACCCAAACTATCACGGAATGGGCGTATGCGACTCAAGTCTGAATATCTGCAGAAGTACACGGATTGGTAGGGGTGGTGTCGCTCTATTGTGGAATAGACGACACGACGCCGTTATCACTCCGTTATGTATTGACGATGACCGAGTGATTGGAATTCAGTTTCAAGAATCACGTGATTGCTTTATCTATATTTTACAGGTATATTTACCAAGTGCAAATCACAATATAACCGTATATCGGGAATACATTGAAACATTGTATAACTTGATATTTACGTATTCCCAGTTAGGTCAGGTTGTTCTTATGGGCGATTTTAATGCTCATTTAAACGGCAGTATTTTTGTCAAAAAGATTGATACTAGAGGTACGTCTTTAAATGACTTGTCCCTTGATTGTAATCTTAGTATTATAACAACATTACCCTTATGTAAAGGTGTCGAAACAAGTTATGTTTCCTACGATGGAAAATATCACTCTCTTATTGATCATGTCATTGTCTCAAATACGTTACTCAGTTCTGTCAAGGATTGTCTTATTCTTGATGACAGCTGTTTAAACGTATCTTCACATCGACCCATTGTCTTTAGTTTAGAAATTAACACACGTAACTTATGTTATCCTCGCTCGATCTTGCAGTCTGTTAAGTGGCACAAGGTTTGTGAAGCGCAGCTTACCCAGTATTCCAGCTGGCTTACAAATAGTCTCTCCAAGCGTTTACAGACACTGACTGATCAAGCAGACAGTGATATTTACCAATTTATAGATAGTTTATATGAGCTTATTGTGTATAGTATATGTGATGCTTCTGATAATGTTTTACCTCATACAGTCTACCGCCATTATCTGAAGCCATATTGGTCTGCCGATCTCAAGCAGCACCATGCGTTTATGAGACAAAAACGCCGGGTGTGGATTGAGGACGATAGACCAGATGATCGTAACCATTCTTCATTCGTTAACTATAAGGAAGCTAAGCGCCTTTTCAGAAATTTACTCAGGAAAAATGCCTTTAACTACATACAGAAAATAAACAGTGACATTGATGATGCAGCTGGTTTAGATTGTCCCCTTTTTTGGAGGTTGTTTAACTCGAGGGTAAAACAATCACAGACTACCTCGTCTAGCGAAATGAAGTTTGATGACGATACTTTCCGTAGTCCTGACCAGATCTGTACTGCATGGGGTAAACATTTTGCATCTTTGTATTCTGATACAGATTGCAGAGATTACGATTCCTGTCATTTTGACACAGTAACACGTTATGTTCAAACGTTGAAAGAAAAGTCTGTCCCCATAAACGATGACCATATTTGTCTAAACGATGTTTTATCTGCTCTTTCTAAGGCTAAATTTGGTAAGATGTGTGGGAAAGATCGTGTTTGTAACGAGCACCTTGTTCATGGTGGATATTTCTTAAATGAGTGTTTGACCCTTCTTTTTGACCTTATGTACTGTAACGCATATGTTCCGACCAATCTTAAACTCGGAACAATCATTACATTACATAAAGGTGGCCGTAAACCTAAAAATGATCCCAACAGTTACAGGGCGATAACCCTATCATCTACTTTACTAAAGTTATACGAAAGAATCTTGTTAAACCGCCTGAATGGGTCTATTTCAGTACAGTTAAACTCGCTCCAGGGTGGATTTCAGTCCAGTATGGGAAGTAATATGACATCCTTTATTTTACATGAAAGTATTAATTATTGTAAAGAAAATGGTTCTAGATTACATGCCTGTTTTTTAGATGCACGGCAAGCCTTCGACCGAGTATGGCATGACGGTTTAATTTACAAACTAGACCATCTCGGTATCGATTGCAAACTATTAAAATCCGTTATAGCGATGCATACAAACACATTTAGTTGTGTCCTATACGGCGGGTTTCAGTCCGATTGGTTCCCTATCTTGCAGGGCACCAAACAGGGAGGGGTGTGGTCCCCAACACTTTATTTATGGTACATCAACGACCTCATTGAAGAGATAGTCATTAGTAAATTAGGATTTCAAATAGAAGGTTATGACTTCAGCGCCCCGTCATTTGCAGACGACATGACCCTTCTTTCATTATCTCAATGTTCCCTTCAAGAAATGATTAACATTTGTTACAATTATGCCTGTAAGTGGAGGTTTCAGTATAACCCTAGCAAATGTGTCGTTGTTACGTTTAATGAATCAAAAAAAGCTTTTAATGGCCGTCGTAAATCTTGGTGCATTGGCAATACATTTATTGAGGAAAATGTCGAATGTAGCCATCTTGGAATTTTATGTAACAAGTACAACAAATCGTCTGCAATGGTTAAAAATATTGACAGAAAATTGAGGGCCACTTTCTTTGGTTTAATTAAGCACGGTCTTTACAAAAATGGATTGAACCCCCTCAGTAGCTATCGCATTTACCAGTCTATTGTATTACCCCGGGCCCTTTACGGATGTGAATTCCTTAACTCGCTTACTAACAGCGATAAACTAACTTTAGAGAAAGGTCATAGATTATGTCTGAAACAAATTCAGGGTCTACATATTCGGTCTAGAACAGACATAGTGCATGGTTTGTTAGGGTCTTTTCCTGTTGCATTTGAAATTGACAAGAGAAAACTTTTATTTTTTGGTCAACTGTGTCAACTAAACAGGAACTGTGCTGTTAAACAAATGTTTCTTATGAGACTGTTTTCATATCTTTTAACGATGACCACTACCGGGTTTATGTTTGATATTGCACATGTTTTACATAAATGTAATTTGTTTTCGGCGCTACAAGATTACGCACACTATGGAACATTTCCAACAAAATATATTTGGAAAAATATTATAAAAAATTCTCTAACTAATTATTACACTCAACAATGGGATATGAGAACTTCTACCTTAGAATTTGTTTTGTATAGAGAGATTCAACCTCGGTTTATTTCGTGTCCTCTTTGGCATTATGCGAAAGAACATCCACGGTTGTTAAGTGCCTCTTTTTCTACGGCACAGATAATTGCATACTTATCTTGTTTCAATTCAAATTGTGTTAAATGCGGCCAGTCTAATCTGCGCATTAGTATTACTGAACATATGTTAACAGGATGTGTTTATTATAACGAATGTATTAATACTTTTCATTTAGAGGTGTCACACCGCTTCGGACACACAGTTATAAATAATCTGATTTCACTCGACCGACGGCAGTATGTTAGAACTTTATTTGGTTTAAATCGTGACATCGTGTTTAATCTTGGAGATCAATATGAACAATTTTGCAATTTAGTTTTATGCTTCTTCCACAAAATTTTGTCTTTATACAGACGACAATTTTAATGGACTGTATATTGTCTTTAAAAGATCACGTAATTATCTTGCACTTTTATATTATCTTCCTATTTCGTTTCGTGGAAGGCATTATTGTAGATGCATGATATATCCAGTGTAATCTTTTTCCCTTTTTAAAGAGTTTTTTTTTCTATTCCGTCATTATCATAATATGTTGTTGATTTTCACCCTATAACATATATTCACCTGCACAATTATTTCTGATGTATATTTGTAATCTTCAAATTTGGAGGAAATAAAGAATATGAATGAATGAATGTATATACAATGACTATTTCTGTATTCAAAATGTCACTTGTGTTCATTCAATAGTAAAGACCATTTTCCATTTTTATTATTACTAATTTCTAATTCTGACTTAGAAAGACTGGCCATTTTTACTATCTTATCTTGAAATAAGTGCATGTATTGTGGTAATTTTACTAAACAGACAGAGATGATTAATCGTCAATATATCATTGATTGCACCCATGAACATATTTCTAAAAAAGGGCTAATAATAACAAGAAATAATTTCTAAGTTTAAGGGCCACCAAGCATATAAAAATAAGGTCATTAAAGAATTCAAAATAAACGGAAGTTGATACCACGAACTTAATCGACGAACAAATGATAAATACTCCTAAGCAGCTTTCAGTAATATATACTCATTTTCAGACAATGGTCAACAATATTGATTTTCACAAGTATGTTTAACAACAAAAGGTTTAGTTTAAGACACTGATGAAATCTTCCTATATAATTTACATACAGAATTTAACTTTTACAGGGCCACTTCTTATCTTTGTAAAAATATTAATATACAGGAACTCAAATCTCCATTAATTAAGCTTTATGTCGTTCAAAAAGCTGTGAAGACAAACCTTATAAAAACCTTTATGAATTAAAAAAAAGTGTATGCATATGCACGCATGACGGATCGTTGATCACGCCAAGTTTTCAAATGACGCAACTTGACAAAATGTAAGGCAATCGACACACACACAAAAAATTATTCGTTGTTCGACGCCAAACTATCAAAAATGTTACACATAGAGGTCAAAGTTCTAATGCCATGAATGGTCTACATGAATGGTTTGATTGGTCGGTTAGGTTTTTTTTTTTGACAACAGCGATCTGTCAAGTAGGAAAAGGATTTTGTTTATCTAGTTGTGAAGAACTGTAGAGTATTTTCAAGGCTTCATGTTTTATTCCCTTCTTTGACGTTCGGATGAGAAGCCACTTAAAACATGAAGATAAACAGACACAATTGCACAAATTGCCATTCCTCGAAAGCTATTTTGAATACGATATTTCGCTACTTAAGAACTGGTATAAGAATTCTTATATTCAGAATACAAATAAAATAATACTGTTTTCAAGAAATAAATATCTCAAGCAATATCTCCGAGAAATTTGGTTGAATAACAGGGAAGAATACTTTTTTTTGGGGGGGGGGGGAAGAGCATATTGATTACAAACGTATTGCTTTAGAAAGCGTACTAAACATATTATAACATTTACATAAACAAACCATACACCAAGAGTTGCTGTTCTATTACTATGGTTGCTATCATCAGGTATTTATGAACAAGTGGGCTTCCTGTTTAATCGTAGAATTATTTTACGTATTGCAAAAATATGATCACACAGTTTTAGTCATTGATGAGCCCTTACTTTTAGCAAGTTAAAACAAGATCTTGAATAGGCCCTTACTCTAAGAAAAGTTAAAACTAGATCGTTGACGAGCCCTTACTTTAAGGAAAGTTAAAACTAGATCTTAGGTAGGCCCTTACTTTAAGAAAAGTTAAAAACTCACTAGTGGATTAGCCCTTACTTTATGAATAATTAAAACTTTATCTTGGATGAGCCACAACTTTAAGGCAAGTTAGAACTAGATCGTGGATGAGTCACAACTATAAGGATAGTTAGAACTTGATCGTGGATAAGATATCACTTTAAGGAAAGTTAGAACTAGATCGCGAATGAGCCCTTACTTTAAGGAAAGTTAAAAGATATACAAATAAGGATATGTCGATTGACATGGAGTATAATGGCCCGAAACAAATCAATCAGGTTGTATTAAAGGAACCAAAACGTCACGTAATAGTTTGTTTGTTCCTGTCTATTCAAATATAATGTTATTGAAGTGGCTTAAATGAAAGTAATGTGCTCGTTTTCAAGCCACATTGAACAACCTCAATCACGTCTTCAATGTAACCAATAATGTCTTTTACAGAAATTGATTTGTGATTAATGGTACAGTTGTGTTTTTTCAGCTCTCTGTCGTTCTGGAATCGTCCGATAACTAATATCTGCCTCTCCTAGACTTGGATAATTCGTTCTAAAATTTGATTTTGACAGTGTCCAATTAGATGTATGATTCGACGTCCAAATGCTGAACGGTCAAAAACGTATGTACCATGTACAGGCTTTGGACACTGATTTTGAAATAGTGCTTTTTGTTCAGTTTTGTCAAAAGTTTTATAGAGAATATACCGTTTATGACCACTTATTGATTGCAAAGTATAAATCACGCCTTTATAACAATAAGACCATCTGTGTTCTCGAAATGAATATTTATCCTCAACTTTCTTTTACAAAGTAACTCATTTCGGTCACATTAATAAAATATATGTTATTAGAAAAAAAAATACAAACAAAAACAACAACAACAACAACAACAAAAAAATAAAAAAAGAAAATATCAAAAGCTTTTGTGTCGATTGTGACATTTTGTGATTATTGTTTATTGTTCAAACTACTAGATAGTGATAATACGATACAGTAATTATTTCCTGTACGTTGACCTTCGGTCTAAATGCATGTACATTTGAATATCAAACAGTAGTATGACAAAAAACAAAGTGATAATCTATTATAGAACTAGAGTTAACAAAACTGAATTCCATTGTTGTTTGTGTACTTTTAACGTTAAACACCTTGCATTTCCCCACATTATAAAACTCATATTTCCAAATGAAGAAGATCGCGTAATTGAATGAGAAATACGGTCGGAAATTTGAGTAGACATCTGTATTACAGAACCAAAAGCACACATAAATGGTGGTTAATGTCTATTGAACCTAGAATAGTTGTGAATCATATAGGTACTACAATAGCATTAAAGAATAACATAGTATCTTAATTTGTTAACATCTGAATATTCTATTTTCTAAAATGATCCGATTTAATATTGGTCTCTACTTAATTCTTAAGCTGAAAGACTAATAATAAAGTGTCTACGTACCTGTCGATTTATCTATTTTAATTTCAGTGATATTAATACATATCAAATGTAATTGTCATTTCTGAAGAAGACATCTCGTAAAAGAAAAGAGAAGCGTGACCCCGTTATGAAAAAATAAGCTTCTTACAGAGCTGGCTTAACCCATCCCCACACAATCCCTACTTTTACGCCCCACAAGTATAGAGCTTTGGAAAGACAGGGGGTTTGAAGTTTTTAACCCCCAATTATTTCCGGTTGTTATCTAAGTTAGATAAAATTTAAAAATAGTATAAATGGTACACTTCTGGACCAATCGTGACTGTCAATACAGGAATAAATCGACAGATAAAATAATTTATTTAGACCGGACATGCACTTTGAACTCGGATACTGGCTGGCATTTTTCCAAGATATTTGTTTGCGACTTAAACGTCGTACTTACAGCTTATTCAAGCTGTAGTTAAGACATTTATCTCGCTTACCGACCATTTTACTCTATTGCTACATGATACTGGAGTTAAATTTTGCTAAACAACACCTTTAAATATCTTAATGGAATTTCTGTTGGAACTCAGCGATCCGTATATAACGAAGAGAAGCTAGTGAAAAATATCATCAGCCAATTACATTTAGGTTACAGAAAATTTCGTCTTTGATACGTGCTTTCTTAACCCTTGTCATGCTGTATAAAGCACCTTACTGAATTACTGTCAAATCAAAGGGCTGAAAGCACTGATAGAACTTGTTGTTCAAAAATCAATATTTTTTTTAGAAATTAACTTCATAAACAACTCTGACAAGAAAAGTACAAGCAGGAGGTGTAGACTAAGATCAGCCTGCACATAAGTGCAGTCTGATCTTAGTCTACACCTTCTGCCAAAACCGGAATATTCCGGATTCAGCATGACAAGAGTTAAGGAGGCGAATCTGTTCTGTGATATGTGAGTGTGTAGGGCTTTTTGTATGTAGGAAAGAGTTGATTTAGAAAACCTTTCTAAAATCAATATAAATTGCCTGTTGTTTTATGGGTCTCCGATTTAAATTAGCACATGGCGTGTGGAACACACGCTTACTTGTAATTTACTTGCAATTTACAGAGAAAATTGCGTTTGAACGCTCTTCAAATTGTAAGGTCTAAATTCGCAGAGTCATCTAAAACCTCTTATTTTATCGATGAAAGTTTCTTTTCACATGGACGTTTACAATTCCTTGAAAACAAACAATCAAACAAACAAACAAACAAACGAACAAACAACAACAACAAAATCTTTGTACACTTTCATTTTCTTACTTTTATTGAAGACAGAAATTTTCATAAATTCATTTTCTAGTGGGTGAGGTGGGGGTGTAACATTAATTACATTTTCACAGTGGGAGATTGTAATTATAAGCTCTATCAAAATAACAAACTCACAAACGATTGAATGTGTGACCACATGTTAAGTATTCTTCTCCAGAGCTATGTTTAAGTTATTGACATAGATTCTTTATGGCGACGGACTAATAAATTATTAAATCCATTTGAACAATTACTAAAATGTTTGTATACTCGATCAACAGATAGCAACAGATGGAATCACAATGATTTCGTTTTTTTTTTACTTAATGTTGTTTTGTAAGTTAAAACATTACTGTGGATTGAACCCTAACTTGTTTTGTTTTAATGCCCCTTTTTAGCAATTATAATGTATCTATTGAAATTCCTTATTTTAACAAACAGATTGTCAATTAAGATTTTCATACTTCATATGCATAATAAACATTGGTAATGTTCTCTTTGCTGTATTCAATGTCAATACCGACCATCAAGGTCAAAATATTTAAATTAGCAAAAAAGAGAGGGGCGATTAATTGAGGAAGACTTATTAGGATTGATGAATTTTATTTGATTTGACGTCACTTATAACAGTATTTCAGTCATATCGTGGTGGCTGGAGCACCCAACCGCGGATTCCTTGTAATTCTCACACCTGTACTACCACTACGTCCTTTCCGAGCCTCGAGATGCTCTTCCCACACAGGTTTACGATTATCCATCCATTTGATATGGGGCTTAATAGGAAAAGTAGGCCTAATGTTAGATGAAAGAAGAGTTCTAGCCATTTTATTAATATCAAATTGTTTATTGCATGATGAAACCGACAGCCCATACACAAAATACATATACAGAGAAAATATATAGATACATATCATGGTAAGTTTCATCTATCAAATATGTCAAATTATACATTATTTGAAACGTAAAAAGAACTATTACAATTTCATAAAGCTTACTTAAAGTACGTGTTCCTTATTTCGAAAGCGAAATGAATAAACATTTCTCAAAATAAGTTGGTTTCTACATGACATAAGACAGATAAAACGATTTAAAGAGTTTAATTTATTTGTTTTTTGGTAGAATAAATATTTCAATCGTAAATCATGATACAACGGACAAATCAAGAGAAAGTGAACCTCATCCTCTAATATTCCTTCGCAGGAGAAGCAAAACATGAATTCTTTCGGTAGATCAAAATGTCGCCCTCACTCAACCACAAGGTTATGAATAGAACATCGAAATTGGCTAATTACTTGTCTGAGTTATGATATGTCGATAGTTGGTATACAGGGTTCATCTATCAAATATGTCAAATTACACATTATTTGAAACGTAAAAAGAACTATTACAATTTCATAAAGCTTACTTTAAGTACGTGTTCCTAATTTCGAAAGCGAAATGAATAAACATTTCTCAAAATAAGTTGGTTTCTACATGACATAAGACAGATAAAACGATTTAAAGAGTTTAATTTATTTGTTTTTTGGTAGAATAAATATTTCAATCGTAAATCATGATACAACGGACAAATCAAGAGAAAGTGAACCTCATCCTCTAATATTCCTTCGCAGGAGAAGCAAAACATGAATTCTTTCGGTAGATCAAAATGTCGCCCTCACTCAACCACAAGGTTATGAATAGAACATCGAAATTGGCTAATTACTTGTCTGAGTTATGATATGTCGATAGTTGGTATACAGGGTTCTGTTTTGCGAAATTAAATATATACTGTACATAATAATCTACTCTGATCTCTGATTCACATTGTGTTTTTTTCATATTTGTATATACTGGTCCTTTAGCCGCTTTAGAAATTTTAGAAGAAAAAGCTTTTCATTATCGACATTTTGAGTTTCCCATATAGACCCAACAACATTTTATAGAGCTCTTGTCTTATTTCTATATACATATCTATATATATCATTTGACATTTTAAGGATACGTAAATAATATTTCGCAGCTCTTTTAACTGAATAAATATACAAGGGTTATGTACACAGTTACTGCTACATTACATTTACTTTCAGTACTTTTAAAAACCGTTTACAAGCAAACATGTTAACATTTTCAATACATTTCATATATAAAAGAATGATTCTTTTTGTAGTGAAGTCGAACTACCAAAACTGCTTAAAAAGATTCATCAATACTCTTTTAACCTTTAATACCATACTTTCGACCATCTCATACATTGAAAGGCTACTTAAAAACAAACTCTGACCTAGGTAGACCCATTTACAACTTGTAATTATTGTGAGTTGTAAAACCACTTTTCAGTTTTCGAAAGTTGACCAACTTTTTACTATTTTGGTCTTATCAGTGTTAACAACCATTATATTTTTAATTTTTTTTTACAGAAACTACGTAACATATTTAGATTTTTTTGTAAGCCCTGTGCATTATCCGATATCAATGCGATGTCGCTTGCTAACCTTAACAGAAGTATTTCCATTATATGCGGATAGAGTTGAAATCCCCTTGCACTATTTTGATTTAGTATATCACGTAACGCATTTATGAAAAACGTAAATAGAATTGGGCTTAAATTACAGCTTTGTTTCAAACGAAATGGACAGCTGCACAAATTAGTAAATTCATTATCTATTTTCATAAACTACTTGACCAGAAAAGTACAAGGAATTAATTGCTTTGTAAAGTTATCATATAATATGATTCGGTCAAAAAGATCAAACCCTTCTTTAAAACCCACGAATACTACATATATATATTGACGTTTTCGACTTAGTATTTTTCTTTCTATAGAATTTTAGCCTGTTCTAAAACCAGATTTTTGATTCTGTAATTTTCTGATTTGCTTCGCCGTAAAAAAGTAATTCTAGAAGTTAAAATTGAGACATACTTTACAGTATATATTCAACAAAGGAAATTTCTCTGTAATTATTTTGATCATTAATGTTTCTCTTTTTTATTAAATAGGTATAAACACAGATTCCTCCGCCCCTTCATTTGGAAATTCACCCGTATCGAAAAAGTTCTGTTATAAAGAATATATTGTATCAGCTCCATAAACAAATCAAAGGACTGAAAGTACTGAGAAGTTGGAATGCGCTGAAAGGGTTATAACTGTTGAATTCGGTTCAAATTCAATTATCCCAGAAAGCCTTCCTCCTTTAAATTTAAGCCAGCATTCCCATTCGTGTACATATGTGCGTGAATAACGCACAAAAACATAAATATACATACAGAAATCAAAAACTAGCATTGTCTTAACCAATTCCCAGACAGTGACACTTTTAAATGACCCTCATTATGAAAGCTTTGGAAAAAATTGTGCAAAATGAAGAAATTGCTTGTTACAAGCAATTTCTTCATTATCCACAATGTTTTCTGTCCATAAATACCAGGATTTTAAAGATTTCATCAACTTACAATTGTCGTCTGCTACTTCTTTATATTTGGACTGGTCTAAAATTTTATCGTGTTTGTAATGGGTTATAAGCTCGTGTCACGCACAGCAAGATTGGAATTTTCAATCATAACATTCTCCTTTTGATCAACTGTAATACGTTAACTCCTTTTGAATCTTGAAAACAGAGAATAACAGCTTCAACAGTAAGAAATCAATGACCTCGATGATTATTTGACCCTCAACTCGGCCAATTCTGTAACGATCATACTAAACTCACGTAGATTTTCACTTCAAGTTTATACGTGGAAATTTGCGGAAATGCGCGGAAACTTGTTTCAGGGTGATCGATTTGAAGTTTAGACTTAGGATAAAAGAATATTTAAAGCATTGTGAGTAAAATTCAAAAGAAAAAAAGACGCTAACGTTATTGCAACGTTAATGTTTGCACATGTCAGTTTTGCCCTTTTCCTAAAAATTCCTATAATATGATGAAGACAGTATCAAATTATCTTCGGCGCCCTGTAGTCGCGCGATTTCCTTATTTCGTTATTCGGCTTTAGAACCGTAAAAAATCTGAAGTAAAAAGGACCAAGCTGAAAGCTAGATGACACTTGTTAAAGGTTAAATGTGTTATTATTGATTTAAACTTGTAAATAACGACATAGTAAAGCGTAATTTCTTAGTAAATAAGTAGAAAACGGAAGTTGATATGTTTACCTTTTAATTTTCAATATCTTCTACTTTCGTTTTGCATCTGTTTGATTTTTATTGAGTAAAAGCTGTAAATCCCACAATAATCGCGTTTGCTTGATGCCTACGATCCCCCTTAATCGCTCTAGAATGTTTTAAAGCACTGCGCGACGTGATTATAGTAAAAATGCATTTGCGACCTGAGCCATATTTGTAAACATTGCCTATCTATGGTCACATGACTACCACATGTCACTTGAGATCACGTGATTACCAAACACGGGACGGCGAATCACAAAAAACAAATTACTGCGTTGATTATTACCTTATTTTTTCAATAATCTAAAGCAAACTAAAGCATGTTTAGACGTCGATTTTTTATATCATCCTTTACATGTCCCATATTATTGTCTTCGGCTACAACTTACTGATTTTCCGTGGCAAGTTAAGATGAGAATTAACCCGAGGTGTATTCATATCTAAGAGATCACGTGATATGTGTTATCAAAAAACCCGAAATGAAATTGTCTTGTGTTCATTTTGCGGTTTTGTTATATCTAAGTTGGAATTGCTCCGCATTCCAACTTAAAAACTATAGTATTAAATCGCCACTCACTGCCATATAACTTTTCAAATTTTGAATACCTTCCATTATTTCTCCATCACTTACAGGCGAGTTGAAAATAGTGTCAATATAGTCGTTTTCTTCATTGATACAGTGAGGCATGTCGTCATGACTTACAATATTATCGATTTCATGAGCATAGATTTCATTTTCATCTTTAGAAACAGAACTAAAACGACTGTATCACTCATGCAATGGAATATTTTGGCATATATTTGGCTATGAGGTCACTTTCTTGACTTCTTTCCCAAAAAAATTATAGTCATTTATTGACGATTCTAATTTGTCATCATATAATTCAGATTATCACTTACACATGCTTCAATATTTCTTCTGAGATTCTAGATAAGTATTTAGATCACCTACATTTCGACTAAAACGGAAGTATTTAAGAAGATTTTTGTTTATAAAGTACACATTCTTTATCAAACTAACTATTAGTATGATTTCGTGTCTGTGTGTATCGCTGCCTTTTGAAGCCAACTGAGCAATATTGAATTGTTTTTTCAAGAGAAGATATAACAACATCGATAGTGGATGACTGGTCGTCACATAATCTTAAATACTTTGGAAATTTACCTTCATAGACATGATTCTTAATTATTTCGTAATACTGTTCTTTATCGATATTTTTAATTGTAAAATATGATTAACAATTTTCTCTTTATAAATAGCCAAAAATTTCAAAGCTTGTACAAATAGGTAAATGTGAACTCTCAGGCACTGAGAAAACTTCCAAGTATTTTATGGTTTTAACAACAGATAAGACATCACAAGGAAAACATAAGACCCAGCACTGTCCAATACTGAAAATCTACCATTGTACTTTGACCTTGACATTAATGTACAAAATGGCTGGAAAAGGTCTTACCATAAAGAATACTCAATATCTAGGCCATACAGCTTACCTGTAATCAAAATTTGATTTGATCTCATGAGGCAGCTTGTCATTAGGTGTGCTCTTCCATAAGGAAGATGCGCCAGCACACAAGTCGACCGTTGCCATGTCTGCTATTCAGGAAAGTGGTTGAGCATCCACTCTATTTACCTAATTTAGCACCCTCTTACAATTCTCTATTCCCGAAGATAAAAAGTACTCAGCGGTCGCACTAATGATGATGTAAAATAAGCTGTTGGTCCATTTTTTTTGTCCCCAATATGTTATCTTCTACAGGAAATGTATCTAGATGCTTTAACATCGTAAGTATATAGGCTTGAAGGTGACTTCGTAAAAAACAAATGAAATATTTAGGTTTAACCACTTACCCATGACTTAGAACTCAGATTTTTTAATTACACAGAGCTCTCCAGTCTTTGGTTATGATTTAAGTCGCCGACTAACAATATACTTTTAATCTGATTCGTGCGGTGGCATAGAGGTAACATGTGCATTTTTCTTTTATTTAGGAAAAAAACTTCTGAAACATTTTCTGTTTTATTCATTTATTTTTTAAAAAAAGAAATCGATTTAAGTAACAGTTTTTGCGTTTTTTTTTATTTAGACCTAAACGTTAACGCTTTTCTTAAACAAATCATACTCGGTACATGAAATTACGATCGTGAATTACAGATGTAATCTGAGTTTCTTTTCTGTTTATTATTTTTTGACGAAATACGTGACTTGCAATATTTCACCAAAATCCCAGTTTTCAAGATAGCATTGTGGTAGTTATTTTAGCTAGCAAAGCGTCAGCTTTGATAGCTTAAGTTAACAGACAAAATTTTGAGATCTTCTCAGAGTTCAACGAGTGCAAACTGCCACTGGAGGCTCAACGACTAAATCCATTGAATGCCTAAGCCATAAAAAGTAGTTCTTATTTCAGGAATATTGCAAACTCTGCCATTGCTTTTTATTGCTTCATGTATTAACTTTATTCAAATTGTAGACAACTCCTTCATAAAAGTGCTATTTAACCCAATCCCACTCAAACGCGCTTTTGAAGCATCTCAAGAAAGGAGCTTTGAAAACATTGTGGACAATGAAGAAATTGCTTGTGGCAAGGAATTTCTTCATTGCCCATACTGTTTTCTACCATACAGGGTAAAGGATATCTAAATTCCACTAATCATGATAACCTTTGACAAAGAAGATTACTTTATAAAATCATGCTTTGCTTGCTTACAGTACTTTCATTATTTTGATTTTATTACGCCGATTTTACAGAAAAATGACACCGGGTTAGAAACCCGGCCACGGCGAACATCCTTTCGGATATTTGTCTTCAACCAAGTGTAATGAGCAACTGAAGGCTCGGAAAGGATTTTGTGATAGAACTGGTGTGAAAATACCAGAAAAGGTTCTGTAGCCGCCATTATATGACTAAAATACTGTTAAAAGTGGCATTTAACCTAAATCAGACGTTCAAATTCTAGGAATCTTTGGATTGGAATTTTGTTGTTTTATGTCCTCGACAATATAATTTGCAAAATATTGCCGTCTAAAATCGAAGACAAACTGCCTTGTCGGGTACATTGGTCGTGACTAGCGATCCACGAATTCGTCGATCACTGGCCAGTTCTGATGGCTATGCCAAATCAGCTCCAACAGGAAGCGTTCCACTTCAACATTAAACGGCATCATTTACCAAAGACTATGGTCAATAACATGCTACAAAAAAGTTATATGATTAACTCGCGACCTCAAAGATATAACTACAGATTGAATTAGCTGCAGTTACGACGTCTTAGTCACCAAACCAGCAAATATGCTTCTCGTTAATGTCGGCCAATTTCGGAGTTCAAGTTAATTTCCGGTCTAAATGAATGATTTGAATGGTCGATTGATTCTTTGACTGACAGTCGCCGTCGCCCAATTAACCTCTTTCTGGATAAGAAATGCATACTCAGTGATTGATGACTGCCTTAATCCATGTTTTAAGAAATATTTGAATATGTGCAGGAATATGGGATACAGAGAAAATGCATTGCCTCTACATGCGAAACCCAGTTCTTGAAAAGTTTGTGATGGAACCTTTTTTGTCTCGTGAGACGAAGAAAGAAACTGCCATTACGAAATCACGATGGCACTGTAAAAGATTGGGAAAATTTATTATACGTAGCAGCAAGAAGTCTAATAAACACTTTTCTAATAGTTAAGTCTAACAAGAAAGAAAACTGGAGAATGGTAGAAAGCTATACCTGACCAATCGCGGCTGTCAATCAAAATAATCAGTCGACCAATGAAATCATTCTGGTATACAATGGAAGTTCAGTTTAAACTCCAACATTGGCCGCCATTTTGATGAATCATTTTTGTTGGTTTGGCGACTTAAACTTCGAAACTACAGCTTATTCAGCTTATGGGGGGGGGGGGGGGCGTCAAAAGCGCCATCGTGTGGGAATGGCTTAAACAGTTCTCTTTTTTCCCTGCCATCCCGTCATTTAAAAAATAGCAATTACTCCATAGACATGTGTAAATAAATCACCGTAAAGATAATTCTTATAGTGTGTAGAAGAATTAGGGAGGATTAGGGCGAGAACCTCATCACTACAAAGTTATACGCAATGAAATGTATTTATCACATACCGTAAATACCGTATCAAGAACACGAAATATTGACGAGAAAACGCAGAAATTCTAACTACCACAAACATATTAACCCATTACCACACAATGTCGCTTTTTGACGCCCTCCAAGAAAAAGACCCAGGAAATTAATCATAAAAATGTAGAAATTGCTTGTGATAAGCAATTTCTGCATTTTTCTTTTATCCAGAAAGTCAGAGATATTTGAAATTCTTTCAACAATTTGGAAATTGTACATATTTTTTGTTCCAAACAATTTCTGTATTTCCATATTGTTTTCTACCCAAAATGCCAGGGATATTATTTAAAATCCTATCAACTTGAAATTGTTGGTTCAACTTCTAAGATTTCAGACCAGTCAAAGTTTTTGTTGTCTGGTTATGGGTTAAACTAATTGGGTCTAGTTGTTTGTTAATGTAATTTTCTTTTAATACATATACTTTTTATACTTCACGAATGTCAGATGTGTAAAAAGTGACAGACTTATATAGTTCTATTGACAAAGAGTCTAATTCTGTGGTACTCACATTGGGTGTACTGAGATAAAAGTAGTATCAAATACCTAATGGATAATTTCCGTCATACACATACAAAAAAAAAAAGAAAAAAAAATGAAAGAAAAAAAAAAAAATAAAAAATAAAAATCACACACAAGAAAAGCTTGTAAACGAGGTTAATCAATTCGGATGTTTTTACAATTCTGCTTTTAGGCGTCTCCAAATTTTAAATAAACATTGCTTATGACAAGACCTTTCTGCTGGTACCACGTTCAAGGCCAATGCTATATTAAGGTCAAATTCAAAACTTATAAAAAAATATATAATTTGAAGTTAGCCACTTTAAATACATTTTCGGATTATGCTATCTTCAGAAATGACAACGCTTCTAGACTAAGTAACATCCGTATATCCATCTGTATTGGTAAGATACAAAACACAATAAACAAAACAGAGAAAATCAAGTTAGCAAACAAAAAAACAAAGCCATACTACTATAACAACAGCAGTTAAAGAACTTAATCTCGTAAATTTTGAATAGTTTGTGACAGACCCTCATTTTTCACATGTCAGTGATGTTAATTGCTTGTGGAAGACCTTTTTGTACCAAAATCTAGGTCATCACTCAGGACCAAGGCCTCTCTTTAAGGGCACGCATATTAGAAATAAAAACCCAAACGTCCCAAATGTATTTTGCTTGGAAATTCATAGAGCCTTGATATTTTGAACGTGTGTTGCCTTCACTCTGTACCAACTTGAAGGTTATCAGTAAAGTCAATGTTTTTTTTCAAGGTCAAGCATTTCAAAAATCGAAATTTTAACACTGGTCATAACTGTTGAATAGCAAGTGATTAAGCCATCATAATTCACATGTACAGTAGAAGTGGCAAGACCTGTCTGTTGGTATCATTTTAAAAAAAAAAGTCAATTTGATGCAAATTATTTTTTTACATTTGCCATATCTTTTGAATGGTACGTGATAGCGTCTCATAGTACATGTAGATAGCATTTGTCTCCTTTTATATAAAGGATAGCTATGCCCCTTTTAAGGCAAATGTAGAGTACTCGAAATTATCGGAAAACTGGCATGATTCGACTGAAATCCTACGGACTGTGATTAACCAAATACAGTTCACTCTTCTCCCAACCTTCGATAATGTTTCGATAGGCAATATGAAACTATATGGTCTTTCTTTTTCTAGTGTTAATTGTCATTTTATTTTTGTCTAGGGCCTTAGTACCTTTCTTTATCTTTACATAAAAAATAAAGTTCAATTTTTTGCTGAAAATAGTTTGTAATATTCCATAAAATTTACATGTCACAATTGGAGCACATGGACATTATGCATACGCTATTTCATTATTTTCCAAGCATTAACATTGTACTTGCAGGTTATATTATTCTCCTCATGTCATCGAAACTGGTCTAAATGTCAGGCCAAATCACCGAACTATTATCCGTCCATCACTAAAGTAAGTCACAACCTTGTCTACATCTGCTGACATTCTTTGTTTGAAGGATATACAAAATATATCCGTATTCTTACATTTGAAGCGTTCCTCACAAAGAGTAATCAGTGAAGAATTTCGAATAAATTCTACAATCGAGTCTTTAATAGTTTGCAAAGTTCTGTTACATTCCCATGGTAATGAAAACTCAATGATCCTTTTGCATTTATGAACAGATTTATTAAAGTATCAAAATGTCTAACGTTGACTCCTATTTACCAACTATTACATATCGTCGTTGCGTTTGCAAAATGTCGTAAATACAGCTTGAATAAATCTGCATTTACGACATTTTGCACGTCCAACGACGAAATGGCATCTATTAAAACTGCTAAAATCGCTAAATCAAAATTCCAGTTTAAAACTACACTTAATGAATGCGTATCGGTGACACAATTAAAAAGAACACCCTTCGCAGTGAACCGATTTGACCATCCGATAAGAGCAGGAGCAAGAGTATAGTGTTTGTTGCTTTTTTAAATAAGATATTGTCGTTTACAGGAAACTTTAAATATCGAGAACAACTGTTTTTCAATAACATATCATACCTATAACTTGTTTGCATTATAACTTTTATCTATCACTATTTATAAAGTACATCGGTCTGTCTCCGGATAAATCTTAATCCTATTTTAGGCAGACTACTATATTGCCTAGCCCCGGTGGCTGCACAGATCCATTTGTCTCTCACCGGTGGGTGGATGATCGTAAACCGAAGTGGGATAGCAGCTTGAGGCTCATCCTTACAATCAATCAATCAATCAATCAATCAATCAATTAATCAATCAACCACTCAATCAATCAATAAGTCAATCAACAAATCGATCGATCGATCGATCAATTAATAAACAAACAAACAAACAAACAAACAAACAAATCAATCAATCAATCAATCAATCAATCAATCAATCAATCAATCAATCAATCAATCAATCAATCAATCAATCAATCAATCAATCAATCAATCAATCAATCAATCAATCAATCAATCAATCAATCAATCAATCAATCAATCAATCAATCAATCAATCAATCAATCAATCAATCAATCAATCAATCAATCAATCAATCAATCAATCAATCAATCAATCAATCAATCAATCAATCAATCAATCAATCAATCAATCAATCAATCAATCAATCAATCAATCAATCATACTGCCTGGCATTAATTCTGTTAGACAATAATTCGTACATAATGCGTATTAACAATTAACATAGATAAAATCAGTTTTGAGTTTTGAACGGATTTTTTCACTAATCTTCACAACATAGTTTAACCTATTCTGTTTGATTATTAACCACAAGTAACAATACGTGCAATTACAATATAGGTTTATATTTCACACAGAAAGTATATTTCTCTTGAAACTTTGACAAGATTTGTAGTTGTTACGTAATACTTGATAGAAATTTAATGATCATCTTCTAAAGTAAGCTATGTCTGCATCAGAATAAACAATTTAAGAAAACAGACATTAATGGATACAACATATGCTCCTTATATCATATTATACAGTGCTGCACTACCGAGACTGCGGTAGAAATAATTTTTTCATTACACGGATTGCACAAAAGTATCGTCGTTTTGCCTTTTTTCGAGTTATTTTCAGTTAACATGAACATTTTTATCTATCTCTGAATGTGTATTTTCTCCTCAGGTTTTATATCTTATAAAAATGATGTCAAAAGGATAAGCAATTTCTTACATCTCCGCAGCTGATTTTAAACTGAACACAAAGTTGAGAAAACATTGCCAATTTGGTGAAAGGTGACGTCTACAAGACATGTATTAAATGAATTAAAAGAGAGACTTTCAATAGAATTTGCTATAGTAGTATTTGAAAAAAAAGTAAGTTTAATCAGAGTTGGTGGTTTCAAAATTTAATAAAGAATGAGGTGAAATGACCTAGTTTTTTTCAGAAAGACAACAAAGCAATACCTAGTATTTACCTATCAGCAACAATCAACGTCAACATGACGGCAACGCTTTAGACTGGCAAAAATTGAAAGAAGTTGCAGACGACTATTTAAAGTGAATAGCATTCTAGACGGTTTCTTTCAATTTCTAGTATTTACCTATTAAGAAACAATCAACGTTAACATGACGGCAACATTTTAGACTGGCCAAAATTGAAAGTAGTTGCAGACGACTATTTAAAGTGAATGACATTCTAGACGGTTTCTTTCAACTTTATGGTATTTACCTATCAGCAACAATCAACGTTAACATGACGGCAACATTTTAGTCTGGCCAAAATTGAAAAAAGTTGCAGACGACTATATAAAGTGAATGACATTATAGACGGTTTCTTTCAACTTTATGGTATTTACCTATCAGCAACAATCAACGTTAACATGACGGCAACATTTTAGTCTGGCCAAAATTGAAAGAAGTTGCAGACGACTATTTAAAGTGAATGACATTCTAGACGGTTTCTTTCAACTTCATGGTATTTACCAATCAGCAACAATCAACGTTAACATGACGGCAACATTTTAGACTGGCCAAAATTGAAAGAAGTTGCAGACGACTATTTAAAGTAAATGACATTGTAGACAGGTTCTTTCAACTTTCTGGGTACAACAAAACCACCCTTGAGAAAGATCTGTACAGATTTATCCCTTTACTGATTTTGAAAACTTTAGACCGGTCCAATTTGAAAGAACGACAACTAAAAGTGAGTGCAGTTTGAAAAGCAACCGATATACAGTGTAGAAAATATTTAAGGAAAAGAAGAAATTGCTTGTTACAAGCAATTTCTTGTTTTCCCACAATGTTTTCTCAAGTATAAAATTACAGTGACGTAAAACCAGTGATTGTACGGGAAGGGTTAAATGGAACTTTTGAATAATAATTGATCTTTATACTAACATTAACATGAGATAAAGATTTCGTAAAAGTTTCAAGACAGCTAAAATTGTTCGTAGTTTTCGAATGACATGTTCATGTAACCGAACCACAAGGCTACGTTAAATACAGGCATCATAATAACATAAGTGAAATCTGCACAGAGATAATATTTGTTTATCGATCAAAGAAACACATCAATAGAGATACAAAAACACGAACACCTAATCTAACTGATGAGCAAACCATTCACACAGGCTCCTGTGATAAAACAGGTTGGCTGATCGTCTAAAATTAACACTTCGTTCAAAATGACTTTATATATAAATGATCACAACAGAATATTGCACAATAATACATAACTGACAAATCGCGGTTGTCAATCAAAACAAATCATTAATTCAGCCCGAGAGTGAAATTTGAACTCCGACTTTGGCAGCTATTTATCTCAAGCATTAATTACGATGTTTAAATAACCGAACACCCATTTCACTTAGTTTTCATATAAATCATTATCAGTCATTAAATTTGCAAAATAACGCCATTTAATTTTTAAGGTGAACTTCCTGTAGGAGCTCAGTGGGAGGGGCCAGCGATCCGTCAATTGTTACCTGATCCCTCTAAGATTATACAGATCTTGCAATACAAACAAGTTTACATGCCAGTAAAATCATAGCATATTATTTATCACCAGCTTACTAGTGTATAGAACTGATCAAGGTATCAATCATAATCTTACAAGAGGTAATTAATTATATGTGAATTCTATCAGTCTAACCTCTGCCTATTTCATTCCATCCATCAAGTGTGGACATGAGACCAAATAACAGATACACGCAAGACCCGGGTTCCAAGCATACAATATCCAGTTGCATTGAGTACATATCTCGCCGATGAACCATACAAACAAAATTTATAATCCTTATAAGTATACAAATCTTCTAAAAGTTTAATAGTACAAACAAAGCTATTAGGTTCAAGCTTTCAACAGGGTAAGCCAGTTTGGCTTATAAGATACTATGTCTTTGAGAGCGCAGTACCTCCCGAATCCCTTTTCTTTGTTGCCTGGCGCCCGGCAGAGACGGGCCTGCAATAACCATTTATGTACCCATTACAAAATTTAGACTTGTCAAAATTGAAAGGAGCTGAAGACTACGTTTAAAGGTTACGAACTTTTAGGATCTTTCAACTCTCTGGGTTGAAAACAATGAGAATAATGAAGAAATTGCTTGGTTCAAGCAATTTCTTCATTTTGCACGATGTTTCCAAACTGTTTTTTTTTCTTCCTGGGCATTAAAATGCGCCATTGTGTGGGAATGGGTTAAGTAGCTTGCTGCTCAACAACCGGCTGCGAAAGTTCTAACCATGTGCGCTGTCTTCCACCGGGATTCGAACTTTCGGTCCCCAGCTTCCAAAGTGGACGCCAAAACTACTTGGCCATGAAAGCGGGATATGAATTAAAATGACGGATTTGTTTACGAAAATGAATACACGGACAAGTATACAAATTTTGGTAGCCTAATACAGCTTATATTCTTATCTGACAAGTATACAAATCTTGGCAGCCTAATACAGCTCATATTCTAATCTAACAAGTATACAAATCTTGGTAGCCTAATACAGCTTATATTCTAATTTGACAAGTATACAAATCTTGGTAGCCTAATACAGCTAATATTCTTATCTGACAAGTATACAAATCTTGGTAGCCTAATACAGCTTATATTCTTATCTGACAAGTATATAAATCTTCGTAGCCTAATACAGCTCATATTCTAATCTAAGTATATAAATCTTGGTAGCCTTATACAGCTCATATTCTAATCTAAGTTTATAAATCTTGGTAGCCTAATACAGCTTATATTCTAATCTGACAAGTATACAAATCTGGGTGGCCTAATACAGCTCATATATATACCAATCTTGGTAGCCTAATACAGCTCATATTCTAATTTGACAAGTTTACAAATCTTGGTAGCCTAAAACAGCTTATATTCTTATCTGACAAGTAAACAAATCTTGGTAGCCCAATACAGCTCATATTCTAATATGACAAGTATACCAATATTGGTAGTCTAAAACAGCTCATATTCTAATCAAACAAGTATACAAATCTTGGTAGCCTAATACAGCTTATATTCTTATCTGACAAGTATATAAATCTTGGTAGCCTAATACAGCTCATATTCTAATCTAAGTATATAAATCTTGGTAGCCTTATACAGCTCATATTCTAATCTAAGTTTATAAATCTTGGTAGCCTAATACAGCTTATATTCTAATCTGACAAGTATACAAATCTAGGTAGCCTAATACAGCTCATATATATACCAATCTTGGTAGCCTAATACAGCTCATATTCTAATTTGACAAGTTTACAAATCTTGGTAGCCTAAAACAGCTTATATTCTTATCTGACAAGTAAACAAATCTTGGTAGCCCAATACAGCTCATATTCTAATATGACAAGTATACCAATATTGGTAGTCTAAAACAGCTCATATTCTAATCAAACAAGTATACAAATCTTGTTAGCCTTATACAGCTTATATTCTAATTTGACAAGTATACAAATCTTAGAAGCCTAATACAGCTCATATTCTAATTTGACAAGTATACAAATCTTGGTAGCCTAATACAGCTAATATTCTAATCTGACAAGTATACAAATCTTGGTAGCCTAATACAGCTCATATTCTAATCTAACAAGTATACAAATCT
Source organism: Fragum fragum (assembly GCA_946902895.1). Lineage (NCBI taxonomy): Eukaryota > Metazoa > Mollusca > Bivalvia > Cardiida > Cardiidae > Fragum > Fragum fragum. Next base: position 25,876,371 of record OX336366.1, read on the forward strand.
AGGAAGCCTAATACAGCTCATATATACCAATCTTGGTAGCCTAATACTGCTCATATTCTAATTTGACAAGTATACTAATCTTGGTAGCCTAATGCAGCTCTTTATTCTTATCTGACAAGTATACAAATCTTGGTAGCTTAATACAGCTTTTATTCTAATCTGACAAATATGCAAATCTTGGTAGCCTAATACAGCTTATATTCTAATCTGATAAGTTTACAAATCTTGGTAGCTTAATACAGCTTATATTCTAATCCGACATGTATACCAATATCTTTAATGTTTTCCGGTTGATTGGCGAGAATTTTCGGTAGATTATCATACGATAATTTTACCAGAAAATAGTAGAATTATCAAAATGACAATCTCTTTGGACCCTACTTTTGTCCAGTGCTATTAAATGCGAACTGCTATTAGATGCTATTAAATTATAAGAAACGAAGAGAATATTTTTTTGTGTTTTCATGGAGGTATGAACCGAAAAAACTGATCGCAAGGTATGAATACGCGAATACGTGAAGTGTGTTTAGCTTTTTCGGTTCATATACCTCCACGAAAACAAACAAACAAACAATCAAATAAAAGATATTATCTTCATTTCTTATAATTCAATAGCATCGAGCGAAAAAAGCAAAAACTTTACAAGTTTTGAAATTTTGACACTTTTTTGGATTGGACTATTTTGTGGGGAAGCATTTAAAATCGCTGCATGTTCAAATTTTGTTCATGGAGGTATGAATATCTTCTTTTCGACCGACCAGAACGCCCGTTTTAGATAAAGGAAACTAAAAATTAAATTAAGTATTTTCTTAAAACCTTCAATAAAATTGAATGTATGATCATATAAGAGGTATATACAGTATACCTTGAACTTACCCATCGATGTTTATTTATCTTGAAGCTTGTATCTCACGACTTCCTAGACCTTGGCAATATCTACGTCGTATTACATTTATCTTGTTAACTGTTAGGCCAATACAATTGATTTCCTCTGAAGAAACAGGTCTGTGAATCAATTGTCAAGATTAGTTCACGCAGTAAGATAGCCAGACCTTGTCATTTCCTTGTCTATCATATGATAATAGACCACTGTCTCACTGTATTGATCTATTACTTGTTATGATGCATTGCAAAAATTGTAGACTTGTGATCAGCAGCACTGCAATATGGTACTGAAGCAAATGCTGTATTCAAATTACATATCGATTGCTTGGAGCAAAAACATAGCATGTCTCTATACAATGTACAGAGCCATGCTAAGTTTTTGCTCTAAGCCATCGATATTTTGTTCAAATAAAGTTTCAAATAAAGTAACTTACGCTGATGGTGGCTGCAAAAAGTGTAACCAATTTATAAAACAATGAAAGATTTAGTAGAAATACATTAGGAGAACAGATTTGATCCAAGATTTCTGTGAAAGGGGGTTCAAACTTACCAATGGGTGGTTCGTTTTTCTATCATAGTAAATTTTGTATTTAGCGACAACTCAAGGGACAACCAAAACGTGCTCGCTTAAGAGAATGGTCGTTAAGAGTATTTTTTTGTCAAAGATATGAAGGATTGATTCGGTTACGTACAAACATTGTAACATATTTCTATCTTAGACCTTTGTTGTTGGGACTCATCAGAATCGTCTTATAATGTCCGACACCGTAGGATTTAGAAGTAATTTTACTTGTATCAAAGCCCATTCTTTTCTTAAGAGCTTTTGCTTTAAAAATAGGTGGATTTCTATTATAGCCGCTTGATAGACTAGGTCGCTTAATAGAAGTGGTCACTCGAGCAATTCATATTGAATTTCCCCTGAATATGCAATAATTAGGCTACAGAGTGGGGTCAAAACGAACCCCCCGAACCCTTTCTTAATCCGCCTCTGGATAACAAAAATTATACTTTCTGTTAACAAGAAAATCCTGCCTAAATAACGTTACTTATGACGTTGTAAAATTCCAACACGTTGATGACGTCACGATTGTCATCTTATTGCTGCACCATTTAATGATTGATTGAATGGGTTTAACGCCACTTTTAACAGTATTTCAGTTATCGCGACGGCTGGAGCACCTGACAATGGATTCCCGGTATTTCTCACACCAGTACTACCACTACATCCTTTCCTAGCCTCCATCTGCTATCCCAGTTCGGTTTACGATTATCCACCCATTTTTGAGAGACAAATGTCGGAAAGAATATGTGCCGCCGCCGGGGATCGAACCAATGACATCCCATGGTTGAAGATTAGGAGTCAGACGCGCTACCGACTGCGCTATGACGGCGATGCTGCACCCTTTCAACAACGCTTTGGAAAATGTTGTGATAAAGGAAGAAATTGCTTGCTGCAGGTATTTTCATCATTATCAACAATATTTACTACACCGAAAACAGATTGAAGAAAAACAACAACAACAACAACAACAAAAAGCAAAAACAAAAAAAACAAAAAAAAAACAAAAAAAAAAAACCACCAACAGGAAATTATTGTCTACAACTTCTTTGTCAGTATTTAAGATAGTTCTTTTTTTTTATTTATGAAAATAAGAAATATAGTTTATCATAAAATTTAAAAAAAAAAAAAAAAATCCATTTTCCTGGCTAGTGTATCATACACAGTTTTGATGGACACCATAGGTGTTACCCAATTTGGAAAACCCAGTACTATGTTACTATGTTAGAAGAGAAGTAGTGTCCAGTTAGGTTCGATTTATTATTTTTCAAAACCGGTCTCCGCTAAACAACTGTACATTTTGAAAATTCCATATTTTTCGTAGAACGCGTTAAGATTCCTCTTAACTACGAAAACAACTTCCAATGACCCACTTAGCGTAGATGCGGTCACGGTTTCAAATCAAAGTACTGAAAAGTAATGTAAGCTAGCAAAGCATTTTTTTGTTCAGTAATTTTCTTTCGTGATAAAGAAACGAGGTTAAGGTAACCAAGGAGTTACCTCATTCCCACACAATCCCTCCTTTTACGCCCCCCAAGAAAATAGTTGTGGAAAACAATGTGAAAAATGAAGAAATTGCTTGTTACAAGCAATTTCTTCATTTTCCAAATTGTTTTCTACATAAATGGATAAATACTTTAGAATTTTCACTTGTTTGAAGACTCTGATCAAAGTCATTTTAAACACTATGTGCTCAAGTGAGCAAAAAATACCTAGGAGGTAAACTTGCATGCAGAGTTTACAATATTCCTGAAAATACATAAGAACTACTTTTTATGGCGTAGGCATTTAACAGATAAGTGGTCAAGCCTGCAGTGGCAGTTTCCACTTGTTGAACTTTGAGACGTCCTCAAAATTTTGTCTGTTAGCTTAAGTTATCAAAGCTGACGTTTTCAATGATATAGCGAGTAATTTGCCTTCTACTTTAAGAACTCAGCGTACTAGTTGTATACCGCGGGAGCGATAACTTTTACAATTACATATATTTAAAGATGTTTATTATTATTTTGAAATAGCCTTTGCAATAAATTACCAAACGAGACAATTTTGTACTTGCTACAGACGACAATTCAAATCGCTTTGATATTGAAAACTAAGGCCCAGACAGGGTATAAAACATTGTGAAACAAGCACATTCTCCTTTTCTCACAATGTTTTCTTTCATGCAAATCTCCATTTGCGTAAAAATCTTGATTGTGTGGGAATGGATTAAGCTTCTACTGGATCACGGAAGGGTTAAAAGATATACAAAATCTCTCATTTGCTTCTCAACGAATATTGCTTATCTTCTATCTTAATTATCTGTGGACAGTCCTCGGAGAAGGATAATCTCGGAAAAGTGTTGACCTTGAAAGCTAGTAAGACTGCGATCAAGTTATTTTGGTTTAACGTGACTTTCAGTTGTATTTCAGCAAAACTGCGGTTTATAGGTGCACCCAATCATGGCTTTCTGTCCCCTTTTCACACCAATAACATGTACATCTGCAATAATAGATTTGGATCATTACATGTGTAGCTGCTCAGCCAACTCTACAGGAAAATTACTTATTATTTTTCGATCGGTAAAAGACAAATGACGCGTGTCACAATGGTATTTTTTCGTGAACTTGTGATCGTGCTCAGGACTTTAGAATAGAAGCATCCTGTATTATATGTACCTATTAAACAAACCAGGCTAGGCGAGGGGTTGTGCTTAAAAGGTTATCTATATGAAAATTGCCATGTTGTATACCAAAACGGGCACATCACTCTACCACGCCAAAAAAAGGACGTTTATCATCAGTACTTTCAGCGCTTTGGTTTTTTCATGTCTACTGTTTTCGGAGAAAAATCGAGGTATTTCTATTTCCTAATCATAATTGTCATTGGAGTCGTCTGCGTGCAAAAAGCCTTGAAATTTTGTGACACAACTAGCCAAATTATTACAGGTATAAATCTGAACGCATTTCGTGAAAAATATTCTTCCTTTTTCGACTTAAAGTTCTAAACATTATCAAGCAACACACAACCGAGCGAACGTCATCCCTGCTGTTGATAATAAAGAAATTGCCCCATTTTCCATAATGCTTTCCAAAACTTTTTTCTTCAGGCTCGTCAAAAAGAGGGATAGTGTAGGAATGGGTTAAAGAATAATGCTATTTTTTATAGATAACAAAGAAATCGCTTTGTAGGAATAAACCTAGCCTTTTCTTTCATTCAATTTTTCAAATAGAGCAAAGAAGACTAGAGAGTGTGTAATATCTTTAATGTTAATGTCTCCCACTGTTTGAATGTGATGCAATTTATTTTCTAACACTTTTTATTACTACGTACCAAATGTCTTGTTTGTAGAATGCGAGTAGTAAGTACACGGGGCATTAAACCTAAAGATCTCATTTTAACGGCCCAGGCGATAAATTAAGACTCGACTGATTGAAACAAGTGGCAGACGACATTTCAAACTTAAATGGAAAAATCAGGATCAAATGAAATAAATCTGTCCATAACACTATCACCACCGTAACCACAAACAAGAACACAATGTTTTCTACAAAGGAAAAATGAGAAAAAATCTAAAATTTCATAAACTTGAAGTTTGCGTCTGCAACTTTTGTCAATTTGGATCGGTCTAAAATTTCTCTGTGTGGTAATGGGTTAATATGCTCTGCATTACGCCAATATTAAACTGTTGTACTTTTATGCCATTCAGATAACTATGCAGCGTCTCAAGGTTAACACAGGAATATTCAGCATGACAAAGTTTAAGTTTCTAGCACATGGAGATGTTTAAATCCAAAATTGATTTTCACCGAATTTTGTCGAGACAGATGTATCTCTGTAGTTATATCTTTACTTTGCGTAATGCGTAGTAATTAGTAAAATACTATCAATTCGAAACGGAATTAAAATCATATCTCTAAAGTACCTTCAATCAATTACATTGAGGTTAAAGAAATAAAGAAAGCTTTTTTTTGTCTTGATATCGTCGTTAAGCGAGCAAAGTGTCGTAAATACAGCTGTATATCGTCGTTGCGAGGGCAAATTGTCGTAAATGCAGCTTTATACAAGCTGTATTTACGACAATTGACTTGCGCAACGATAATGTAATACATGTGTGTGAAGTTTAGTATTTTCTTGATAGTTATCCATAGGAAAAAATTCTTATGCAAGAAGGCACCTACCTAGGTATGATCAATATAAATTACCTGTTGTTTTACGAGTCTCCGAGTTAGATTAGCACATTGCGTGTGGAACATACTTTTACTTTTAATTTACTTGCAATCAATTTGCAGAGAATATTGGACTTGGAACGATTTGCTTACTTAATGTTAAACAAGGTGTCATCTAAAGCTTCGAATTGTAAAACAGAAGAAATGTCCCTTTTCTCCTTACCTTGGTTGATAATGATTGCGATAATAATGAAAAAAGTATAAACAGATATGTCGTAAGTTAGTCTAACGTTGCATAATTTTCTACCTTTCCTTTCTCAAACAAAACAAACAAACAAACAAGCACCCCCCCCCAAAAAAAACAAAACAAAACAAAACAAACAAACAAACAACAACAACAACAACAAAAACCCAGTACTAAAAAGGAAAACACTTCAAATTTAAAATACCTTACCTTCAAGTTAAGGCAAGTCACAGAATAAATATACCGTATTTTATGTAGGTGCTAAAATGAAGTTCAGAATTTCCGAATTAATTGCATTAATCTAAGGATTAGCCTTGATTACATATTTCACGCGGGGGATGATATTTATTAGCTCGAACAAATAAATAGGCTCATAAAAGAGTAAGCACCTGACCATATGCTGAGAATTTTACTCAAGGGCTGGGTTCTTCTTGTTATTGATGATAAATCTTTATTGCGACGGATAAATAACATAATGAATCTTTATGTTGTGAAGGTCAAACATGGTAAATGTCGTGATTGAGGCTAATGCTGAACAACGATGAACTCCTAAAAAAAGGACTTAAAGCTGAATAAGCTGTAGTTACGACGTCCCCAAATCAACAAAAGTGAATCACATAAATATCAAACTATTTCGGAGGTCAACTATTCTTTCCGTTCTGGATGCATGGTTTGATTGGTCGCTCGATTTTTGATTGAAAGTCGAGTTTCGTCATTTATTAACCGTTGTTTGAACTTTCCCTGGGCAAATAATGGAATATAAAAAATTAAAACAACAACAACAACATCAGCATCACCACAACCACCACCAACACCAACAACAGAATACCCCTGTTAAACCAACCTTAACTAAGGATTATGATAACAAGTAACACAAGTACTTATAGGAATAGAAAGTGGATCACAGTTTTCTTTTAAGCAAATGAACAGGATAGATAAATCAGGCTAAAGTATTAATGTGTGTGTGCGTGACAAATCCAACTGTTTCACATGTGTGTGACATGCAGTCATTGAATAGACCGGATAGCCATTCAATATTGCCTGCTTGTCTAAAGAATATTTAAGTCAATATATATCATCAGAGTGCATAGTGAAGACTCTGATCAGACTATGCGGCTGTGCTGGTACATGAATGATTCTTAACCCATTCCTACCCATTTTTTTAGATTGGTCCAAATTGAATGAATTTGCAGAAAACAGAGTAAAGTTGATGGAATTTTGAATTATTTGGTCTGTTTGGATAGAAAACATTGTGCATAATGAAGAAATTGCTTTATTCTAGCAATTTCTTCATTTTCCACAATGTTTCCAAAGCTTTTTTTCTTTCGGTGTAAAAAGGAGGGATTGTGTAAGAATGGGTTAACTTAACGTACCCAAGTAATGTTTAAAATGCTACGGTTGGTATCACACCGGTGTGATAAGATCCAAAGAGTAGAAACAAAACTTGTATCGACACACCGGTGTGATAAAATCGGAAGCGTAGAAACAAAAATTGTATCGAATATATTCAAGAACATATTTTCGGTAATTTCCTTTACTGGTGTCCCAAACCTAAAAAAATGGGAATAAGCTATAGACATCTGCAAATCACCGTAAAGATAATTCTAATGGTGTGTGGAAGAATTAGGGAGGATTAGGGCGGAACTTTCCTTATTTCAAAATTATTGGCAATAAAATGTATTCACCGCATTCCATGGATATTGTATGTAAGCAATAAACAATTGATGAGAAAACATAGAAACTATAATGGCTACAGACGTCGTTCGATTGTATTTGGTGCAAATATCTTAGAACGCTGGCTTCACCCCTTTTGATACAGCAATATATTTGTATAAATTTCTTACCTGATAGTTTTGATATACATGCAGATCAATTGACATCAGAATTGATTCAGTTATAGACACAATGAATGACTAAAAGTCTTAAGTAATTGTTCTATCGCCTAAGATTCGTAACATTCTTTTTTAAAAATCCCGCTGGCCAAGTACAATAAACGGTGTCAAATCTAAGAACGAATCGACCAATCAGAGCAGTCATTGAGATCGGAAGTGAACTTTTAACTCCAGCATTGGCCGACATCTATATGAAGCGCTTTTGTTGGTTTGCGACTTAAACGTCGTAACTACAGCTTATCCAAATCATTTCCTTTTTTCCCCTCAATAATTTCTCAAATATAAATCACAGGGACATAGAAAATATCACTTGTGCAGGAAAGGGTTAAACAAAGCTGATTTTTTTTTCAAAACCAAATTCATTTTTTTGTTTACACAGTAAAGACTTAAATTCTATAGCAACTAATGTCCATGAAAATCACCTTCAACATACAACATCGTCATAACCCCCGAATAATCTTAATCCTTATTTAAAGCAGACATCTAAATACCTGTCATTTATTCTGCAAGACATTGTTTGAATTGATTAAATGGGATATAATGCCTTTTTTTAACAGTATTTTAGTTATTTCGCGGCGGCTGGGGCACCTTACAATAAATTCGTGGTATTTCTCACACCAGTACTACCATTACATCCTTTCCCAGCCTCCAGCTGCTATCCTGCTTAGGTTTACGATTATTCACCAATTGGTGAGAGACAAATGTCGGAAAGAATATGTCGGGGATCGAACCCATGACATCCCATGGTTGAAGGTTAGGAGTCTTATGCGCTACCGACTGCGCTGTGACGGCGGCCAATTATTCTGTAAGACAATGGTTTATACCTAATTCCTATTTACATTTAACATTTATGACAGACTCTTGATCCTGGCATATTGCTTTCCGTATTTTTTGCATAGCAATTCATGCCCATGAAAATCTCGACATATATAAAGTACATCAGTATATCTCCGGATTAATCTAAATCCTATCGTAAAGCGGACTTCTGTGTTTGGTATCATTCATTCTGTAAGACTTGTGCGTAATGCCTATTTACTTTCAACATCGATGGCAGACAATTTCGAAACAGCCCAGAACGAAGATCAGTCGATTCACACAAAATGACCCACTTGTTTGAATTCAGAACCACAAGAAACACGAGAAGAAAATAGCGCTATAACCTAGCATTGTTAGGCGTGCAAAAATGTCGTAAATACAGCTTGAATAAAGCTGTATTTACGACATTTTGCACGCCTAACGACTATAGGTCTCTAATTCTTTCCTCTCGCAAATTTGATAAGCCTTATATATTTTTTACGTAATCCTTGATAGAATTTTAGTGATAAGACTCCAACCCAAGCAGTGTCCTCTATAGCATAAACCTGTTGAAGAAAAAAGACACCAATGGATAAAACGTGCGCTAAATATATCATACACGGATCCTGAACTTTTCTCGGAGTTGGGAAAGAGGGGTTGATCATGACGGTCAGAGGTCAGAGGGCTAGCATAATATGTCACTATTTATTTAAAATCTTCTCGGAAAAAATCTTCCAACTAAGATTAATTCCTCTCGATTCTGCTTCATCGAGAATTCACCAGTCCTCGCGCCGAATGTGTGGGCACGTGAATGAGCCAAATCCGATAGCTGTTCCTGGGAATCTCACCCGGGTCCTCTCGTTTCCAAGTTAGAATTATTGCAAAATAATTCATTAAATGTAGAGTAAATGTTTCTTTTGTAAACATCAATATTATTATAAAGTACGTTGTTGGGCGTGCAAAATATCGTAAATACAGCTTGAATTAAGCTGTAGCTACGATATCTTGCACGCCCAACGACGAATAGATCTTGCCTCATTGACCTCCTATATTTAGAGAACGTATTGTACAGCCTTTTCAAAAAGTAGAAACAATAAGACATTCTTATCCAATATACCGTATTAATGGTACTGTTTCGTACCCATTCAAATGACCTCGGTTAGTTTAATCTTTCCTATGCAAACAAGATATTACGTTTCGAGAATTATGCAACACTTCGTTTTTACAAAAAAGATATCTCAACACATCAACTACAAATGCTGCAAGCGATAATTGATGAGTCGCTGGCCACACCCACTGACTCCGACAGAAAGTTCGACCTAGATATTTTGTGCAAATTTTATAGTCAGTAACATGTAACCCCCCCCCCCCCCCGACTCTCAACCACCCAACTAACCAAACTAACAAGCAAGAACAAGAAAAACATCACAAAAACAAAGCAACCCCCCCCCCCCAAAAAAAAACAAAAAAACAACAACAACAAAAAAACCCCCCCAAAACAAACAAAACAAAACCAAAAAACTACATCCCCCCACACAAAAAAAGTTAAGCCGTTTCAGTCCCGAAATTAACATACATGTTTCTTTTTATTGTCGACTTATATCAGAGTTCAAAGCTCACTTTCTGCATAAATGTATAACTTGATTGCTCTATCGAATTTTCGATTGACAGTTGCGATTCGTCAATTTCCTTTTCGACTGATTTTGGCTGTTCCTTGTAGGATTGCTTCATCTTGATTCTTTTGATGACAGAAAAATGCTTAGGAAAACTTTACAGGTTTCCCCTCGAAATTTTAATGAAGTGAACCAGACGGGCTCTTCAAATGTTTTCCCATTTCCACACGATACAATTTTAGACTGGTCTAGATTGGAAGGAGCTGCAGACGACAGTTTGAAGTTTATAAAATTCTAGATTTTCTTTTCAAGTTTCTGGATGAAAAACATTGTGGAAAATGAAGAAATTGCATGTAACAAGCAATTTCTTCATTCTCCACAGTGTTTTCCCAAAGCTTTCATATTGAGGGGCGTTTTGAAAGCGTCATTGTGTGGGAATTGATTAAGAAAAGCAATGGAACAGTAAACTACATGAGACTGTTTCTAGGGTAAATTTTGATACTGTATAGACATTTAGAACAGTATAGCAATCAATGCTCGATTTTTTCTATCTAATGTATCAATAGATGCAGTAAGAGCCTATCTGATTTCTAATGACTAGTGGTAAAGCTGTACCATAATGATACTCTTGGTATTGACGGATGGTGATGTCAATCAAAGAATCAATCATATAATCAGACCTGAAGTGAACTTCCATCTCCTACATCGGCCGACATATATGTGAAATCTTTAGTTGGTTTAGTTTAGTTTATACTAAATTATCTTATTTCGATTGCGACGAAAGCTTTAAGCTTATAGAATCGCTTTCGAACACACAAACCAGATGTTTTCACGTCCCTGAAAGAGAGGCAGTGGCTTAACCCCACTGCTACCCACTTCTATAGCTGGGTAGACTGGAACTGGCTATTAAGTGTCTTGCCAAAGAACACACCCCGGTGACGCTTGGACTCGAACCCGTGACCTTCAGATCACGAGTCAAGCACATATACCACTCGATCATCGAGGAAGTCGGTTTGGAGACCTAAACATCGTAACTATGGCTTATCAAGCAGAAGTTACGATGTTCAGGTCACCAAACAATATTCTTAGTTTTTTTTTTTAAAAAATATATCACTTCCTATTAATTTCGTCGTTTAATATCGAAGTGTAACTTCCTGTGGAGCTTAATTGGAGTTACAAGCGGAGTCAGTGGGCGTGGCCAGTGGAGTAAGTGGGCGTGGCCAGCGGAGTAAGTGGGCGGGGCCAGCGATCCATCAATTCTCATCATAACTCAATTAGTGATGGTTGCACAGGAAATATGAGTGTTTCTATTTTCTATCAGAGAAATACAGAACAACACGAACACTTAATCTTACTGATGAGTTTGCCATTCAAAAAGATTTATTCGATAAAACAGATAGGGTCGTTGTCTGGAATTCAAACTATCTCTTTCTAGGCGTCGTTGAAAAGTGCTGTTATTAAGAAGTTCAACACAAACTCATAAACAACAATACAACAAAACTTCAAAATACTCTATCACTGTGTGCTTATACTTTGGTATGTCAATTAAGTGTAACTATGGTCTAATGCATGTGTATTATTTGTCGTCGCTGCCGTTACACCTGCTCATATGAGCAACGCCCGCAGCAGACGGTTAGTTTTTACGGGGGACAATGCAAGGGCTCAGAACGAAACTGCTGAGAGCTACGACTGTTTCTTTAACGTGCTCGATGGATAGCACCGTTACATGGAGAGTCGGTTTAATGTCTCATTCGAAAGGCAGTTAGTTTTTTAGTTAATATGGTCAGCACAAGGCTCGAACCAATGATCTTTTGAAGACAAGTGCTATACCAGATGAGCTAATGGGGCTGACATGGTCTAATAAAGAAATACCAAAGGTTTTATAGCAAATTAAGCCATTCCCACACAGTGACGCTTTTTCACACACCTGAATAAAAAAAAAACCTTTGTAAAACATTGTGGAAAATGAAGAAATTGCTTGTTAATTTCTTAATTATTTACAATATTTTCTATCCTTTTTGACCAAGATTGTAAAAATTCCATCAACTATTAATTGTTGTCTGTAACATCTTCGATTTTAGACCAGTCTAATTTGTTTCGACTGGTAATGGGTTAAGAAAAGAAGCTTTGAAAAGTATTATTAAGCTATCAAGTTTAGACAAGGAAAAAATGCAATTTTATTTATATAGCGAAATATAAATCAAGTACAAATACGATTTGTTTATTATCATATTTTGAACTATCAAACTATTTAATGGACACAACTTGTTCCAATCATTCTGATTTCTCTGAAACTACATGAAAATATTTTGCTTACTAATCATGATCACACCGCCTGATGAAAATCCCATCAACCCTTCATCTTTAGATATCACACATGTTGAAACATATCCAGATCGATAGGCTTACATTCGTACTAAATGACCAAGCTTACTATGCACTAATCTGATAAACTTACAAGCGCACAGATATATAACTCTTGGTTCTGATTTTTTTCCAGATTTTATAGAAGCAAGACTTTTTCACAGGAGAAAAGAGAATGACATGCTATAAGTAATATTTTTTTACCGAATGAATTTTCCTAGGTGGAAACATTATCTATGGAAATATTCTAACAGAAACATGTTTCCCCTCTGCCAATATATTCAATGTGTTCAAAGGACTTTTAATTTCGTGTACGGAATTACCTGCATGCGGAATGAGCAATTAATTTTACGAACAGATATTAACGTGAAACGCATACTTTTCCACATGAATGGATTTCAGAATCTAACAAACATATTGTAAAATCAATTTTTGATGGGTCTGTCACAAAAACGACAGAAGGGAGTTCATTATATAAAAACAACAACAAACAAACAGCAGCAGCATCAACAATAACAACCAAAGAGGATCATTGGTCCCAAAGCGATCACCTGAGTCGATGGCTATAGAAGTAGACTAGCACAAGTCACCTGATCTTACCTAAACCATACATGTTAACAAAGTCTTGTTTTCAGAAATAAAAACTAGAAAGACATTCTTATCATGCCTCAAGATATTTATGCCAGAAGTGTCTACTCAGCAAGAAAGGTTATTACAAGATCTGACCTAGTGACCTACTTTCTTATCCCATGTGACCATGGCAGAGATATCGTGGAGGCGGACATCATGATCAATATCAAAACCCTTTATCACAAACATTTGACTTCTAGAGTGCACATAAGGCTTTATAAGGTTTGAAATTTTGACCTACTTTTTAACCCCACGTTATCCAATGATAAACCGATGTATCATAGAGACAAAATTTTGACGGTACATCAATACATTTGAGCAAAAAAATGTGGCTTCTAGAGAGCATATTAAGTTTTTTTCTAAAATTGACTTAGTGCCTCATGTGACCAAAATCGAACCTGGCCAAATTTACCGTGGAGACAAAAATTCTGACCAAGACTCAAAGACATTTGAGCTAATATGTAGCTGAACTTATAATCTACTTTTGGCACCATGGCACCATATGATCTAATATTTGAACAAGATATCATGCAAGCATACATTCTGACCAAATATCAAGACATTTTAGCCAAAATGTAATATCTTGATCGCATACGAGATTTGTGTTAAATTTGACGCAGTGAACTAGTTTTTGACCCCATGTAATTCACTTTCGAACCTGACCGAGATATCGTGCAGAAAAAACATCCTGACTAAATACAGACATTCAGCCAATGTAACCATTAGAAAGCACACAATCTTTTTCTGAGATTTTACCTAGTGAAATAGTTTTTGATTACACGTGACCCAATTTCAAACTCATCCAAGACAAACATTCTGATCGAATTTCAAGACATTTGAACCAGAAATCTAATCTCTAGAGGATACAAGTTGACGACGGGTGACTGACGCTGGACGCCGATCCCAAAAAACCCACACTGACCACTTCATCTGGCTCTATATTATGGAAACTAATTTCGTTTGATATCTTAGTCGAAATGTCATGGCGGAGGCCACAGATCATGCATTTAACCCATTACCGGATGGCACAATTTAAGACTGGTCTAAAATGAAAGGAGTTGCAGAGGACAATTTAAAGTAAACGAACATTTAGATTTTTTCAACTCTCTAGATAGAAAACATTCTTCAGTTTCTTCATTTACACAATGAGTTCCTTATTGTATTTCTTGAGTGGTGCCAAAAGTGTCACTCTGTGACAATGAATTAACTAAGTAGTTAGAAAATAAAATATACCATATTGTTGATGCGACTCTTATCGTTCAATCAAAGCAATAATAACGCTGCACTAAGAAGAATAACAAACTGCAAAACCAGAGAAAAGAAAGACAATCAATACTTTTACTTTATTTCTTCCATTTCAGACATTCATTCATTTATTTTTGTTTTTAGAACTGAAACTGTATGATCTATACATTGTGTCATTCAAAGACCATAGAATAAGAGGTATGACGATTTGGACAGGTAATTGTTTGGCGTTTAAAATTAAAAAGTTAATTTTGAATCAAGACATACTTTTTACGGGAAAAATGACTGGTCAGCGATTCAAAAATAATCTCCTGTTTATGTTTCAGGATGGTTGGGTCAATTCAGACTTGTTGCTCTTTGTCGACACAAAATCTCTCTTTATGCTGCTTGTATCAACGAAAACAACCTAGACCTTGGCAATTTCTACGTCGAATTACAATTATCTTGTTAACTGTTAGGCCAATACAATTGATTTCCTTGGAAGAAACAGGTCTGTGAATCAATTGCCAAGATTAGTTCACGCAGAAAGATAGCCAGACCTTGTCATTTCCTTGTCTATCATATGATGATAGACCACTGTCTCACCGAATTGATCTCCAATCTCTTACGATACGAACTAAGTTCCATGCACATTTGCTTGTGCTTATGAAAGCTACAGATTTGTATACAGACATATATATTCATCTCGAAAAGAAACGCTTCCAAAAATATATTCTATTTCTTCAACTGTCTAAATAACGTTACTTATGACGTTGGACAATTCCAACGCTTTGATGACGTCACGATTGTCTGCTATTTGCTACACCCTTTAAAAACGCTTTGGAAAATGTGGTAAAGGAAAAAATTCCTTTCTGCAGGTCTATTCTTCATTATCCACAATATTTACTACACCAAAAACACATTAAAAACACCAACAAGAAATTGTTGTCTGCAACTTCTTTGTCAGTATTTAAGATAGTTCCTTTTTCATTTTTAAAAATAAGAAATATAGTTTATCATAAAATTTGAATAAAAAAACCCAAACAACAACAACAACAACAACAACAACACCCCCCAAAAAACAACAACAACAAAAAAAAACAAACAAACATTTTCCTTGCTAGTAGATCATACACAGTTTTGATGGACATCGTAGGTGTTACCCAGTTTGAAAAATCCAGTACTATAATACTAAGTTAGAAGAGAAATAGTGCCCAGATAGGTTCTATTTATCATTTTTCAAAACCTGTCTCCCCCAAACAACTGTACATTTTGAAAGTGGCATAAAACGAGGATTCTTTATAATTCGTAGAACGCGTAAAGACTCCTCTTAAATACGAAAACACCTACCAATGACCCACTTAGTGTAGATGCGGTCACGGTTTAAAAAAAAAAGTAGAGTCTTTCTACTTTAAGAACTCGGCATACCAGCTGTATACCGCAGGAGCGATAAGCTTTACAGTTACAAACGATCGCGGCTTTTGAAAGTGTAAAAATTCTCACCGCAGTCGTTTATCAAAAGATTTTTTTGTACGAAAAGGTGGTCTTCGTTTAACTATTCATATCATTACCAGACGACAACATTTTAGACTGTTTTTTAGACTAATTTGAATGAAGCTACAGGTGACAAATTATATTTGATGAAATTATAAAAATCTTTATCTTCTGTATCACAAAAACGTTCCTCAGGGAACTGTTTAAACACTATACATAATCACTCTAATTTTCAATATTTCGGCAAAAATGCCTTTATCAAGAAAAAGAAAATAAATGTTATATCTGGAACATAACTTTACGATCACTCATTATAGCCATTTTTCATAAATGGCTATAATGAGTGATCGTAAAGTTATGTTCTAGACATAAGATTTATTTTCTTTTTCTTGATAAAGGCATTTTTCTCGAAATATTGAAAATAAGGATCTAGAGTGATTATGTATAGTGTTTATCTTTTGGGTTAAAAAGCACTGTTCATTATAAAGAAATTGCTTCATTTTCCACAATGCTTTCCAAAGCTTTTTTCTTCAGGCTCGTCAAAAAGACGGATATTGTAGGAATGGGTTAAAAAATAATGCTATTTTGTTATAGATAACAAAGAAATCGATTTGTTCGGAATGACCCTAGCATTTTCTTTCATTTAATTTTTCAAATAGTGCAAAGATGACTAGAGAGTGTGCATGTAATATCTTTAATGTTGATATCTCCCACTGTTTAATTGTTATGCATTTTATTTCTTAACACTTTTTATAACTGCGTACCAAATGTCTTGTTTTTAGAGTGCGAGAAGTAAGTACACGGGGCATTAAAGTATAACACAGCCCCGAAGAGCTCATTTTAACATCCCAGACGATAAATTAAGACTGGTCCGATTGAAACAAGTTGTAAACGACATTTCAACTTAAATTGGAAAATCAGGATCAAATAAAATAAATCTCCCCATAACACTATCACCACCACCACAACAAACAAAAACACATGTTTTCTACTAGGAAAAATGAGAAAATATCTAAAATTTCATAAACTTTAATTTGCGTTTGCAACTTTTGTCAATTTAAACCGGTCTAAAATTTCACTGTGGGTTAATATACTCTGAATAACGTCCATATTGAACCGTTGTATTTTTATGCCATTCAGATAACTATGCAGCGTCTCAAGCATGTTTTAAAATGTTAACACAGGGATATTCAGCATGACAAAGTTTAAGTTTCTTGCACATGGAAATGTTTAAATCCAAAATTTATTATCTCCAAATTTTGTCGAGACAGATGTATCACTATAGTTATTTATCTTTACTATGCGAAGTAGAATTAAGTAAATTACTATCAAATCGTAACTGAATTAAAATCATATTTCTAGAGTACCTTCAGTCAATCACATCGAGGTAAAAGAAATAATGAAAGCTTTTTCTTTCCCGATATCATCGTTGAGCGACCAAAGTGTCGTAAATACAGCTGTATATCGTTGTTGCGAGAGCAAAATGTCTTACATACATCTTTATTCAAGCTGTATTTACGACAATTTGCTTGCGCAACGACAATATAATACACGTGTGTGAAGTTTAGTGTTTTCTTGGTAGTTACAGATAGGAAATAAGTTCTTATGCAAGAAGGCACCTACCTAGGTATAATCAATATGAATTACCTGTTGTTTTACGAGTCTCCGAGTTAGATTAGCACATTGCGTGTGGAACATACTTTTACTTTTAATTTACTTGCAATCAATTTGAAGAGAATATTGGGCTTGGAACGATCTGCTTACTTAAACTCCTAAACACGGTGTCATCTAAAACTTCGAATCGTAAAACAGAAAAAATATCCTTTTTTCCTTACGTTTGCTAATAATGATTGCGATAATAATGATAAAAGAATATACAGATATGTCGTAAGTTAGCTTAACTTTGCTTAGTCCCTTACTTTTCCTTTCTCAAACAAAACAAAAGAAACAAACATAACAAAACACAACTACAACAACAACAAAACAACAAACACTACCAAAATGGAAAACACTTCGGATTCAAATCTACGATACTTTCAAGTTAAGGCAAGCCACAGATAAAATATACCGTATTTTATGTAGGTGCTAAAATGATGTTCAGATTTTCCGAATTAAATGCATTAATTTAAGGATTAGCCTTGATTACATATTTTACAGGGGGATAATATTTATTAGCTCGAACAAATAAATAGGCTCATAAAAGAGTAAGCACCTGACCACATGCTGCGAATTTTACTCAAGAGCTTGGTTCTTCTTGTTATTGATAATGAATCTTTATTGCGACGGATCAATAAAATAATGAAACTTTATGTTGTGAAGGTCAAACATGGTTATGGTCGTGATTGTGGCTGATGCTGAGCAACGATGGACTCATAAAAAAGGACTTAAAGCTGAATAAGCTGTAGTTACGACGTTTATTTCCCCAAAACAACAAAAATGAATCGAACAATTTCGGAGGTCAACAATTATTTCTGGTCTGAATGCATGATTTGATTGGTCACTCGATTTTTGATTGATAGTCGATTTTCGTCATTTATTAACCGTTGTTTGAACTTTCCCTGAGCAAATAATGGAATATAAGAAATTAAAACAACAACATCAGCATCACCACAACCACCACCAACACCAACAGCAGAATACTCATGTTAAACCAACCTTAACTAAGGATTATGATTACAAGTAACTACAAGTACTTATTGGATAAGAAAATGGATCACAGTTTTCTTTTAAGCAAATAAACAGGATAGATAAATCAGGCTAAAGTATTAATGTGTGTGTGCGTGACAAATCCAACTGTTTCACATGTGTGTGGCATGCAGTCATTGAATAGACCGGATAGCCATTCAATATTGCCTGCTTGTCTAAAGAATATTTAAGTCAATATATATAATCAGAGCGCATAGCGAAGACTCTGGTCAGACTATGCGGCTGTGCTGGTACATGAACGATTCTTAACCCATTCCCACCCAATTTTTTTTAGATTGGTCCAAATTAAATGGAACTGCAGACAACAATTTAAAGTTGATGGAATTTTGAATTATTTCGTCTGTTTGGATCGAAAACATTGTGCATAATGAAGAAATTGCTTTATTCAAGCAAATTCTTCATTTTCCACAATGTTTTCAAAAGCTTTTCTTCTTTCGGGCGTAAAAAGGAGGGATTGTGTGGGAATGGTTTAATATAAACGCACACATTTAATGTTTGAAATACAACGTTTGGTATCACACCGGTGTGATAAAATCCAAAGAAACAAAACTTGTATCGACACACCGGTGTGATAAAATCGGAAGCGTAGAAACAAAAATTGTATCGAATATATTCAAGAGCATATTTTCGGTAATTTCCTTTACTGGTGTCCCAAACCTAGAGAAACCGGGAATAAACTTTAGACATCTGCAAATCACCGTAAAGATAATTCTAATAGTGTGTGGAAGAATTAGGGAGGATTAGGGCGGAACTTTCCTTATTTCAAAATTATTGGCAATAAAATGTATTCACCACATTCCATGGATATTGTATGTAAGCAATAAACAATTGATGAGAAAACATAGAAACTATAATGGCTACAGACGTCGTTCGATTGTATTTGGTGCAAATATCTTAGAACGCTGGCTTCAACCCTTTTGATACAGCAATTTGTATACATTTCTTACCTGATAGTTTTGATATACATGCAGATCAATTGACATCAGACTTGATTCAGTTATAGACACAATGAATGACTAAAAGTCTTAAGTAATTGTTCTATCGCCTAAGATTCGTAGCATTCTTTTTTAAAAATCCCGCTGGACAAGTACAATAAACGGTGTAAAATCAAAGAATGAATCGACCAATCAGAGCATTCATTGAGATCGGAAGTGAACTTTTAACTCCAACATTGGCCGACATCTATATGAAGCGTTTTTGTTGGTTTGCGACTTAAACGTCGTAACTACAGCTTATCCAAATCATTTTCTTTTTTTTCCTTAATATTTTCTCAAATATAAATCACAGGGACATAGAAATCATTAATTGTGCAGGAAAGGGTTAAATAAAGCTGAATTCTTCTTTTTCAAAACCAAATTTATTTTTTTTGTTTACAAAGTAAAGACTAAAATTCTATAGCAACTAATGTCCATGAAAATCACCTTCAACATACAACATCGTCATAACTCCCGAAAAATCTTAATCCTAATTTAAAGCAGACATCTAAATACCTGTCATTTATTCTACAAGACATTGATTGAATTGATTAAATGGGATATAATGCCTTTTTTTAAATAGTATTTTAGTTATTTCGCGGAGGCTGGGGCACCTTACAATAAATTCTTGGTATTTCTCACACCAGTACTACCATTAAATCCTTTCCTAGCCTCCAGCTGCTATCCTACTTAGGTTTACGATTATTCACCAATTGGTGAGAGACAAATGTCGGAAAGTATATGTCGGGGATCGAACCCATGACATCCCATGGTTGAAGATTAGGAGTCTTATGACCAACTGCGCTGTGACGGCGGCCCATTATTCTGTAAGACAATGGTTTATACCTAATTCCTATTTACATTTAACATTTATGACAGACTCTTGATCCTGGAATATTGCTTTACGTATTTTTTGCATAGCAATTCATGCCAATGAAAATCTCGACATATATCAAGTTCATCAGTATATCTCCGGATTAATCTTAATCCTATCGTAAAGTGGATTTCTGTGTTTGGTATCATTCATTCTGTAAGACAATGACTTGTGCGTAATGCCTATTTACTTTCAACATCGATGGCAGTCAATTTCGAAACAGCCCAGAACGAAGATCAGTCGATTCACACAAAATGACCCACATGTTTGAATTCAGAACCACAAGAAACACGAGAAAAAATAGCGCTATAACCTAGCATCGTTAGGCGTGCAAAAATGTCGTAAATACAGCTTGAATAAAGCTGTATTTACGACATTTTGCACGCCTAACGACTATAGGTCTCTAATTCTTTCCTCTCGCAAATTTGATAACCCTTATATATTTTTTAAGTAATCCTTGATAGAATTTTAGTGATAAGACTCCAACCCAAGCTGTGTCCTCTATAGCATAAACCTGTTGAAGAAAAAAGACACCAATGGATAAAACATGCGCTAATTATATTATACACGTATACTGAATTTTTCTCGGACCTGGGAAGGAGGTCAGAGGGCTAGCATAAAATGTCACTATTTATTTCAAATCAACTCGGAAAAAATCTTCCAACTAAGATTAATTCCTCTCGATTCTGCTTCATCGACAATTCACCAGTCCTCGCGTCGAATGTGTAGGCACGAGAAAGAGCCAAAGTCGATAGCTGTTCCTGGGAATCTCACCCGAGTCCTCTTGACCGGGAATCCGTAGCTCTACCTTTTAACCACGGAAAATACGTGTAGGTAGTCCATCTCGTTTCTAAATTAGAATTATTGCAAAATAATTCATTAAATGTAGAGTCAACGATGTTTCTTTTGTAAACATCAATATTATTACAAAGTACGTTGTTGGGTGTGCAAAATATCGTAAAGCTGTATTAAGCTGAATTAAGCTGTAGCTACGACATTTTGCACGCCCAACGACGAAATCTTGATCTTGCCTCAGTGACCTCCTATATTTAGAGAACGTATTGTACAGCCTTCTTAAAAAGTAGAAACAATAAGACATATTCTTATCCCATATACCGTATTAATGGTACTGTTTCGTACACATTCAAATGACCTGGGTTAGCTTTATCTTTCCTATACAAACAAAATATTACGTTTCGAGAATTATGAAACACTTCGTTTTTACAAAGAAGATATCCCAACACATCACTACAAATGCTGCAAGCGATAATTGATGGGTCGCTGGCAACACCCACTGACTCCAACAGAAAGTTCGACCTAGATATGAGTCGCGCCATTTTGTGCAAATTATAAAGTCAGTAACATGTACCCCCCCGACCCCCAACCACCCCAACCAACCAACCAAACAAAAAAGCAATAACAACAAAAACAACATAAAAACAAAAAAACAACCACCCCCAAAAACAAAACAGAACAAACAAACAAACAAACAAACAATAACAACAACAAAACAGTTAAGCCGTTTCAGTCCCGAAATTAACAAACATGTTTTTTTTTATTGTCGACTTATATCAGAGTTCAAAGTTCACTTTCTGCATAAATGTATAATTTGATTGGTCTATCGGATTTTTGATTGATAGAGGCGATTCGTCGATTTCCTTTTTTGACTGATTTTGGCTGTTCCTTGTAGGATTGCTTCATGTTGATTCTTTTCATGACAGAAAATTTTACAGGTTCCCCCTCGACATTTTTATGAAGTGAACAAGACGGGCTCTCCAAAATTGTTCCCATTTCCACACGATAAAATTTTAGACTTGTCTAGATTGGAAGGAGCTGCAGACGACAGTTTGAAATTTATAAAATTCTAGATTTTTTTCAAGTTTCTGGGTGAAAAACATTGTGGAGAATGAAGAAATTGCTTATAAGAAGCAATTTCTTCATTCTCCACAGTGTTTTTCCAAAGCTTTCATATTGAGGGGCGTTTTAAAGCGTCATTGTGCGGGAATGGATTAAGCAAAGCAAAGGAACAGTAAGCTACATGAGACTATTTCGAGGGTAAATTTTGATACTGTATAAACACTTAGAACAGTATAGCAATCAATGCTCGATTTTCTCTATCTAATGTATCAATAGCCGCAATAAAATCTGATTTCTAATGAATAAGTGGGAAGCTGTACCATAATAATACTCTTAGTATTGACGGATGGTGATGTCAATCATATAATCAAACCTGAAGTGAACTTCCAACTCCTACATCGGCCGACATATATGTGAAAACTTTAGTTGGTTTGGAGACCTAAACATCCTAACTATGGCTTATGAAGCAGTAGTTACGATGTTCGGGTCACCAAACAATATTTTTAGTTTTTTAAAATATGTTACTTCCTATTAATTTCGAAAAAACAACGTCGTTTAATATCGAAGTGTAACTTCCTGTTGGAGCTTAATCGGAGTTACAAGCGGAGTCAGTGGGCGAGGCCAGTGGAGTAAGTGGGCGTGGCCAGCGGAGTTAATAGGCGTGGCCAGCATTCCATCAATTCTCATCATAACTCAATTAGTGATGGTTGCACAGGAAATATGAGTGTTTCTATTTTCTATCAGAGAAATACATTAACAGAGATAGAACAACATGAACACTTAATCTTACTGATGAGTTTGCCATTCAAAAAGATTTATTCGATAAAACAGATAGGGTCGTTGTCTGGAATTCAAACTATCTCTTTCTAGGCGTCGTTGAAAAGTGCTGTTATTAAGAAGTTCAACACAAAACCATTAACAAAAATAAAACAGCAAAACTTCACAATATCACTGTGTGCTTACACTTTGGTATGTCAATTAAATGTAACTAAGGTCTAATGCATGTGTATTGTTTTTCGTCGCTGCCGTGACACCTGCTCATATGAGCGACGCCCGCAACAGACGGTTAGTTTTTACGGGGGACAATGCAAGGATTCAGAACGAAACTGCTGAGAGCTACGATTGTTTCTTTAACGTGCTCGATGGATAGCACCGTCACATGGAGAGTCGGTTTAACGTCTCATTCGAAAGGCAGTTAGTTTGTTGGTTAATATGGTCAGCCCAAGGCTCGAACCAATGATCTTTTGAAGACAAGTGCCATACCAGCTGTGCAAATGGGGCTGACATGGTCTAATGAAGAAATACCAAAGGTTTTATAGCGAATTAAGCCATTCCCACACAGTGACGCTTTTTCACAGACATCAATAAAAAACGTTTGGAAAACATTGTGGAAAATGAAGAAATTCTTTGTTGATTTCTTAATTATTTACAATATTTTCTATCCTATTTGACCAAGATATTTAAAATTCCATCTACTTATAACTGTCGTCTGCAACATCTTCTATTTTAGACCAGTCTAATTTGTTTCGGCTGGTATGGGTTAAGAAAAGAAGCCGTGAAAAGTATTGATAAACTATCAACTTTAGACAAGGAAAAAATGCAATTTTATTTATAGCGAAATATAAATCAAGTACAAATGCGATTTGTTTATTATCATATTTTGAACTATCAAACTATTTAATGGACACAACTTGTTCCAAATATTCTGATTTCTCTGAAACTACATGAAAATATTTTGCTTACAAATTATAATCACACCGCCTGTTGAAAATCCCATCAAGCCTAAATCTTTAGATATCAGACATGTGGAAACATATCCAGATCGATAGGCTTACATTCGTACTAAATGACCAAGCTTACAATGCACTAATCTGATAAACTTACAAGCGCACAGATATATAACTCTTGTTGTGATTTTTTTTAGATTTTTGTAGAAGCAAGACTTTTTCACACGAGAAAAGATAATGACGTGCTATAAGTAATATTTTTCACCGCACGAATTGTCCTAGGCGGAAACGTCATCTAGGGAAATATTCAAACAGAAACAAGTTTCCCCTCTGACAATATTTTAATGTGTTCAAAGGACTTTTAATTTCGTGTACGGAATAACCTGCATGCGGAATGAGCAATTAATTTTACGTACATGTATTAACGCATACTTTTCCACATGTAAGGATTTCAGAATCTAACAAACACATTGTCAATTTTTGATGGGTCTGTCACAGAAACGACAGAAGGGAGTTCATAATATAAAAACAACAACAACCAAACAGCAGCAGCAACAACAAGAACAACCCAAGAGGATCAATGGCCCTAAAGGGATCACCTGAGTCGATGGCTATAGAAGTAGAATAGCACAAGTCACCTGATCTTACCTAAACCATACCTGTTAACAAAGTCTTGTTTTCAGAAATCAAAATTAGAAAGACATTCTTATCATGCCTCAAGACATTTATGCCAAAAGTGTAGTGACTACACAGCAAGATAGATCTGACCTAGTGACCTACTTTCTTATCCCATGTGACCAATTATCGACCATGCCAGAGATATCGTGGAGATAGACATTATGACCAACATGAAAACCCTTAATACAAACATTTGACTTCTAGAGTGCACATAAGGTTTGAAATTTTTACTACTTTTTAACCCCACATGACCCAATGATAAACCGATGTATCACGGAGACAAAATTCTGACGATACATAAATACATTTGAGCAAAAAATGTGTTTTCTAGAGAAAGTTTTTTCTAAAATTGACTTAGTGCCCCATGTGACCAAAAATCGAACCTGGCCGAATTACCGTGGAGACAAACATTCTGACCAAGTATCAAAGACAATATAATATGTAGCTGAACTTATAATCTACTTTTGGCACCATATGATCTAATATTTGAACAAAATATCATGCAGACATACATTCTGACCAAATATCAAGACATTTTAGCTAAAATGTAACATCTAGATCGCATACGAGATTTGTGTTAAAAATTGACCTAGTGAACTAGTTTTTGACCCAATGCAATTCACTATCGAACCTGACCGAGATATCGTGTAGACAAAACATTCTGACTAAATATCAGACATTCGGCCAATGTAACCATTAGAAAGCACACAAGCTTTTTCTGAGATTTGACCTAGTGACATAGTTTTTGATTACACGAGACCAAATTTCGAACTCATCCAAGACAAACATTCTGATCGAATTTCAAGACGTTTGAACTAGAAATCTAGCCTCTAGAGGATACAAGCTGACGACGGATGACTGACGCTGGACGCCGATCCCAAAAGCCCGAACTGACCACTTCATCTGGTTCTATATTATGGAAACTAATGTCGTTTGATAACTTAGTCGAAATGTCATGGCGGAGGCCACAGATCAGTCATTTAAGCCATTACCAGGTGGCACAATTGAAGACTGGTCTAAAATGAAAGGAGTTGCAGAGGACAATTTAAAGTAAACGAATATTTAGATTTTTCAACTCTCTAGATAGAAAACATTCTTCATTTTCTTCATTTACTCAATGATTTCCCAATTGTATTCCAAAAGTGTCACTCTGTGAAAACGAGTTAAATAAGTAAGTTAGAAAATAAGATATACCATATTGTTGATGCGACTCTTATCGTTCAATCAAAGCAATAATAACACTGCATTAAGTAGAATAACAAACTGCAAAACCAGAGAAAAGAAAGACAATCAGTATTTTTACTTTATTTCTTCTGTTTCAGGCATTCATTCATTTTTTGGTTTTAGAACTGAAACTGTATGTTCTATACCCTGTGTCATTCACAAATCATAGAACAAAAGGTATGACGATTTGGTCAGGTATTCATTTGGCGTTTAGAAAGTCAAAAGTTAACTTTGAAGAAAGATATAATTGTTACGAGAAAAATTGACTGGTGAATTTATGTCAGCAATTCAAACAAAATCTCCTGTTTATGTTTCATGATCGGCGGATCAATTCAGACCTGTTGCTCTTTTTCGACACAAAATCTCTCTTTATACTGCTTGTATCAACGAAAACAACCTAGACCTTGGCAATATCTACGTCGAATTACATTTATTTTATTAAGTATTAGGCCAATACAATTGATTTCCCCTGCAGAAACAGGTCTGTGAATCAATTGTCAAGATTAGTTCACGCAGTAAGATAGCCAGACCTTGTCATTTCCTTGTCTATCATATGATAATAGACCACTGTCTCACCGTATTAATCTCCAATCTCTTACGATACAAACTAAGTTCCATACACATTATCTTGTGCTTATGAAAGTTACAGATTTGTATACAGACAACTATACTCATCCCGAAAAGAAACGCTTCCAAAAATATATTCTATTTCTTCAACTGTCTAAATAACGTTACTTATGATGTTGGAAAATTCCAACGCTTTGATGAAGTGACGATTATCTGCTATTTTCTACACCCTTTAAAAACGCCTTGGAAAATGTGGTATAGGAAAAAATTCATTTCTGAGGGTGTTTTCTTCATTATCTACTATATTTACTACACCAAAAACAGATTAAAAAACCAACAAGAAATTGTTATCTACAACTTCTTTGTCAGTATTTAAGATAGTTCCTTTTTCATTTTTGAAAATAAGAAATATAGTTTATCATAAAATTTGAATAATAAAAAACAAAAAAAAACAAAAAACAACATTTTCCTGGCTAGGAGATCATACACAGTTTTGATGGACATCGTAGGTGTTACCCCAGTTTGAAAAATCCAGTACTATAATACTATGTTAGAAGAGAAAAAGTGCCCAGATAGGTTCGATTTATCATTTTTCAAAACCTGCCCCCCCCCAAACAACTTTACCTTTTGAAAGTGGCATAATTCGAGGATTCTATATAATTCGTAGAACGCGTAAAGACTCCTCTTAAATACGAAAACACCTACCAATGACCTGCTTAGCGTAGATGCGGTCACGGTTTAAAAAAAAACGTAGAGTCTTTCAATGATAAAGCGAGTATTGTGTCTTCTACTTTAAGAACTCGGCATACCAGCTGTATACCGCAGCTTTATACCAGCTTTACAGTTACAACCGAGCGAACGTCATTAGGATCGCGGCTTTTGAAAGTGTAAGAATTCTCATCGCAGTCGTTTATCAATAGATTTTTTGTACGAAAATTTGATCTTCGTTTAACTATTCATATCATTACCAGACGACAACATTTTAGACTGTTTTTTAGACTAATTTGAATGAAGCTACAGGTGACAAATTATATTTGATGAAATTATAAAAATCTTTATCTTCTGTATCACAAAAACGTTCCTCAGGGACACTATACACAATCACTCTAATTTTCAATATTTCGGCAAAAATGCCTTTATCAAGAAAAAGATAATAAATCTTATATCTGGAACATAACTTTACGATCACTCATGATAGCCATTTTTCATAAATGGCTATAATGAGTGATCGTAAAGTTATGTTCTAGACATAAGATTTCTTTTCTTTTCTTGATAAAGGCATTTTTGTCGAAATATTGAAAATAAGGATCTAGAATGATTATGTATAGTGTTTATCTTTTGGGTTAAAAAGCACTGTTCATAATAAAGAAATTGCTTCATTTTCCACAATGCTCTCCAAAGTTTTTTTCTTCAGGCTCGTCAAAAAAGAAGGATATTGTAGGAATGGGTTAAAAAATAATGCTATTTTGTTATAGATAATAAAGAAATCGATTTGTTTGGAATAAACCTAGCCTTTTCTTTCATTCAATTTTTCAAATAGTGCAAAGAAGACTAAAGAGTGTGTAATACCTTTAATGTTGATATCTCCCACTGTTTAATTGTAATGTATTTTATTTCTTAACACTTTTTATTACTACGTACCATATGTCTTGTTTGTAGAATGCGAGAAGTAAGTACACGGGGCATTAAAGTATATAGAGCTCATGTTAACAACCCAGACGATAAATTAAGACTGGTCCGATTGAAACAAGTGGTAGACGACATTTCAACTTAAATTGGAAAAATCAGGTTCAAATAAAATAAATCTCCCCATAACACTATCACCACCGCCACAACAAACAAAAACACATGTTTTATATTAGGAAAAATGAGAAAATATCTAAAATTTCATAAACTTTAATTTGCGTTTGTAACTTTTGTCAATTTGGACCGGTCTAAAATTTCACTGTGGGTTAATATACTCTGAATAACGCCCATATTGAACCGTTGTACTTTATGCCATTCAGATAACTATGCAGCGTCTCAAGCATGTTTTAAAATGTTAACGCAGGAATATTCAGCATGACAAAGTTTTAGTTTCTAGCACATGGAGATGTTTAAATCCAAAATTGATTTTCTCCAAATTTTGTCGAAACAGATGTATCACTGTAGTTATATTTCTTTACTATGCGAAGTAGAATTAAGTAAATTACTTTCAAATCGTTACTGAATTAAAATCATATTTCTAGAGTACCTTCAGTCAATCACATCGAGGTAAAAGTAATAATGAAAGCTCTTTCTTTCCCGATATCATCGTTGAGCGACCAAAGTGTCGTAAATACAGCTGTATATCGTTGTTGCGAGAGCAAAATGTCTTACATACATCTTTATACAAGCTGTATTTACGACAATTTGTTTGCGCAACGACAATATAATACACATGTGTGTCGTTTAATGTTTTCTTGGTAGATATAGATAGGAAATAAGTTCTTATGCAAGAAGGCACCTACCTAGGTATAATCAATATGAATTACCTGTTGTTTTACGAGTCTCCGAGTTAGATTAGCACATTGCGTGTGGAACATACTTTTTCTTTAAATTTACTTGCAATCAATTTGCAGAGAATATTGGACTTGGAACGATTTGCTTACTTAAACTGCTTAACACGGTGTCATCTAAAACTTCGAATTGTAAAACAGAAAAAATATCCTTTTTTCCTTACCTTTGCTAATAATGATTGCGATAATAATTATTAACTTATGTCGTAAGTTAGCCTAACTTTGCACAGTTCTCTACTTTTCCTTTCTCAAACAAAACAAAAGAAAAAAACAAAACATAACAAAAACAACAAAACCAAAAGAACAAACACTACCAAAAAGGAAAACACTTCAGATTCAAATCTACGGTACTTTCAAGTTAAGGCAAGCCACAGATTAAATATACTGTATTTTATGTAAGTACTAAAATGAAGTTCAGAGTTTCCGAATTAATTGCATTTAATCTAAGGATTTGCCTTGATCACATATTTTACGCGGGGGATAATATTTATTAGCTCGAACAAATAAATAGGCTCATAAAAGAGTAAGCACCTGACCACATGCTGAGAATTTTACTCAAGAGCTGGGTTCTTCTTGTTATTGATAATGAATCTTTATTGCGACGGATCAATAAAATAATGAATCTTTATGTTGTGAAGGTCAAATATGCATGGTAATGGTCGTGATTGCGGCTGATGCTGAACAACTATGAACTCCTAAAAAAGGACTTAAAGCTGAATAAGCTGTAGTTACGACGTCCCCAAATCAACAAAAGTGAATCACATAGATATCGAACAATTTCGGAAGTCAACAATTATTTCCGGTCAGAATGCATGGTTTGATTGGTCGCTCGATTTTTGATTGATAGTCGAGTTTCGCCATTTATTAAACGTTGTTTGAACTTTCCCTGAGCAAATAATGGAATGTAAAAAGTTAAAACAAAAACAACAACATCATCCTAAACATCATCATCCTCTTCACAACCACCATCATCACCACAATGACCACTACCACCACCACCAACAACAACAACAACAGAATACTCATGTTAAACCAACCTTAACTTCCTAGAGGATTATGATTACAAGTAACTACAAGTACTTATAGGATAAGAAAGTGGATCACAGTTTTCTTTTAAGCAAATGAACAGGATAGATAAATCAGGCTAAAGTATTAATGTGTGTGTGCGTGACAATTCCAACTGTTTCACATGTGCGTGGCATGCAGCTATTGAGCAGCCTGAATAGCTATTCAATATTTTCTTTTTGTCTAAAGAAGCTTTAAGACAATATCTATCATCAGAGCACACAGTGAAGGATCTGATTAGACTGTGCGGCTGTGCTGGTACATATATGTTTCTTAACCAATATCCACCCAAAATCTTTTAGATTGGTCCAAACTGAATGAACTTGCAGACAATAAAAGTTGATGGAATTTCGAATTATTTCGTTTTTTGGATAGAAAACTTGGTGGATAATGAAGAAATTACTTGATACAAGCAATTTCTTCATTTTCTACAATGTTTTCCAAAGCTTTTTTCTTGGGGGCGTAAAAAGGAGGGATTGTGTTGGAATGGGTTAACTTAACGCACACAAGTAATTTGAAATGCTACGGTTGGTATCACACTGGTGTGATAAAATCGAAAGAGTAGAAACAAAAATCGTATCGACACACCAGTGTGATGAAATGGACAGAGTAGAAACAAAAATTGTACCGTATATATTCAAGAGCATATTTTCGGTAATTTCCTTTGGTGTCCCAAACCTAAAGAAACCTAAAGAAACTGGGAATAACTCTATAGACATCTGCAAATCACCGTAAAGATAATTCTAATGGTGTGTGGAAGAATTAGGGAGGATTAGGGCGGAACTTTCCTTATTTCAAAATTATTGACAATAAAATGTATTCATCACATTCCGTGGATATTGTATGTAAGCAATAAACAGTCGATAAGAAAACATAGAAACTGTAATGGCTACAGACGTCGTTCGATTTTATTTGGTGCAAATATCTTAGAACGCTGGCTTTTTTTGATTAGACAACCCTTTTGATACAGCAATATATTTGTATAAAAAAAATTACCTGATAGTTTTGATAAACATGCAGATCAATTGACATCAGACTTTATTCAGTTATAGCCACAATGAATGTCTAAAAGTCTAAAGTAATTGTTCTATCGCTTAAGATTCGTAACGTTCTTTTTTAAAAATCCCGCTGGCCAAGTACAATTAACGGTGACAAATCAAAGGACCAATTAGAGCATGCATTGAGACCGGAAGTGAACTTTAAACTCCAACATTAGCCGACATCTACGTGAAGCGCTTTTGTTGGTTTGCGACAGCGTAACTACAGCTTATCCACCCAAATCATTTTCTTCTTTTTCCTCAATATTTTCTCAAATATAAATCATAGGGACATAGAAATCATTAATTGTGCAGGAAAGGGTTAAACAAAGCTGAATTCCTTTTTTCATAACCAAATTTATTTATTTTTTGTTACACAGTAAAGACTTAAATTCTAAAGCAATTTTATGTCTATGGAAATCACCTCCAACATACAACATCGTCATAACTCCCGATTAATCTTAATCCTAATTTAAAGCAGACATCTAAATACCTGTCATTTATTCTGCAAGACATTGATTGATTTGATTAAATGGGGTTAAATGCCACTTTTTAACGGTATTTTAATCATTTTGCGGCTGCTGGAGCACTTAACAATAAATTCCTGGTATTTCTCACACCAGTATTACCATTACATCCTTTCCTAGCCTCCAGCTGCTGTCCCACCTAGGTTTACGATTAGCCAACCATTGGTGAGAGACAAATGTCGGAAAGAATAAGTGCCGCCGCCGGGGATCGAACCCATGACAACCCATGGTTGACGAATAGGAGTCTTAAGCGCCACCGACTGCGCTTTGGCGGCGGCTCATTATTCTTCAAGACAATGGTTTATACCTAATTCCTATTTACATTCAACATTTATGACAGACTCTTGATCCTGGCATATTGCTTTACGTATTTTTTGCATAGCAATTCATGCCCATGAAAATCTCGACATATAAAGTACATCAGTATATCTCCGGATCAATCTTAATCCTATCGTAAAGCGGACTTCTGTGTTTGGTATCATTCATTCTGTAAAACTTGTGCGTAATGCCTATTTACTGTCAACATCGATGGCAGACAATTTCGAAACAGCCCAGAACGAAGATCAGTCGATTCACACAAAATGACCTACTTGTTTGATTTCAGAACCACAAGAAACACGAGAAGAAAATAGCGCTATAACCTAGCTTCGTTAGGCGTGCAAAAATGTCGTAAATACAGCTTGAATAAAGCTGTATTTACGATATTTTGCACGCCTAACGACTATAGGTCTCTAATTCTTTCCTCTCGCAAATTTGATAACCCTTATATATTTTTTACGTAATCCTTGATAGAATTTCAGTGATAAGACTCCAACCCAAGCTGTGTCCTCTATAGCATAAACCTGTTGAAGAAAAAAGACACCAATGGATAAAACATGCGCTAAATATATTATACACGTATACTGAATTTTTCTCGGACCTGGGAAGGAGGTCAGAGGGCTAGCATAAAATGTCACTATTTATTTCAAATCGACTCGGAAAAAATCTTCCAACTAAGATTAATTCCTCTCGATTCTGCTTCATCGAGAATTCACCAGTCCTCGCGCCGAATGTGTAGGCACGTGAAAGAGCCAAAGTCGATAGCTGTTCCTGAGAATCTCACCCGGGTCCTCTTGATCGGGAAGCCGTAGCTCTACCTCCTAACCACGGAAAATACGTGTAGGTAGTCCATCTCGTTTCCAAGTTAGAATTATTGCAAAATAATGCATTAAAAGTAGAGTCAACGATGTTTCTTTTGTAAACATCAAGATTATCATTAAGTACGTTGATGGGCAAAATATCGTAGAAACAGCTTGAATTAAGCTATAGCTACGATATCTTGCACGCCCAACGACGAATAGATCTTGCCTCAGTGATCTCCTATATTTAGAGAACGTATTGTACAACCTTCTCAAAAAGTAGAAACAATAAGACATTCTTATCCTATATACCGTATTAATGGTACTGTTTCGTACCTATTCAAATGACCTCGGTTAGGTTAATCTTTCCCATGCAAACAAGATATTACGTTTCGAGAATTATGCAACACTTCGTTTTTACTAAGAAGATATCCCAACACATCAACTACAAACGCTGCAAGCGATAATTGATGGGTCGCTGGCCACACCCACTGACTCCAACAGAAAGTTCGACCTAGATATGAGTAACGCCATTTTTATCTTATAGTCAGTAACATCTAACCCCCCCCCGCCCCGCTCCGACCCCAAACCACCCCAACTTACCAAACAAACAAGCAACAACAACAAAAACAATACAAAAACAAAACAACTACCCCCCTCCCCCCCAAAAAACAACAACAACAACAAAAAAAAAAAAAAAAAAAAAAAACAAAAAAACAAAAAAAAAAAAAAAACCAAACAAACAAACAAAATAACACGGTTAATCCGTTTCAGTCCCGAAATTAAAAAACATGTTTCTTTTTATGTTTCTTTTAATTGTCGACTTATATCAGAGTTCAAAGTTCACTTTCTGCATAAATGTATAACTTGTTTGTCAATCGAATTTTTTTTTGACAGATGCGATTCGTCAATTTCCTTTTTCGACTGATTTTGGCTGTTCCTTGTAGGATTGCTTCATGTTGATTATGTCATGACAAAAAATGATTAGGAAAACATTACATGTTTCCCCTCGCATTTTTATGAAGTGAACAAGACGGGCTCTTCAAATATGTTCCCATTTCCACACGATAAAATTTTAGACTGGATTAGATAGGAAGGAGCTGCAGACGACAGTTTATAAAATTCTAGATTTTTTTTCAAATTTCTGGGTGAAAAACATTGTGGAAAATGAAGAAATTTCTTCATTCTCCACAGTGTTTTTCCAAAGCTTTCATATTGAAGGGCGTTTTAAAGCGTCATTGTGTAGGAATGGATTAAGCAAAGCAAAGTAACAGTAAGCTACATGAGACTATTTCGAGGGTAAATTTTGATACTGTATAAACACTTAGAACAGTATAGCAATCAATGCTCGATATTTTCTATCTAATGTATCAATAGCTGCAATAAAACCCTATCTGATTTCTAATGAATAAGTGGTTAAGCTGTACCATAATAATACTCTTAGTATTGACGGATGGTGATGTCAATCAAAGAATCAAACCTGAAGTGAACTTCCAACTCCTACATCGGCCGACATATATGTGAAAACTTTAGTTGGTTTGGAGACCTAAATATCGTAACTATGGCTTATCAAGCAGTAGTTACGATGTTCAGGTCACCAAACAATATTCTTAGTTTTTTAAAATATTTTTCTTCCTATTAATTTCGAAAAAAACAACGTCGTTTAATATCGTAGTGTAACTTCCTGTTTGAGGTTAATCGGAGTTACAAGCGGAGTCAGTGGCCGAGGCCAGTGGAGTAAGTGGGCGTGGCCAGCATTCCATCAATTCTCATCATAACTCAATTAGTGATGGTTGCACAGGAAATATGAGTGTTTCTATTTTCTACCAGAGAAATACATTAACAGAGATAGAACATCACGAACACATAATCTTACCGATGAGTTTGCCATTCAAAAATATTTATTCGATAAAACAGATAGGGTCGTTGTCTGGAATTCAAACTATCTCTTTCTAGGCGTCGCTGAAAAGTGCTGTTATTAAGAGGTTCAACACAAAACCATTAACAACAATACAACAGCAAAACTTCACAATACTCTATGACTGTGTGCTTACACTTTGGTATGTCAATTAAATGTAACTTTGGTCTAATGCATGTGTGTTATTTGTCGTCGCTGCCGTGACACCTGCTCATATGAGCGACGCCCGCAGCAGACGGTTAGTTTTTACGGGGGACAATGCAAGGGCTCAAAACGAAACTGCTGAGAGCTAAGACTGTTTCTTTAACGTGCTCGATGGATAGCACCGTCACATAGAGAGTCGGTTTAACGTCTCATTCGAAAGGCAGTTAGTTTGTTAGTTAATATGGTCAGCCAAGGCTCGAATGAATGATCTTTTGAAGACAAGTGCCATACCAGCTGAGCTAATGGATGACATGGTCTAATGAAGAAATACCAAAGGTTTTATAGCCAATTAAGCCATTCCCACACATTGACGCTTTTTCACACACCTCAGTAAAAACCCTTTGGAAAACATTGTGGAAAATGAAGGAATTGTTTGTTAATTTCTTAATTATTTACAATATTTTCTATCCTATTCGACCAAGATTGTTAAAATTCCATCAACTTATAAGTGTCGTCTGCAACATCTTCGATTTTAGACCAGTCTAATTTGTTTCGACTGGTAAGGGGTTAAGAAAAGAAGCTGTGAAAAGTATTGATAAGCTATCAAGTTTAGAAAAGGAAAAAATGCAATTTTATTTATAGCGAAATATAAATCAAGTACAAATGCTATTTGTTTATTATCATATTTTGAACTATCTAATGGACACAACTTCTTCCAATCATTCTGTTTTCTCTGAAACAACATGAAAATATTTTGCTTACTAATTATGATCACATCATAAAATTCCCATCAACCCTAAATCTTTAGATATCAGACATGTTGAAACATATCCAGATCAATAGGCTTACATTTGTACTAAATGACCACGCTTACTATGCACTAATCTGATAAACTTACAAGCGCACAGATATAAAACTCTTGGTTGTGATTTTTTTCCAGATATTATAGAAGCGAGACCTTTTCACAGGAGAAAAGAGAATGACATGCTATAAGTAATATTTTTTACCGCATGAATTTGCCTAGGCGGAAACGTTATCTATCGAAATATTCAAACAGAAATAAGTTTTCCCTCTGCCAATATTTTCAATGTGTTCAAAGGACTTTTAATTTCGTGTACGGAATTACCTGCATGCGGAATGAGCAATTAATTTTACGTACAGATATTAACGTGAAACGCATACTTTTCCACATGTAATGATTTCAGAATCTAACAAACATATTGTAAAATCCATTTTTGATGAGTCTGTCACAGAAACGACAGAAGGGAGTTCATTATATAAAAACAACAACAACCAAACAGCAGCAGCAACAACAACAAGATCAACCCAAAAGGATCATTGGCCCTAAAGCGATCACCTGAGTCGATGGCTATAGAAGTAGAATAGCACAAGTCACCTGATATTACCTAAACCATACCTGTTAACAAAGTCTTGTTTTCAGAAATCAAAACCAGAAAGACATTCTTATCATGCCTCAAGACATTTATGCCAGAAGTGTAGTGTCTACACAGCAAGATAGATCTGACCTAGTGACCTACTTTCTTATCCCATGTGACCAACTATCGACCATGGAGATAGACATTATGACCAATATCAAAACCCGTAATAGAAACATTTGACTTCTAGAGTGCACATAAGGCTTTCTAAGGTTTTAAATTTTGACCTACTTTTTAACCCCACGTGACCCAATGATAAACCGATGTATCATGAAGAGAAAATTCTGTCGATACATAAAACATTTGAGCAAAAATGTGTTTTCTAGAGAGCATACAAAGTTTTTTCTAAAATTGACTTAGTGCCCCATGTGACCAAAAATCAAACCTGGCCGAATTACCGTAGAGACAAACATTCTGACCAAGTATCAAAGACAACATAATATGTAGCTGAACTTATAATCTTCTTTTGGCACCATATGATCTAATATTTGAACAAAATATCATGCAGACATACATTCTGACCAAATATCAAGACATTTTAGCCAAAATGTAACATCTAGATGGCATACGAGATTTGTGTTAAAATTTGACCTAGTGAACTAGTTTTTGACCCAATGCAATTCATTATCGAACCTGACCGAGATATCGTGTAGACAAAACATTCTGACTAAATATCAGACATTCAGCCAATGTAACCATTAGAAGCACACAAGCTTTTTCTGAGATTTGACCTAGTGACATAGTTTTTGATTACACGTGACCCAATTTCGAACTCATCCAAGACAAACATTCTGATCGAATTTCAAGACATTTGAACTAGAAATCTAGTCTCTAGAGAATATTTAGATTTTTCAACTCTCTAGATAGAAAACATCCTTCATTTTCTTGATTTACACAATGATTTCCCAATTGTATTTCTTGAGTGGTGTCCAAAAGTGTCACTCTGTGAAAATGAGTTAACTAAGTAAGTTAGAAAATAAGATATACCATATTGTTGATGCGACTCTTATCGTTCAATCAAAGCAATAATAATACTGCATTAAGTAGAATAACAAACTGCAAAACCAGAGAAAAGAAAGACAATCAATATTTTTACTTTATTTCTTCTGTTTCAGGCATTCATTCATTTTTTGGTTTTAGAACTGAAACTGTATGTTCTATACCCTGTGTCATTCACAAATCATAGAACAAAAGGGTTGACGATTTGGTCAGGTATTTATTTGGCGTTTAGAAATTCAAAAGTTAACTTCGAAGAAAGATATAATTGTTACAAGAAAAATTGACTGGTGAATTTATGTCAGCAATTCAAGCAAAATCTCTTGTTTACGTTTCATGATCGGCGGATCAATTCAGACCTGTTGCTCTTTGTCGACACAAAATCTCTCTTTATACTGCTTGTATCAACGAAAACAACCTAGACCTTGGCAATATCTACGTCGAATTACGTATATCTTATTAAGTATTAGGCCAATACAATTGATTTCCCCTGCAGAAACAGGTCTGTGAATCAACTGTCAAGATTAGTTCACGCAGTAAGATAGCCAGACCTTGTCATTTCCTTGTCTATCATATAATAATAGACCACTGTCTCACTGTATTGATCTCCGATTTCTGACGATACGAAATAAGTCATATACACATTATCTTGTGCTTATGAAAGCTACAGTTTAGTATACAGACATATATACTCAACTCGAAAAGAAACGCTTCCAAAAGAAAATGTCCTATTTCTTCAACTGTCCATGATTTCTTTGTCTGTACTTTGATAACTTTTATACCTAGCCATTCTGTTGACTGTTTCGATAGCGTATTCCTTTGCTTATGAACCCTTGCATAGACAACTTGGTCGCTACGCTTGCTTGCTTCATGTACAAAATCCCAACAGGTAACAAAAGGCATTTTAGAACAAAGCAATAAATCTAACAATGTTTCACAGTTTTAAATTACGCCAGACTATTCTTTAGCCCAGATCAAAACTGATAGTGCAAAAATACAGGTAGCATACGTAGTAATTCCAATACTAAATTCAAACCTATACCCGAAATCTAAGTACTAGAAAGTGTTTCAAACCGTTTGAAACGCCTGCAACAATTTTGAATAAAATTGTCAGTGAGTAGTCCACGAAACATGTCAAGAAAGGTATTTATCAAACGCTGGCTACTTTTGTATTAACATCTGTAGACAAGCCAATTATCATTACAAGAAATTGTATAGCAGTCATGGAGCAACTAGCTAGTCTCACTCAGACACCGCAATTTTGTTATTTAAACATGAAAATATACCATCTGTCATTCTTCAGTCACTTTAATTATTCTATGTCTACTTTGCATCCTTTGTTCTCTTGTTCGATCATTGATCTATCCTACAAGATGGTCTTTCAAGCATAAATGATAAGTTTACCGGGGGATGAAACTTCCGTGAAAATTGTTTGAATAGTGGTAGGATGTAGTTCCTGTGGGACATATATATATATAAGGGAAAATTACATATTTTGTAAATATTGACAAACAACAACAACATAAACTCTGGCAAGGAATTGGACCCGGAGCTTCTGCCTAGCAGTCAGGCACCTTATCAACTTCGCTATAATAGCTGGTTGGTATTCTGTGCAAACTAGCCACCATCATAGCGCAGTCGATAGCGCATAAGACACCCAATCGTCAATCATTGGATGTCATGGGTTCGATCCCCGGCGGCGGCATATATCTTTTCCGTAATTTGTCTATCACTAATGGCTGGAGTTGGATAGCAGCTAGAGGCCAGGAAAGGAGGTAGTGGTAGTGCTGGTGTGAGAATTATCAGGAATCCATTCTTCGGTGCTCCAGCTGCCGCGATGTGACTGAAATACTGTTAAAGGTGGCGTTAAAACCCAATGAATGAATGAATGAATGAATGAATGAATCAATCAATCAATCAATCAATCAATCAATCAATCAATCAATCAACCAACCAATCAATCAATCAATCAATCAATCAATCAATCAATTAAACAATCAAACAAACAATCAATCAATCAATTCTCTGCAGTGTTTTGATTAGTGTCAGGGCTTCCATAACTTAAGCGAATATAAAGGAGAATGGTCATAATACAGCTTGATTCGTATTCATGAGCCTAGTCATGTACATTTGTACGCTTTAAGGTAAAGAATTAGTCTGTATGAGAGTCCGTCTCGGCATGATGACACTACCCCGCACCCTATTGACCTTTTGGATCTTGACACACGGACTTGTCACAATTACTTATTTTTATACTTTTAACGCATATAGTATGAAGAAAAAAAAATCAATTGGGACTATTTTCTGTGGATAGTCGAGGTTCACGAGGCTATTGAAAGTAGCTAGCTTTCGATATCAGGTTTCAAAAAAAAAAAAGAAAAAAAAAAAAAAAGAAAAAGGGACGGATCGCCGCTGACAATTAAACCCAAATCAATTATTTCGATCGAAAGTGAACTTTTAACTCCAACATTTGTCGACATTTTCTATTTGGTCGCAAATCAACCTTATACTTGTTTGTAACATGTCACATGCAATAATTCCAATATAATAACGCCGTATTATAACTAAGCAAACTTCTTGTTAGAGCTCAGTGGGCGTTGCCAGCGATCCGTCAATTGACAAAAGCACTACTTCCTTTTCAGATAAGAAACGCGCGGTGGAAACATAAATATGCCAGTCCTTTCCCCGATGACACGATTTCAATAAGCACCTATAAAGTAGCTCTGGAAGAACAAACAGTGATTTCTTCTTGAAATCAAAACTGCTACCACTATATATTCCGTCCCTTCAATAAGGAGACTTCATCCTTAACGCAGAGCTTGTTTAAACAATTCCTATATGACCCCGTTTTACACCCCTTAAGACAGATCTTTTACGAAAACATCATAGAAAATGAAGAAATCGCTTGTCACAGACAGTTGCTTTATTATCCTCAATATTTGCTAGCCCAAAAGACGAAGATTTTAAATTTTTCATCAACTTCAAATGTGTTTCAGCAGCAGCTTTCAATTTGGACAAGTCTATAATTCATCGTCTAGTAATTGGTTAACCCATGACAACTCAATCCCTCCTTTTTACGCCCCTCAAGAAAAAAGCTTTTGAAAACATTGTGGAAAATGAAGAAATTGCTTGTATCAAGCAATTATCCACAATGTTTTCTACCCAAAATGACGAAAAAATTCAAAATTCTATCAACTTGAAATTGTCGTCTGCAGCTTCTCTCAATTCGGACCAGTCTAAAATTCCACTGTGTTGGAATGGGTTAATGGGTAAATCACCTCGATATTAGGTCTCATCCAATCGACTCATCAGCCCCATTCCTACAGACCTATGTTCGTTGAGATTAAATCGTACCAAGTAAAAGAACTTCTAACATGATTAATCCTTTCCCCTTGTTTTTTTTTACATTCTACACTGGTCCAAAGTTAAAGCGGTTGTGGACGACAACGATTATTGAATGCAAGGTGAAACTAAACCATTCTACGAGGGAAAATGTGAAATCGCTTGTTACAAGCAATTTCCTCTTTTTCCACAATGGTACCACAGTGGCGTTAAATCCTGGGTTTATACAGGAAAGGGTTAATCCTTTCAACGTTTTCGATTTGTTCCTGATCATCTGTCCTAATCGGCTTATGTTCTTCTTTACGGCAGATTCTCCTGTTGGATCCGTGAATTACTGCGCTCGGCATGAGTCGTAAGTTTTGTCTCTGATCTAGATTGATTAGATGCGTAAACGATGGAAATTCTTTAACCGTGAGCTAATTCTCTTAATATTAGAAATCTAACACTATTCAATGTCCTCCTTCATATTACAATGGCAAACTCATTTTACTCCATGAAATTCACTGCCTGGGTAGAAATCATGTAAGGATTGAA
The DNA here is from genome assembly GCA_946902895.1 of Fragum fragum. Classification (NCBI taxonomy): domain Eukaryota; kingdom Metazoa; phylum Mollusca; class Bivalvia; order Cardiida; family Cardiidae; genus Fragum; species Fragum fragum. Next base: position 25,917,480 of record OX336366.1, read on the forward strand.
AAGAATTGTTTTTGTTTGTTTTAATTAACTTATGAACCTAAAAACTTAATCACACTGTGTGAAAACATAGTGTAATTATGCTTTAGGTTCATAGCTCAAAGAAAACAAAACAAAACAAAACAAAAACATTCTCTTCATTTCTTATTATCCAATGCCACTAAGCAAAACATGGCAAATGTTTACTGGTTTTGAGTAAAAGTTATTGATCTTCTGTGTGCGCAAGAATAGTAGTTACGGGCTCAAAATTTTGTGCATGGAAGTATAAAAAGAAAATTTTAGACAATCAAAACGCTTGAATCTTGATAGACGAGTTTACAATTAAATTATTTATGTATAATTTATGATAAGACTTTTGAATGAAAAGCAGCATGGCTTGGTTGCCTTGATTTTTATGATGGTCTAGACACATGACCCAAATGATTGTAAAACAGATATTTTTCAAGTTTCTACTGCTTGAATTCTTAATTTTGAATACCACTTTCAAAAGCTTCTTTTGATGTAAGTATTCTATGATAAGTTATGATCGTAATACTTGTATATACTAGTGAAAATGGCCCCAGTATACCATCATTTTGGTACAACACGAATAAACCTGTTCTCTCACAATAACGTTTTTGGACGCCTCAAAGAATGGAAACTTTAGAAAACATTGTGTAAAATGACGAAATTGATTGTTACGAAAAAATTCTTCATTATCAACAATGTTTTCTACCACAAAAGACAAAAAACATATGAAATTTCATCAACAGGAATTGTTGTCTTCAACATATTTGAATTTGGAACAGTATACAATATTGTCGTCGGGTTAAAGATTAAAAGAAAGCACCACACTATCAAGATTATTGACAATAATGTTGAGTCAACATAATTATTTACTATTTGTCAAATTTGCTCAAACGCTGACAATTATATTGTCACTACAGTCTATTGACAGTTTTAATGAAAGTATATGGATGATACGGAAACATTGATCAAACATTGGTTGAATTTTTTTGTCAATTTATTTTTGATGTTTTTGGACCGCTTTATTTCGAAAAATTCTGACAAAAGATGTGAACCATTGAACTGAACTAAGTCAAATCCTAGTCGTAAAAGACATGCATAGCCATTTTTTTTAAAATCGTTGTTATATTGTCAGGAATGCTTTTAAAGATATGGCCCATCTTAAATAATGAATTTAATGGCATTTAAAGAATTCATGGACGATTCACTTATTAATGCCTTTGCCGAATATCTAAATCACGAGAAAATTACAAGCAGTCGTACATAATGGTGATATGCATTCATCAAGCCAAACCACGTCATTTTCGAATCAGATAAAACCACCAGCACAAACTCTTTACCAGACGAAAAAATCTAGACTGTTCCAAACGAAAAGATGTGGTAGAGGATATCTGAATTCTCTACTGTTTTTCAAAAATTTTAGACTTGCCGAAATTCAGAGGGGTAGCAGGCGACATTATAAAATAAGTACAAATAAAAAGATAGCCATCCTATAAGATAGAGGAAAAAATTGGAAAAACAGAAATTGCTTGTTACAAGCAATTCCTTCTTTTCCACAATAATTTCTCAAGTAAAATATCAAAAGGACGTTAAATTCAGGGGTTGTATGGGAAAGGACTCATGCGAATAAATTGTGATATCAAAACAGCATGAACATTGTAAAATGTGTCCTTCAGAGGTAATTGCTTGTGGAAAAAATCCTTTTACACAGAGCTTTCTTCTTATAGATGTTATATTCAAATTGCACTCGCTTGAGTCCAATTCAATATCACATTATTTCAATTTGGACTAGGGTATGGAATACCATTTCCCGACTTGTCCGTCATGGGCTTATTTTTTCTTGCGTATAAGTACACTTGCACTAGGAAAAAGTAATACCAGAGTAGATCTTGTAATGGTACACAACTGATCTAAATATTTATCGAAAAAATATCACAAAGGTAGAGACATTGTGGCTTATGTGGAAAATGTTGGGTTTCAACATTTTCTTCCTTAACAACCATGTTTTCTCCAGATTAGTCTGTTCACTTTGTTTTGTTGTTTTTAATTCTGGACACAACTGTTGATAGATCAGTCAAACTATACTCAGTTCCAAAAATAAGTGTGCACTAAATTTTATCTTATTTCTTTTTTTTATATTTCACTGAATATAATAATGATTGGTATCAAGTTGTAGTCTGAAGTTTCAAGAAAATATCCTTATTTTAAAATTTAAGTGGAGATGGTTTAAAAATCAAAGTTGCTTGTAACAAGCAATTTCTTCATTTTCTGCAATGTTCACAAATATGTAAAGGGCGTAAAAACCAGGATCGTTTGCGAATGAGTTAAATAGCTAGACCAGATATAATGTACATGTATATCCAAGACACATTAATTCCCGAAAATAACTTTTCACTGCAGTCGGTTAACCCCGGTGATCGCTAAGGGTTCTGTATTGCAGTTGATAGCTAGCCAAGGTTAGGAAAATAGAAGTTACATGTATTCTACTGCCGTGTTTCAATCATCGAATTTCTATGAATAGATAACCGAGAATACCCGGAGACCACTCCGGGTTTTCGGGTCTTCTTTGTTCTATATATAATTTCACATGCTGTAGCGTATTCATCAATATCCGCTGACCCAGACCACTTTAGTGCTTCATCCTCATTCATAGGTCTTTCTTTTGAAGACCAAATTTTATAGGTCATGAATGGTGCATGCCAGAGTTTTGGCACCGTTTTTTCCACCTTTAAAACGTGCGGTTAGTTTGGATATGTCGTTTGCCGTCGTCATAGACGGACACAGCTGATTCAAGAGTAAAACTACAGAATAGCTCATGAAAAATCAATTTTTCGAGTATGTGGATCACTAGTATGCACTTTAACATGCTGTTTTTGTAAAGAACTACTTCACAACGCGCCCGGAAGAAAATTATAGTGAGGTTACTGCACCAGCACCCGTGTATCATGTTTAATCTCGTTAAAGAGTAAAGGTATCTACGGCTAAATTAGGAATAATAACCGGTTATTATGGTCAAATCGGTATGGAAGGTAAAATGATGTGTTTTTATAAAGGCTGGAAATAAGCCGATTTGCCAGGCTTAAGTGTTTTTTTTCTAGTAATCTTCTTTTCTTTGGCTCTGATGTGAACAAATCTGTCCGAAGGTCATTAAGAAACACCTTCTGACACAAATCGTATTTACGATCTTTTATTCAAGAAAACCTGCCTATATAAGAATAATTGATTTTATTGTATACCTGTAGATTTTTCTAGTAAAATATATACATTCCATAAGGACAAAACTCGGACACGTCAGTAAAAAATACGTATCTGACAGTGTCAAATACAGTTCCATAAGGTAGCCTAAGATGACGTCATTAACATTCTGTATATGACGTCAAATTTCGTAAAAACGTAATCAGAATTGTAAGGGAGAAGGAAAATACATGTAGAAATACAGTTTCTTTTTATTATTTTTTCGAAGTTTTAATGAAAAAATAGGTACATAATGAATGGAAGTTACGCTACGATTGCGACGCAACATTTTGTTATTTGCTTGACGTTGAGGAGGAAAATTTGATATTCAAATCGACCTTCGGTCTCGTGAAATATCAAAACATTTCCTTCGCAGCTCAAAGCAAATACAAGATATTGTATGTCTGTCATAACATAATATTTCCCTATTTATTGTTCTTTTTTTCAAATTTCATAATAAATTATCTTCCTTATTCACTCACCGACAAGAAGTAGTACGCGACATTTCTTCATTGCTGAGTGCTTTAAAAATTTCCTGGATCACGGATATTTCTAGAGAGTTCATAGCGCCATCTTTCATCAAGCTGTAAGGAGAATGTCCATAATTTATTTATTCTTCTTAATCCCGTTTTTGAAATCCGCAACCCAACAATATAGGCCCAGAGAGAGAGAGAGAGAGAGAGAGAGAGAGAGAGAGAGAGAGAGAGAGAGAGAGAGAGAGAGAGGTTGAGAGAAAGAGGTTGAGAGAGAGAGAGAGAGAGAGAGAGAGAGAGAGAGAGAGAGGTTGAGAGAGAGAGAGAGAGAGGTTGAGAGAGAGAGAGAGAGAGAGAGAGAGAGAGAGAGAGAGAGAGAGAGAGAGAGAGAGAGAGAGAGAGAGAGAGAGAGAGAGAGAGAGAGAGAGAGAGAGAGAGAGAGAGAGAGAATATTTTACGCAATTTTGTTAAAAGTAATAACGCAATGTTACATATAAAAATTGTCGATTCTACGCATTATGATTTTGCAGAAGATTTTTCTTCCTTTCCGTTAAAAAAATGAATGATACAAATTCTTTGAAGATGTATGGAAGAGCATGACATTAGCATCATTTGACTTAAGTTTTGTTGAAATATGATGGTTTTATTACTGTGATCGGACAGACAGATAGATGGACGGACAGATTGATGTCGGACATTAATAGAACACAAATAGCTCGAAGTTTTCGGGTTAGCTAAACAAGCACTGTAACATAAATAGTATTCAAGTAAATCTCAATGAATGGCATATTTCATTCAAATATTATTGCTAAGATATTTCACCAATTGACCAATCGCTGGCCCCGTCCACTAACTCCCTGGGCCCCGCCCATTCAATCCGACAGGAAGACCCGCTTCGATTTTTAATGGCGTTATTTCGCATAATTTATGGCCAGTAGCATGTAACAAAAAAGTAAAATGGTTGGTCGGTGACCTAATCGTCGTCACTACAGAAAAAGATTTAGTCACGACCTTTAAGTCTCTAAACAAACAATAAAGGTTAACAGAAATGGCGGCAAATGTTGGAGTTGAAAAGCTCAGGTCCGGGTTGAATAAAATGATTTTATTGGTCGGTTGATTCCTTAATTGATAGCCGCGGTTGGCCAATTCTTCTGTTGACCGCCCACCCACCATCCACACGAAAAATGTAGTTATACCATTTCAGTCTCCAAACGACGTCTTGTGAAATATGTAAAGGCCCACCTCAGGTAAACACCAAAAGCAACAACACCACCACCACCAACAACAAACAACAACAACAAACAACAACGACCACAACATATTAAAGTCCAACAAAGACTGAGCTGCCATTAGATGACTTAGTCATTCATGAATCAAGCAGACTCAAAAGTTAATATCATTGCACAAGAAATGATTGATAAAGTGCACGCGTCGAAGCCATGCATTATCGCCAACGTAGTTCGAAGTAGGATTGGTGCCAAGTCTTCGAGAATTCAATTACTAAGAACCTGCAATTTATCATTTAAATGTGCTTTTATCATCTGTCATGCTCGACGGTACACATCTTAAATAACACGGCAACAATTGACCAATCGCAAATGTCAACTAAAGAGCAAATCTACCTATCAGATATTTCTTTTAGAAGTGAACTTTGAACACCAACATTGGCCGATATTTATGTCAAGCAGTTTTGTTGGTTTGGTGAGTTCAACGTCGTAACTACAGCTTATTCAAGATATAGTTACGACGTTTAGGTCGACAACCAAGCATTTAATTTTTTTTGTACATGATACAGGTCATACGTTCGGCGAAATAATGCCTTTTAATGTCGGAGTAGGAGGGACCAGGGGACTCAATGGGCGGGGCCAGCGATCCGTCAGTTGCAAATGTTTAAAACAGTAATGCAGTTCAACATAGGTCAAACGTGATTTTATAGAGAAACAAGAGATCCTTTATCCAGGGAAACCTGCGTATAGGTAGAATGCCGGCTGCACAATATCTGCTGAAAGTGTTTTTTTAATCGAAATTGGCCATATAACCACCACAGGTAATTCTTAAATAAAATAATCGTACACAATTAAATTCTGTAAACTTGTTCAGAAATTTCCTTCTTCTGAAGAGGTAACAAAAATTTAAGTTCAAAAGGGTTCATCTATTAGCACGTTACCACATGAGAAAATTTAAACTGGTCTAAATTGAAAGATGTTGCAGGACGACAGTTTTTAGTTGATGTAATTTTAATGATTTTTGACTTTTTGGGTAGAAAACATTGAAAATAATGAAGAAATTGCTTTTAACAAGCAATTTCTTCATTACCAATTTCTTCATTACCACATTGTTTTCCAAAGCTTTTTTATCTTAGGGGCGTCCAAATGCATCAATGTGTGGGAATGGGTTAAATATAATGTGTGTGTTTTGTTTGTATTTTCTTATTAACGTTTCAGTGATCTTAAATTTTCATGGATCTTCATTTTCACTGACCTGGTTATTATCAAAAATGTTAAATTTCAGTTTGACTTCCAAACTTCTCTATTTCAAGCTTTTGAATAATACGAAATAAAAACAATAGAAATAGAAACAAATGACTTTTTAGTTCACGATAAAGAAGAAGAAGATGAAGGAAGAAAAAGAAGAAAGGATAATTTAGAATCGCTTCTCAAGACATCCGAAGAGAAATAAAGATACGCAAAAGAGGACTCGATATCAATCATAGTCTTTAATTGGATAAGAAAAAAGAAGGTACGCGTCTTAAGTGATTTGTAAGGATAATGTTGATTGATGCAGTCTTATGCTTCCCTTTACTAAGCGCTCATCATTTTATTTACTATTCGAGGGGTGTTGTCCAGATGTTGCTCACTTGGTGTCGCATTCATGAATCCTCACACAACCAAATGTGGCCTTAAACAATAAACAGAGGCCATGTTCTTTAACCCATACTTTTTCTCAAAAGGTTAGACTTTTCCTGATTCTAAGGTGTGGCAGACGACATTATACAAAAGTACAATTCAAAATGTTGTCAATCGATATGATAGAAACATTGTAACAAGCAATTTCTTCTTTTTCCAAAATGTAATCTCAAGTAAGACATCTATGCCATGGACG